>VZRR01006558.1:1049526-1126097 GCA_013398015.1 Oreocharis arfaki | reverse complement strand
CGCCGCGCGCCCCCGCCCGGTCACGTGACCGCCGCCATGTGCGGGCACGGCGCTCACGTGACACCCCCCACCCCCGGCATGGCCGCCCCGTGTGCCCCCCGCAGCCCGTGCGGTGACACCGCGACACCGCGAGCCGCGCTCGGGGTACCCTGTCCCCGGCCCTCCGCATGGCGCTGCTGGCCGGCCGGCCGGGCTGCGCGGGGGCTCGGCCCGGGGGAGGCACTGCCAGTGGGTCCGAGTGTCCCGGAGCGTCTCCTGCGGAGGGCAACAAAGATTAAGGGACCGGAGCGGCTCTTAAGAAGGACAGGTTGAGGGAGCTGGGCCTGGTCAGCTTCGAGATGAGACCTCATCGATGTCCATAAGTATCTTAAGGGCGAGTGCCAAGAAGATGTTTCCAGGCTCTTTTGGTGGTGCCCAGCAATAGGACAGGAGGCAATGGGCAGAAACTGATGCACGGGAAGTTCCACCTGAACATGAGGAAGAACTTTACTGTGCTGGTAATCAAGCACTGCCACACGTTGTCCAGAGAGGCTGTGGAGCCTCCTTCACTGGAGATACTCAAGAATGACCTAGACACAGCCCTGTGCCACGTGTTCTGGGACAACCCTGCCTGAGCAGGGAGGTTGGACCAGATTACCCACTGTGGTCCCTTCCAGCCCGACCCATTCTGTGACTCTGTGGCTTGGTGGTTGAGTCACAGAAATGCTGTTTGGAAAACGTTAAGTGAGGCTTTGAATTAGTTATTCGAAATGTGCAGTGACATCAGGAAACTAAACCCATTAGGGATGAAGACTGAGGGGGCAACGAAAGTGATGTGGTTGGTTCTGGCTGTAAGAGTGATTACTGCAGCAGGGAAGCTGGTGTGGTGTAGAAATTATCCCCATTTCAAGCAGGGGGCAGGAGGGGAGGCTTGCACAAGGCAGCAGCTTTGTCAGGAGGAAGTGCAACACACACTGTCCTACCTCCACTGCCTCCTGGACTACAGAGAAAAGCGATCCAGCCTGGAGCTTGCATAATTATTTCCAGGACTTAGCAAATTTTAACTGCAACGTTAAGATTCAAAAGAGGTAATTAATTACCAGTAAATTTTTATGAAGGTGCAGTTAAGAAGAAAAGTACCTTTGAGAGTGGTGAGAGGCATAAGGGTGAGAGAGTGAAAGAAAACTAGAAATTACACTCATTAAACAGACAGCTGTCTTGTGTGAAGAAATCCTGTTCTCTAATTATGAATGCTTTCCAGAAGTCATTTGCACAAAAAAGCGAACAGGGCCTACCACTGAAATAGTTTTTCTTTCCCTATTCCCTGGCATACATGAGACTAATACAGCGCTGAAGATTTGCCTCTCTGGCAGTTCAGCCTGATTCCAGGCTGCTGTGATCTCCTTTTCCTCTCTTTTTTTCTCAGATATGACCCACCTTTATGGTAACATTAGTTCCGCAGCAGGGCAGTCAGCTGGCTAGAGATGCTGCTCTGGCTGAAAGTTAACATACTGTTCTGATTGTTTGTGCAAGTTTGTAGCTGTACCTGTCACCTGACTTGCTTGGCTCGCTGCATATCTGTACAAACACCACCAGCAGCTCCAGAAGGGGGAGAGGAACTTTAAAAAAAGAATGAATAAAAGGGACTGAGTAAATGCTATTGTCCTCTACAGCTTTCTACTAGAATATGATGGATTATTGTCAATCCTTGCTCTTTTGTTTTAACCTTCAGTGGATTCCTGAAAGCTCCAAATCTGATTACCCAAGAATCCCTGTTGTCTCCTTGTAAGACTCCAGCCTATATAAAGACAAGTTTGATGACACCAACTCAAAGGCTCAAAAATAAAAAAGCAGTTGACAAAAAGAATACCAAGTCTATTATTTCTGTGGTTATGTTTTTTAAACTTTGCTGCTCTGCTGGCAGGACTGGCATCACTCACTCTACACAGAGCAGTGCAAATAGAGAAGGCCTGGTGGAAATGGTGTCTCTGCTTACCAACTTGAATTTAAAATGTTTTAGCCTGGAAATTCACTGCAGACAGCAGAGCAGGCAGACACACTGTAGCTGCTGATCTTGTTAGCTGCCCGGGTTTCTGCAAGTATGGCTTTATCCCTGAAATTTTCTTTGTGTAGATTTAAGTAAATGAGTGACTCCACTGAAGACGATGTGACAGCTCACCTTGGTAACATTAAGAATACATATAAATATTGCAGTGTCAGGGCCTGGCAGTGTAGAAACAGTTAATTTCAGTTATCTGGTAAGAGCTAGCTCAAAGTTGTTTACTGACAAAAGAATGAAGAAGTTTAGAGTGGCATTCTTCACTCTCTGTACTGCTATGTGTGCTTAGGCCTCTGTATTTGCACAAGACTTCAGAGCAGTTTCTTTGCATACAGAGAAAAGTATGTATAAGTGAACAGCTACCTAGCAAGAAGGAAAGAAATTGAAATATCTGGGGAAAAAGTCCCGGTTAGAAAGGAAAAGAAACAAACCAGAAATTCTCCTTTGATCTGCTGTGCTAATACATAAGCATTAACCTAACAGTGAACCGATGTTGCAACATGGCAAGGATGCTGCAGAAATACTGAAATACACAAGGTAAGTGCAAATACCTTTAAAATAAAATTATGAAGTAAGAGTTTGCAAATTCCAGTTATGTGACTGCTTCCATTTACTACGTATTTTCCTTAACTTTTATAGTCTGGTGGATGCAGCAGTTCTCTCAAGATTCATGGAATTTCTCCCATGTTTAAAACTAGCTACATGCATAGAAGTTGGCAGGAGCTATGTGTCAGTCATTTTTGTATCCTAAACTATGTTTTACAAATAGCCCACAGGAATATGCCATTCTGAGTATCATTTATAAATAATAACGTAAATATTTGCCTCCCATGCTTAATGATACTGGCATCTCAGCTAACCATGTACCATGGCACAGTGTTAAAATATTCTGAAATTATGTAAATATCTTAATCTTACCTTTTCCTTTCCCTCAGGAGAAGTTCAGCACGATGGCTGCTAGTTATATGGAGTAAATCCCAGTACACCTGAAAGTCATGCTGCAATTTCCATGTTTTGGATGGTTTTCAGTAGGCACAGTGTCATAAGTGATGGATACATAGGTCCTCTAGGATTCTTCTTTTCGTCTTGCCAGGTGTCAAGTGTTGCATCATTTCTTGTTCTTCTGACTCTCAGTCTTGCTTCGTGTGGCCACTGTCAGCTGGGCAGGTCAGGCTGGCTGAGAGGCAGCTCACTTTTACTGTTACTGTCTCAGTTCCCTTTAAAACTCACATCTGATCTCTACTTTTTTCAATAATAGGAAAAAAAATTCTTCAGCATCCAGAGCTGTTTTTACATTTGATTGTGGGAAGTTCCTTCTCCAGTGAGGTCTGGACAGTTTATTTCTATCTAGTATTATATTTAACATAATGAAAGCTACATTATGTTAAAGTAATTGCTTTTATACTTCATGGAAACTTCATAAGGCTCTTCTGTGGAGCTGCACAGTTTTCCGAAAACACAGATGTGCCACTCACTGGGTAGTTACCTTTTCTTTCCTGTTATCTTGCTTGCTATAATATACTTTAGTCTTCCTAGTATTACTCCCATTGCCATTACTTCTGTCTGCTCCTTATTCTTTTTGCTGCTTGTTTAGTCTTTCACCCTTTCTCCAAAGCTTTCTACTTCTTTCCGTTCTACATCTACTCTCCTTAGCATTTTTAAAGGCGAGCTCTTGATAAGAGTTACCTTCTGATTTGTTGTGAGGAGTTATCTTGCTTTATGACAATTTAAAATAAGACTGTTGAGGAAAACAGTCCCTGATGACCTTGTTTTGCAGACCTAGGTTTAGGCTTCCCAATGCATTTAGAGAGATAATTAATGACATTTCCTAATCTAGCTGGTACTGTTCAATGATACTGTAAAAGAACATCAGCATTGTCTGAGCGCTTTGACTTTCTGTGAAGTCTTTGTCTCGTTGGGAAAGTCCTTACATGCTGTCCTCGTACTCCATGTTTGCACTGAAAAGGGCCTTGTTTTGTGCTGTGTCTTAGATTAGTGCTGGTAATCTAGAGATGTTTTGGTTATTGCTGAGCAGGGCTTACAGCATCAAGGTCTATTCTGCCTCTCACCCCACCCCACCAGCGAGAGGGCTTCGGGTGCACAAGGCGCTGGGAGAGGACACGGCCGGGACAGCCAGCCCCAAGTGACGAGAGGGTTATCCCACACCATACAGCATCATGCTCAGCATACAGAGCTGGGGGAAGAAGGAGGAAGGGGGGGACGGTTTGGGTGACAGTGTTTGTCTTCTCAAGTCCCTGCTACACATGATGAAGCCCAGTTTTCCTGGGGATGGCTGAACACCTGCCTGCCTATGGGCAGCAGTGAATGAATGCCTTGTTCACTTTGCTTGTGGTGTGGCTTTTGCTTTCCCTATTAAATTGTCTTTATCTCAGCCCACCGGTTTAGCCCACTTTTACTCTTCCAGTTCTCTCCTGCATCCCACTGGAGGGGAGTAAGCAAGCGGCTCATGGGGCTTGGTTGCCAGCTGGGTCTAAACCACGACACTAACCTAGAGTAGCTGAAAACAGCTGTGGATCCTTGGCTGGAAGAAGTGCAAGCTGGTACAAGATATGTAAAGACCACTTTTTACCATGGCAAAAGCCTGCAGGTATCTCGTGCAGAGCTGAAGTGAATAAATGAATCATCTGGAAGTCTTACTGCCCTATCATGTTATATTCTAAGACAAAAGGCAACATTCCTTGTTCTAATTCAGTAGTTATTTCATTTAATTCAGTAGTATTATGTAAGGAAATAAATTGTCACCTGTTCCTTCTTGATTGTTACAAGGTAGCTGATAAATTTCTGGTTTGCTCTATTTTTCCTGGTTGTTTGTAATGGGACTTCTTTCCCATGTAGCCGAAGGGCACTAAGATCAAAATGCTATTTTCAGCATCACCCTTAAAAATCAACAAACTTCATACACAGCAGAGAAATTACCAAATTGGTTTTGCTTAAAGCATCAAGGCTCAACCTACATTTTCTTTCTTCGTAGTCTTCTCAGGAGAAAAAGAACCAAGCAAGAAATTTCTTCTGTAATGTGCTATTTGTGGAAGACTAAAATATGTGGTATACTTTATTCACTTCTATCACCCTGCCTTGCTAGAATTTATTGATATATTCTGATGATATATATTCTGTCCATGCATATCTATTTGTTTTTATAGCCTCATTCATAAATATGTTTAGGCCAGTATTAAACTTCTTCTAGACATGCATTTTATTTCCATTACGTTTGTCTGT
Source organism: Oreocharis arfaki (assembly GCA_013398015.1). NCBI lineage: Eukaryota > Metazoa > Chordata > Aves > Passeriformes > Paramythiidae > Oreocharis > Oreocharis arfaki. Next base: position 1,120,819 of record VZRR01006558.1, on the reverse strand, counting down.
AAAACATTTTAAGATATCTGAAGTAGGAGAAAGAAGGTTACGTATTAAATTACTTAGAAGAAAAGTAACAATCTGTTTTTTTAATAATAGATACCACATTGCCCTGGATGTTTTATATTCGCGAGTTGCTGAAGGAGACAGGGTAGAGTATCAATGTATACATGAAGGCCCAAGTAAGCCATTACAGTATTGAATAAATGGTTCAATTAAAGATTCACTTTAGATCATAAAAATAGGTTGCACATGTGGATCACAAGACATGAAGGAGCTCTCTATACTGCACAGTTTTGGATCTGTAATATTTCCATCTGAATCAGTGCAGTAATGCAGATTTCCCTTGCCTTTTTCAGTCAGAGTCAGAGTAAAATGAACAGAACGTGTATAAATACGATAGTGAATGTGCTAAGAAACATGCATCAGATAGACATGGAAAGACAACTGTCTTGAAGAGTTTTCTGGCATTTTTTCATGTGCTGACGTGACATTTAAAGATATGATAGATGTTATTATATTGGGGAAGGAAATCTTACAGTTAACCCTTACTGAAGTGAATAAACACCATGGTGGAAAAACTGCTAGTAATAAATATTGATGTTACCAGACAGTTATTGCCTTAGCAGCTGAAATAAAGTAATATTAGGAAATACCATGTATGTTCTCATCCAAAATAGGATAGAAGGTTTGTCCCACACAAGAGAGAAAATAGTATTCTCTGTATATTATTTAATGTTTACCTTCTCAATGTTTAATGTGTGCTCGAGTCTCAGAGCCTGCTCTCTGAAACAGGTGTTGGAGCTTTCTCATGAGCTAGCAGTAATTCGTCTTTGAAGCCTTCAGTGAAGCTACTTGGAGGGATTTTCTGTGTCTTTTCTTTCTTGCCGCACCACACAAAGCAATAATGAGGAGACTGACACTGTTTGATGATGGGCAGTGATGCTGAAAGCTTGTTCAGTCCTTTTGGCAGCATTTTGGTATCCCAGTGCTACAGGAGGGACATGATGTCATGAGCATGGCCCAAAGAAGAACGTGATGGCTGCAGTGACTCTGAGCAGACAGGGTAGGAGGCATCAAATCTCCGCAGAATTTTACAAGCCTCATGCGAATGATGAAACTGAAGGGGAGTGGAGTACACAGTAGGAAACTCAGATGGATAGAAAGCTGAGAGATGCATGGCATGTATTTCACTCTGTCTGCCCAAGGAGTTAAAATAGCTGTGCTGTAGGCTTGAAACTTTCTGCCACAGGGAATAAACAAGGGAGAACCAACAGGGTGGCACATGTAGTGGCTGAATGATGCTTTGGGAGGTGTCATCAAGTCCAGACAGAGAAAAGTACAGAGAAAAGTTTCTCCACGCTGAATGCTGCTAAGAAGCTGAGGCCAGTGTTGTACTGGAATGCTATATATGCTAACAGATAAATGAACCGAAAGAGAGGTGATAATATAAAGAATATAGTTAGTGAGCAGAGCTGTATTTACAGAGGACCACAGCCAGGCCAAGGTTAGCAATAGAGATGTTGTTTACTGTTCAGACACTGGTCTGACAGGCTCAGCCTGTCCCCTGGCTAAGGGCAGGTCCACTCCAGGCCAATCCCAGGGAAAGAAAAAAAAAATCAAAATTAGCCAAATCAAAAATTACTGATTGTATATATTTATTTTCACGAAATAATTACATTTTGCTGTAGTATGTAACTGAGTATCGCCGTTGAGCTTAGCATATGTGTTCATCTGAAATACTTCACTTGTAACAAAGAGAACTTTTTTCCTATAAATAATATGAAAAAGTTATATCTGAAACACATGTTACTCTTTGAGTTAAAAAATACATCTAGATAGACCGAAGACAACATAAAACGTAAAACAGCCTCTTCTAATGCATTTAAGCAAGTGGGGTTTTGTTCTAAGATAGAACAGTGGCACCAAAGTGTTCACTTCATCTCCTGCACATAGCTGTTTAAGGTTTTACATCTCTTTGTAGACGATAACTAAAAATGCTGATTCTATAAATATTTTAATTTATTTTTTACCTCAGGGGTCTGTTAACTTTTATCATTAAAATTGCTATTTATTCGCTATAATGTCCAATTTTCAAGACCCATGTGTTTTATAAAGCAAATTCTTAACAGGAGAAATTAATAATTAAAAGTTACTCCAATTCTAGAGGTGCTTTGTGCCCAGCTGTAAGAGAAAAAAATTAGTTGCTTTGTGTTGCATCTTGCTTAGTGGTGTCTGAATGATGGAATTTTGTTCTCCTGTTCTTGAAGACAATCATTCATGATAACCGTGAAATACTACTGTGAAAGTGTTGAGGACATTAAAAACTCCTATGGCTTCCATGTAGGCCAGACGTTTCTGTTGAAGAGGAATCCATTGAAAATTACCAAGTATAAAGATTGCTAGACCAAAGTGTTTCTGAGCTGATAACTGTTGAGGGCTTGGAGAGGATGAGAAAGAAGCGTGATGTGTGTTTGCTCTGTTCCTTCTCCTCTGCAGGCATCTGCTTGTGAACACTGCTGGAGACTGGATTTGGGGCCAGATGGATACAGCCACAGCCACTCTCTCCCCTCTCCTACCCTTCCTATTTCTGAAACAGCTGAAGCAAGGACTCTAGAAATACTTAACCAGCAGCAGGGGCAGTCTTGCGTATTTAATGAGGCAAGAGTCCAGTTTGGAGAGAAAGATAGGTTGCAATCATATAATTAAAAATGGAATAGTTATATGCAAGGGAGAAGTATTAGAATCATGCAGGCTATCTCAGTACCTCTTCTTTGAAATCGAAGGTTTGCACCTACAATACTTTTGTTTGAATGTGGATCCTGGTGCTTCATCTTTTAGGCCTGTGTGAGCCAGCTAGGAAAGAAAATAATCCAATGTGGACGTCACACAAGTGCCTGGGCAACCAAATAGAGAGCAAACTGGCTTTCCTCTTGGATGGGTAGCTAGAAACCCTGTGTAGTGGAATTTAATGAATTATTTCTGCATGGAGGTGGGAAGAGAAGCAGCAGGTACACAAATGGCAGGCAGCATATTATGGTCTGAGCTACAAACAAGATCACATTGATTTTCTGCTTTCCCTTGGCCTGGTACCATCTGAGAGTATCTTCTGCTGGCCAGAATCATCACTGCAACATCTCCTCATAAAACCCAGTGCTCTCCCTGAGACTGGCACAGTGGGAGGGCTTGAGAAGGAGTCTCTCTGAGGTGCCTATGGAGCCAGACAATCTGTCTAGGGTTTTTTGGAGGACCCTGCAAATGAACTGTCCCTTTTACTCTCATCCCACAAAGTGACCTGAGGCATTTTACCAGGGAATGCTGTGGACTTGTGGATTCTTCTCATGCTAGGAAAGGGAGGTTTGTTGTTTGCAGCAAACAGTACAACTGGGAAGCATTTCAGCTTCCCTTAGAGGATTTCCCACATTATGCTCCAGGCTAGAAGTTAACTGGGCAGTGTCTTCTTCCTCACCTCTCTGCCCTTGTTGTCACAAGGATCATTCAGAAAGTCTGTGAGTTATAGAGGAAGGCTGCTGCATAAACTCATTGCATCATTTTGGGCCTGAAACTGCCCAGCAGCCTGCCCCGTATCATCGTCTCCACACATGGAGTAGCTATAGGAGCAAAAACTCTTCTGTGCCTAGGGAAGTGACTTCCCTCCTTGTATTTCTAGTCATATTTTTGCATCCCACAACATTCATTAGTATCAAGATGATCAGAAGCCTGGTAAAGAGAGCTTTAATGAAGTAAGTTCTATACTGGGCATTACTTTCCTGAATAATTCCTTGTCTTGACTGCACAGCAAAAGTAAGTCCTTATTGCTCCAGACATTACAAGAGATAACCAAGAGATAGTTGCTGTTCTGAAGTGTCTATGGTACAAATGTGAAAGCACAACAGTGGAAGCAAAATAATATAACCCTCATTTTATAGGCAGGAAAGAGCAGCACAGAAAAATTAGATGCCAATACTGCATTAGAATAGAACCCACATCTCTAACCTCCATGGCTAGTACTTGACCCACAGGATGATCTTTCCTGCTCTGCACCACTACAGACTGCTTACACCATCTGATCTGCACAATGGTATTTTGATCTCTCCCACAGCTGCAAGTGATTTTTTAAAATGCAAGCTGGTGGAGAATCACACCCTCGTTGTGCAACAAATTGTCACATTTTCCCGTCTTGGGTTGTTTTGTTTTTTAAACCATGGAATCATGTGCTTATTAGTTCCCCTTGTACTGCAGCCTGTCTGCACAGAGAACAGTCACCAGGTGCTATGATAAAGAAGAAAGAACATCCCTAAGTTATTTTTATCTATTGACTGGGAAATACTAATAATTTTTCAACTGTTAGATGTTCATTCTTATTTGTCCTTCTGGATGTTCATCTCATGCTGAGTGTTAATTTTGTTTGCTCTGTGAACTGATCTATGGACAGTTGTCCAAAATCTGAAGCATTTTGGAGGCATGGCCAGGTGGAAAGGGGTAAGAAGCTAAAAGTCCTAGAGCACCTACTCTGCTCACAAGCACCCAGATTGACCTGCTGCATATTATTGCCTCTTCAGATCTACTGCCCTGGCTGCATGCATAGTGGTCCTTAAGCCAAGCCTGTCATAATAATCTGGATATGTTTAAGCACTGTAAATCATATGCCTTACCTCACCTGAGTCACTCTGAGAGAACTGGGTGACATGTGGGATTAGAGCAGAAGCATGTTTTGAAGATGCTTCCTGCAATGTTGCCCCTCTCTCTGGTTCTCTGTGTGGTTATTGTAAAGGGTCTGTAGGTAAGGGTGGGGAATGGCTTTAAAGGAAAGTCTGGGGGTTTTTTTGGTGGGGGCTAGATCTACCCTACTATTTAAGTTTATTGCATTTATCAGTGTTGACAAATTTCCTGACAGTCCCCCAGCCGCCAGCAGCTGCCTGCACACACATGACACATGTATGTGGACATCACACTCACGCTTTCCCCCTGGCCCTCCCTCACAAGGTGTCCACAGACCTGCTTGCCCTATGCTGCCCTCCCCATCGGCAATGGGGTGCTGCTCAGCTGACGTGTCATTCCAGCAGCACAGCAGATCTCAGCCCTACGAGAGAAGCAGACTCCGCTCATCTACCACCTGAACCAGTTGAGGTGACAAGCCTGGGACTAGAGTTTCGAAGACAAATCTGGGACAAGTGGAGGGGCTGTCATAGATAAAGGTTTTGATGGAGTGAGTGACTCAGGAAGACATAAGGGTAACCTTTTCCTTCTCCCAAGTCTTTTCTATAATGACACATTGCAACACTTTTAATGTAAGGAGAAGGGGGCACATGCGTAGAAAGAACATTTATCCTTCTGAGATCTCTGCTCTAGATGAATTCCCATCCAATCCTCTGTCTAAACCTACAATCTTCCTTATTACAAGACTGGCAATCTTTCAACAAAGGAGGGGTGGGTTGTATTTTTCTTTCCCCAGTTAGCTATTAAGTGTGCCAGTGGAAACTTGGCGGGAAGCTGAAGGTGCTGCTTTTGCTTGTGAGAGGAGGTCTCAGTTCCTGCTGAATTTGGAGCTCCGTGGGGGCCAGAAGCAAATGTGTGTCTCTTTGAAAGTGCCACAGTGCTCTGACTGCCGAGATCTCCCATGCTGACTGTGCTAAAGCTGATCTGGCCCCATCCTCTCTCTGCTGTTGTCCTCTGCACTCTGGAGATTGGCTATAGTTGGGCAAGCGGCCCTGGGAATTAAACTCCACAAAATACCAGGCCCAGTACCCTGGCATACTACAGAGAGAGCTGTAACAGTGTGGCTGGTGTGTAGCTCCAGTCATTCATTGAGTGAGGCACCTTTCTTTTTCCTGTTTTTCCAAAACTGCTTGTTATGGAACAGAGAGGCCACACAGGGAATATATTCTCCAGAGACGAGATAAATACTAAGTGGCTAGGACAGCAAATGTTGAGACTGACTTTCTCATAGACTCCTTGAATATCTAAACCTACAGGAATGCTGACATTTTGGGGATAAGCCAGCCCCACCCTTCATAATTAGGGCAAAAGCCCTCTGAGAGTTGACAACACCCCTGTGTTGCCAGATACTCCTATGTGTCAAGTACTGAATTATCCAAGGACCCAGAGACATGTCGATGCCAGGGCAAATTATGCAACATATACTCTGAAAACAAACTCTGAAGTAGCCCCTTAACGACAGATGAATTAGGCCATTTAATATATACTTAAATGTCTTGGTAGATCAAAGTTAGGCCGTATGTGCTTGGCTATGCATGGGGACTTACTCTCATACGTGGATTTCTTCCTCTGTTTCCCCCAGGGACCGGCTCTTTTGCGCACTTAAACGAGCTGGAAACAGTTGAAACTAAATCCCAGTATGTAACGTGAATCCTGTGTTCAGTGGGTTTGACTTTTAAAAATGCGAACGCACTCAGGCCCTGATGACTTCAATAGCATTTATGGGTGCTCGTGGCTTTTATAAATGTCACAGTATTTATAAAATATTTCTGTGTCCTTTTTTTATATTCTCTGTTGGCCTGTCTCTTTTCCACTGTGGTATCTTTGATTGGCATAGTCACATCAGGATGTAGCATGTGTTTGAGTAATTAAGAAAGTACAAATAAAAATTTAAAAAAAAAAAACAAATAAAAGTTATCTTTATTCTAGTCCATATTTTTCCATTGCTCAACCACCAAAGATAACAATGCCATTTCACCACTGCCTTTTACATTCTGTGGAAGAAAAATACTTTTAGTTTTGCAGTGGCTTATTAAACATTTTAAGTCCAATTATTTGCCCCTAGATTTTCCCCCCTAAGCTTTAGAAAATTGTTTCGGCTATATCCAAACTCATGCCAACTTCCTGGCTTCTTGGCCGCAACCCGTCAGTGAGCGCTCTGCTAAGAACCACTTTGAGGCTCTCCTTGAACCTCTTCTTCTTGCTGCTTCCTACAAAGAAGTAAACCAGGGGGTTGATGCTACTGTTAACGGTGGAGAGAACAACGGTGACGTGGTTCTGCTGGCTGAGCAAAGATGACCAGTGGTGGTAATTCAGAAGATACAACAGCCTCATAGGCATGGCAAAGATGAGGAAGACAATGACTGTGGCCACAATGATGATGTAGAGCTTTGACGAATGAGGTCTCAGGGAGTTACGGTGAATCCTGATAACCAGGATCAGGCTGGACAGAATCATTAGAGGAATGAAGATCATGAAAGTCAGGATCCATGTGAAGATGAGCAGTGCTTGGCAATGGTTGCCATCGTCGAATTGTTCCTTGGTTGAATCATCTTTGCATGTTAAATATTCGGCTACTGTCATGAAAAAAGACAGAGTCCACAGAATTGCACACACAATTGCCGATTGGTGCTGTGACCGGTGGCATCGGTACCAGATGGGGTAAACAATAGACAGACACCTCTCAATACTGATGGCTGTCAGGAGATAGAGACCAGTATTATAGCCAAGAAGGAAGACAATTGATAGTGTGGTGGTTACATAATAGTAAAAACCATATGCGAATCCAAAACCAGCGATGTACTCAATTGACAGAATGAACGTACAAAGCAGTAAGGAGATATCAGCAATGGACAAGTGTGTGATGTACGCAGTGAATGGGTTTCTTTTGATCTGGAAGCAGAGGCACCAGAGGACAATTCCATTTTCACAAAAACCCAGGAAGGAGATGATCATAATTACCCAAAGTGGGGTCAATATCTCCCAGACCCTTTCCTGTGTAGAAATGTTTCTGTGCATTGAGATGTTCTCTGTGCCTTCGCTGGGATGAAACGTTATGTTTGACTCATCCATGGGGAAAGCTCAAGTTTGGATAGCACAGCTCTTCCTTCTGCAAATATGTATAAAAATATACTGTGAGCATTGTGTGCTCCTCCCCTCCCCCTTTTCCTTCTGTCTTGTGGACCTTCAATTTCTGGTCATACATGAAGGCCTTGGCAAAAGGAACACCAGCCTTGATATACTGATGCTAGCCAAAACCCAGTTGGAACTACTCTTGGCAATGTTAAAGATCACTAAGCCCATCATGCTAGCAGAAATCCTGAGCCGCCCTCTCTAAGGGCCTCAGCCTGTGTGTGTTAAACCATAGCTAAAGAGATTCTCTTAAAGAGCCTTTGGACAATCAATGTCTCCATCACATTGCACAGTTTCATGATACAGTCATGACAAATGGCATTGATGGTTCTTGTTAGAGCCCTAGATTGTTCCCAGACAAGACTCTTCAGTTCCTGTTGAAGCTAATGGCGTTAATTTTAAGTTAAACATATGCATTTCAAGTGAATTTGGCTCATAGGTTTTTTGGTTTAAAAAAAAAATTGATACCAACATCAGTTTTCCAGAAAGGGATTTAATTAAGTAAGTAAAAATAGTATGTAGTTACTCAGCATTGTATTCCCTTCAAGTACAGAGGTGGAGGGAAGGCAAAATGCCACTGTTTTGAGAGAGCAATTTCTTACCTGCTTTAAGTGTCATTTATCACAGCATAACATAATTTAACAATGTTTACACATAGCACGATGGTATCTTGCAAACATTTCAAATCTAACCCGTCACAAGGAGGTGTTGTTCATCACATCATGTTCATCATCATCATCATCACCACAAGTTGTTCAGGTTCCCTGACATTGTTATAATGGTTTTAACTGTTGTTTTGCTGAGTTATGGGGTAAATTCTCCTTTTGTATGTCTACTTTTATCTCATAACAGACAGTTAGTAGCACTGGCTTCAGCTGATTTTCATACAAATATTTCATACCCCATTCCCTGTTAACTTCCCAGCTGCCCTGTGATGTTACACAGTCACATTCAGGACACTTGGATTTACTGATGTCAACAGGGACTAATTGTTGACAATAAGCTTACCTAGCTGACTTGGTTCATCCATATAACCCACCTTGTTCATTAACATGCCATAATGAGAATTTACCCATACTCTCAAGTTGTTAAGAACATCAAATGCAAGGTAGAGAAGTTTTACTGGGGCAACTTTTGCAATGGTTATTTAAAGAGAGCCATTCACCCCAGTCATAGTTGCTCTCTCATGAGCCTTGCATTTCTTGGTTTCAAAACAGCTCCTTAAGAGAAGAAATCACATTCTAAGAATGAGCATTCCATAAACAACCTGGGAAGCCTCAGGGCTTGCTGGCATTTAAACCAGTGCAAAAATGTTAATGATGATCCCACCTGTATGCTGACCATGCCACCACCTGAGACAGTTGAAGGCAACAAACATAGCTGGAGATGTGGTAGGGCAGTGAGTGTCAGTGCAACAAGTGAAGGCAGTGACCAGAATGAGTGGCAAGCCTCCCAAACAGGGTTCTGCAAAAACTGCAGAGGGAAGGTGCTCAAACAGTGTGCTGCTGGAAGCATAGTAAAGGTTCACAGAAAAAGGGAAATGAGAAACTACTTCAAGAGTTACAACAAATAGGAAAGGAAAAGGAGAATGAAAATACTCAAGTAGGAAAAAAAAAGACTCAGAGTATGAAAATATACAAGCAAGTTCCTGGTTTGTATCACTGTAGAAAAGGAGTTTTCTCTCTGGAGAGTAAAACAAAGAGGGAAAAGTTCTTGACTTACTAAGGTCATTCCCACATGACAGCATTCAGAGATGAGGATGGAAAGAATCCTCTCCTTCCAGATACATCCATGGTTTGTTCAGGTTTCCTTGAAGCTGTTGAAGAACTTCCTTGAAGAAGCTGAAGGTTACCTTCTCCAACCATTTGCGTTTGGTAAGAGGGGGAATGAATAGTGACTCTGACCATGACTCAAAAAGAAGTGTGCAGTGCTCCCATTGCTCCAAAAGTCTGAGGCATGCCAAATAAAGGGTCCCAGGCTCATCATCTGAGGCTGAGCTTCAAATGGCATCACTCAGTAACTGGCAACTCATCTAGCTGAAAGCCTGGGATTTAACTCTTGTGGGAGCTGAATGGCAGTATATGGAAAGTTGTCCTGAGTTGCTACAATACCAAGAGACCTAGTTTAAACAAACAAACATGAAGGGAGTAGAAAATCTATTTGGGGATGTTAAGATCCCGAGAAAAAAATCTCAATTTAGAACTGTGCCACCACATGCCATCTAAAAAAATAAAAGTCAATTCGCAAATTTGGTTTACATTTTTTTATATGAGAAAACAAGAAGGTGAGAAGGACAGAAGGAGAATGAAAAAGAAAGAAAGAAATGGAAAAAAGATAGGAGATGAGGAAAAAAAGAAAGAGAAAGGAATAGGAAAAGAAAGAAAAAAAGAAAGAAAGAAAGAAAGAAAAAAAGAAAGAAAGAAAGAAAGAAAGAAAAAAAGAAAGAAAAAAAGAAAGAAAGAAAAAGAAAACACAGAGCAAAGAAAATGCCCCATCATTGTGTTAGTCTTATACATCCATTCCTCTAGGTAAAATCTGTATCTTGAGATTATTCTACAAAAAAAAAACAAACAAAACCAAAAATCTTTTAATGAGATTTAAACAGTCTCCCCTGAAAAGTTCAAACAAGACTAGGAACTTGAAAATTCCCCTGAGGATGCCCCCTGCTTTTGCCCCAAGTATTAAGTTGTTTTTATATTCAGATATTAGCAGAACAAACATTCTTAGCCAAATAAGGAGAGAGTTTGCTTGGTCTTCTCCTTTAAATGTTTCACTAAAACTACCAAATCCCCAAACGGGAAGAGCAACTAACTAATGTGAGAAATAAATGACCCTAAGGGGAGGGTCACAATAAAGTTAGGAAAGGAACAGAGTGAAATTAAACAACTTCTAACTGGTTTTTGTTGTCTTAAGTTGTAATCTACCTCATGTTCAAAATTTTCAAGCTACCTCTGGAAAAGGAAAAAATCTGTTCCTTTCCCCAAAAATGAAATATGCATACAAGTAATGAGAAGAGTCATTGTAGGAATATGTTAACGTGTCGAGATTGACCAGGTACTTGTGTTTGCAGCCCACTGCAATCCAAAATCGGGGATGCCCTGGCTGCCCTGACTTCCCTGTCTCCAAGAGGCAGTTGGTTTGTGAGACCTCCCTCATGCACACAGCACCTCCTTCATGCCTGATCCCTGTAGCACCATCAATCACCATCTACGGAGCCAGAGTGAGACATGGTCTTGAGGGGAATAGGTCACAGATGCACCTTATCCTTGGTGATTTTGGGAGTAAGAGGAAGGTTGAATAGCAGTGTTTATATCAGATGCTGCCAAGACTTGGAGCAGTTATTTCTGAATCAGTTTAATTATTTCAGATATGAACAAGGGGGCTACAATAGCAAAACGTGGAACTTGAACAGATCTTGGGACTAGGAATTAGTACTGACAGTAAAGACATGATGGGCAATATGGAAACTCTTTTAATTTTGATCTAAACTGAATATACAGCAAGATGTCACATGAATGGTAATTTATCCTGAAACTTTTCTCTCTGACACCAACTTGGTGGGACAGAGCAGCTTTGCAGTACATATAAACTGAAAGGACTAACACTTGCAAATATCCTGTATGTAGGAAGCTAGTAGTGTTACCTTCTATCATTTTTCTTTGAGTCTTTGAATAATTTAATATTCTTCTGTCTCCAGTTCCTGGAAGCAGAAGGCAACCTGTAAAGAACTTGCAATTCATTCGTTAAGCACAACCCAACAACCTAGGATTTATAAACCAGATTAGAGGGGTTTATGTTGTTGGTAGGTGCCAGGATATAAAAAAGCCTCTGTGTACCCAGGAGTCAGATCTCCCCCTATATACTTGCACAAGCCATAAGAAAAACCCCTCAGGGATAAGCTTTGGTCGCACTTTCAGGAAGTGCAATTTTTCCTGATGGTCATTCAGTCATTACCACTTTCCAGCTGAAGTTCATTCCTTAATTACTCAGCTCTAACAAAGGTTAGGAGTTGGGCTTAGGTTTCAGAGTGTGGTTTGAAGATGTGGGTGCAAGCCACTAACAGAGAGTTGAAGGGCATACTGAGAAACAGGGTTTGTAAGAGGGCCAAAGACTAAACAGGAGGCTTTAGGGTCCTGTGGAGGGCAACCAGGACTATGGGGCACACTGAGAACAAGCTGGAGAGGGACTTCTTACAAGGGCATGTAGTGATAGGACAAAGGGAAATGGCTTTGAACTGAAATAGAGTAGGTTTAGATCAGATATGAGGAAAAAATTCTTTACTGTGAGGGTGGTGAGGCACTGGAATGAGTTTCCCAGAGACGCTGTGGATGCCCCATCCCTGGATGTGTTCCAGGCTAGGTTGGTTGGGGCTCTGAGCAGTCTGATCTAGTGGAAGGTGTCCCTGCCCATGGCAGGGAGGTTGGAACTGGATGGTCTTGAAGGTCTCTTCCAACACAAACCATTCTGTGACTCTTCAAAATGCGTGGACCCCAAGGGTCTTAAGACCCCTTAAGTCTCATGGAGAACGGAAGGGCCATGATGACTTATGGATACCCCTCAGTAGGTGATACGAGAGTGTCATTAAAGTAGGAGTTAGGCATGGGGTAAACTTCAGAGTTAAGGTTATCCTAACCCAAAACCCACCACAGAACTTGCTGGACATCTTTGATCCTACTCTTCCTAGCCATGATCCCAGCATATGTCAGTTCCCCAGAGGGCGGTGACTGATGGATTGTGTTTTATAGGCGACAGGCGCGAGAGCTGAATTTATTGTTGGTTTCTGCAAAGCAAGGTGAAAATACAAGTCACCAGCAAGTTTTGAAACCAACAGGGCTCATCTTTTCATAGCTAAAAGTAAGGTTATGGTAGGAGTTAAAATTCTAGAAAACATAAGACGAAGATGACTAAGTCCAGAATTGGTGTAAGGCTGAAGACTCCTTGGTGGCTGCTCAGTTGTTGTGAGGCCAATTGTAAAATCCTATTAATGGCAATCGTAGGATTGTGTTTTCATGAGAACAGTGTGGAATAGCAGGCTCTAAATCAAGGATTACTGCTTAATCCTGCAATCCTACTGAGAAATTTTGACAACTAAAGTTGCTAGAGGTGAATTAATTGTATTATTTTGTGGGTGGTTAAGACCCACCACATTTTGTTTATGAAAGTGGATTTAGGGCCTGAGAGCCAAGTGTACTGTGGGAAAGAGGGAAGAACTTTACCTGAGGAAAGAATAAGGCAGATAATGCGAGATGGGGCAGTTTGTACTTGGTGTTGGGCCCGTACAGGCCCTTAAAATAGTGTGGTATGGCTGTTTTCAGATTACTTTTCTATTCTTTGTCAGAGACGTTTTTGAATGATTCATGGATTTTTGATTCTGTTCTGAATATGCTGATGAGAAAAGGATAATTAATAGTGGACAGAAAGGTAGGGGCAGGCGAGCCCCGAGCTGGTGTGCAGATCTCGGGAAGCAAAGCGAGGTGTCTGGCCCATTCCTCTGGTGGTGCAAGGTTAGAAGACTTTGCATGTTAACTTTATGGACTGACTGTGGCGTGAGCAAGGGAGGATTTGGAGATGTTCCTGCTCCTGACTTGAGCCGCACCTTCTTTTTTCCCTCCTGCACGGCTCTGGGTGGCAAGCCAGGGCTCGGCACTCAGGGGTGATGCCAGCAGCAGCCAGAGCAGAGCTCCAGCTCGGCAGCCCCGGGGCAAGGCGTGTGCTGCTCACCCCCGTGTCTGCCGGGCTGCAGGGGGACACAGCTGGCTCCACTCCTCACAGCCAGAGGGGATATGGGCCAGTTTGGCTACAGAAGCTGTACAGACATTCACACAGTACCAGCTGGCCGCGTTTGTCCACCTGGGCACAGCACACGTGGTGTTCTGGATCTGAGCTCATGGCTCTGTGTCACATCACAGCTGGTGAGGAAGCAGCCAGAGTAAATTGCAGGGAGTTTCCCAAATCAGAGAGAGTATCAGCAAGTGAGGAGCTCTTAGTGTTGCTGTGAGCTTGGGAAAACTAATATAAAATAACAAGGTTTCCTAATGCCCATCTTTATCCCCTACATCTTGGGTTTTGGAGGCTCAGCTGTCTGCAGACCTACCTTCAGTCACAACGTGTGTAGCAGGCGGTTGTTCTTACCTTGAAGACAGTGGGGTCTGTCCCCAGTGGAAATCTACCTTTGCTAAAATCATTCTGAGTCTTATCTCCCTCTTTGTCTGCTCACTGATGGCACAAATGCTTGCACCAAACCCAGCATCATCAGGCATCAAAAGAGAAAATACACTGCACCTGTCTGCTGGCAGCCCCAACAGCAACCAAGCGTTGTAAGACAATACAGGAAACAGTATTTTCTTTCTACATTTTCATTTCTTATATGTAAAACAATACAGGAAACCACTGGGGAGACAATAGGGTAAGAATGGCAGTAATAACTTGGTGTATGTGATTAGTATAGGTGGTTTAAACCATTTCAGCTTTAGTTGTGCAAAGCAGAAGTTACACATTAGAAAATGTGACTGAGGCATGATAGAGATGAGTCAGAGCTTCCCATGATAAAATGTTGGAAGAAAAGCTCTGAATGCCAATTAGCCAGTAATGCATGTAGAGTAAGACATTTTGTATTACTGATAAAGTTACTGAAAGAAGGGTCTGATACCATGCTGCTCTCTCTCAACCTGTGTTGTTTCCGGGCATTCAGATATCCAAATCCTTCTTGAAACAGAGTTGCTTGTCAGACTAAGTTATGTCCGTCAAGTGCCTGCCCTAGTCAGAAAGATTGCCCTGAAATAGTCTTTACTCTTTATTGTACTAATCTGTCTTCTTTCTTTTTCCCCTGTTTACTTTTATTCTGTATCACATATTCATCATTTGCATGCATTTCTAACCTATCTCAGAAATTAGCCATTATTCTTTATTTGCCCTCTGCACTGCAGGAATAGGTGGTTAAGTAAGATGCTTGATGCACGTTACTGTGAAACCTGAATCTCCTTGGTTGGGCTCACTGAACACTCAGGATTTTTCACCTGAAGTCTCATGGTTCACCTGTCTCCCTGTCCTCTCCACAAGAGAAATAGTTATACTGCTGAGGATTCCTTGTACTGGAAAATTAGGTAAAACGATGATAACTGCTGTATGGAGGTACCAGTAGTTAAAAAAAAACAGATGTAGGTGACACGGGAATTGTTGACAGCCCTTTCTGGACACTCTTTGGACTCAGCCAGGACAGGTCTGTGACTCCTTAGGGCAACATCTTTACAAGTCATCTAATGACATTCTGAAAATGTAACTACTGTGTGTGATTTCAGTTAGATCATAAGCAGTAAACAGCAAGAGCTTTATAATGACATATCTGAATGAAGTGTGTATTACTATGGGATGCCAGCGTTTAAAGAAGGAATTTCCATCACAACTGTAAAAGTGGTCTAAAGGTCCATGAATTAATTCAGTATTTTAAAAATCAAAATTTCAGTGTGTGAATCACATTGTGGTTCTGCAGGGAAACTGTAGCCCAGTTTTCTCATGTCTCATTTCTCCTTTTTGAACTGAACCTCCCACAGTGCACCACGGAATATGACTTTGTATTGCAATCCTCTTTTCTCTTGGCGTCCAGCTGGGAGCATGACTGATAGAGATGAACCAGAGCACAGTGCATCAAAACATCGTTGCAGAAGGGAAATATTTCCTCCTGCTTTAGGGTTTTTCCCAAATGCTGAATTTTTAAAATGAAGACTCTCAAGTAGCTAAACCGTTTCCTTTGAGAAAAGTTCTTCTGTTATTTTCAATTGCTTCTAATACCCGTGTCTTTCCAAAGACAAAACACAGACTCAGAGATAATTTTTATCTTTCAAGGTGATCCAGTTTGAACACAAGTGCAAAACAAGCTCATGCAGTAGGTTTACTGCATGAAGTCAGAAGGTCACTGAGTGAAAACATTGAACTGTCTCTTCTATTAAGCATATATATATGGAGTGGATCTAGAGTCCTAAAATATAAAAAAGGCCATTATATTTTCTGAAAAAGAAAATTGTTAAAGTGTAGCAAGAGTACAGAACAATGACTCTGAGGATAGAAATCATGAGGCCTGGGTTTACTCTGTTTCAGACTGCCTTAACATCATCAAAATTCCTCCTCTGCAAAATGGGAGTAGCGTGGGAGCACTGGGAGGCCAACTTCAAATCTGTGAGACACTTACCCAACATAGTAATATAAATACTAAATATACAAGGAATTTACTTACTACTTCAACCTCACAAATGCAATAAGAAGTTAGTTTGATTCTATTACAGTAAAAACAAGGGGTCTTGGCTTTTTATTTATGTATTTCCACCTTTTTCAACTTTCTCCTTTATACCTTTGACAGAAATGGCACAAGATGCTAAGCTGTGGTAGTCGTCACGTGGAAATCCATGTCATTAAATCAGGTAATAATTCAGGCCTGAACAAAGGCTAATTTTGAGGACTCCAGGTTTAGGATTTTTTGGTTTTACAGTGATGTAGTGGTACATCTTGCCAAAGTTCCAGCTTAAACATCTATAGTGGCTGTGTCATCTGTTTGCTTTCAGAAACAGTATTGGCTTGTCCTCTTTTATTCATAGTTTGATTTGGTAACAAAGTATTTGCCTTGCAGAATTGAGATAGCACTAAATAAGTTGTGTAGTGGACAACAACCAAATGAATTGCAGCTGGAGATAAAGAACCCAAAGTTCTGCATTTTTTAGGAATTCTACTACTTCTTCCTGCATCAAAACATAAGTTTCCTTCTTCCTCTGAGTTGAAGGTGTTAAAGACATCACTGGTTTTTCTCTCCACTTAACAGGGACTTCCAACAACTAAAATATGTTCTGAGTCAGTTGAAGTCTCAGTCTTTAGTTAACAGAAAATATTTTCCTTAGAATTTAGGTGTTCCAGGGACTATTGCTGCCTCTATTTGCTGCTGAACACATTTCCCAGGACTACAGTTTTTTTATTCCTGGTCATACTTTACCTTTATCTTTTGATGACAAGGACACATAATTTTCCTTGCCCTGTGAGCACCACACCAGCATCTCTGGTATGGCTCTTGCCCATCAATACGTGTTGCTGATCACACTGGAGCCAGATGCAGGGAGGGCTCTAGGGCATGTGCCAGGTGGGCAGTCACGTCTGCAGTTGTGTCTGCAGTTGTGCCTGCAGCCATGCACCCATGGTGGGATGGAGTGGGCCTGAGGCGGCTGTGCAGAGCAGAAATGTTCAGGTTACCACCAGCCCCCAGGCCAGCACAGTCCCACAGGATGCAGCCCTGGCAACCAAGCACTTTCACCACACTTTCACTGCTCACAAGGCAGTGCAAAAGACTGGAGGCTGGCAGCTCTCTATCATCTATCCTGTTTCTCTTTCTCATCATCTTATTTTTTCTCTCTCTCTGATCCTGGCTTAATCTTTTAATACCTTGTGGTTTACGTGCACCCACGTTCCCACTGGCAGAT
Organism: Oreocharis arfaki; assembly: GCA_013398015.1. Taxonomy (NCBI): domain Eukaryota; kingdom Metazoa; phylum Chordata; class Aves; order Passeriformes; family Paramythiidae; genus Oreocharis; species Oreocharis arfaki. Next base: position 1,103,519 of record VZRR01006558.1, on the reverse strand, counting down.
ATACATTGTCAGTGAGGTTGAGGGGCAGAATTTACAAGCATGACTCAGGGCACACTTAAATACACTTAATAAGTTTTCTGCAAGCACGTTGTTATGTGGATTGTTCTGCTGTGGTACAAAGAAATCAGACTCCAATCTGAGACATATTCTCAGCAAAGATGTTTCCAAGTCCTCCTCCAACTATGGGTTGATGGAAGGAGGTAGAGAGGTGTCAGTCACAGAGCTATACAGCTCCTCCTCATCAGGCCGAGTGTACCAATCACCCAGATAATTGTATAGTACATAATATGCCTAATATTTATACACATATATTGCCAAAATTAAACTTAGTACTCTACGAGGTGAAGGAAGGCTTGGTTTCTGGTGTTGGGGGTATTTTTTTTGAGGGACAGAGATGGGGGAAAGACAAATCAGCAAGAGATTAGAATGCAGTTGGTGGCGTAGAAGCCATATGAGTCAGAAGAAAAAAAGTAGATTAAGAGATTAGTAAAATAACCTGATGAACTGTATCTCTTTTTTTCACTGTAAAGTTTTGGAGACATTGGGGTGGCTGAAGACCAGAATCAGAGCTGTCTTTTGACACTGCACAGCAGTGGAGTGCCAGCATTCAGAGCTGGAAGATAACTCCAGTGACAGAGTCCTGCAACAGAGCCACATGCAGCACCATGTCAGGATGGCACGGCAGTGGGGTTCATCCCTCGCGTGGCAGATGAGTCACTGGAGTCCGTGTCTCTTGCACCATGGCTGTTGGTTTGATGACTCTGCTGGGACAGAGGAGGCAATATGAGTAGATGCTGGCCAGAATCTGTAAACATGCGGGGGTTTTTGTTCCTATCACCTGCGATAGTCTCAACGGGCATCTACTAATCCTGTTTTGGCAGAGTTAAACTACAGTAGAGAATACGTGAGCTCAAAACCTGGGAATGAGCCCCAGGCTGTAAAGTGCTTCCTGATCCCAGCTAACTAGTTTTACAGGGGTTTCTTGCATCTTCTCAGCTGCTTAAGAAAGCTTCCATGTGCACCTCAGGATGGGATCAGGGTGCAGGCTCTGAATACAAAGGCTTTGTACAGTATGTAAACCACAAACTCCTGGAAGGCAAGCTCAAGTCAGGATGGCATGAGAACGTGGCTTAAATGCCACCTAAATTCTAGTTTGTGTTCAGGCACTTTATTCAGTCAAGGCTTAAGCTCTTCAGTCTTCACATTTTCATCAGCTGGGAAGAAACAGCTGAGGGGTGGTACTGCCTGTTACATAATTACAAATGTAACTCTTTCTCGTGATGATCATTAAACTGTAGGTGCGTGATTCCTGAAGGAACGTTGTGCCAGGCAAAACAATGCCAGGCTTTTCAAGCATTCACCTCCTTGTGTCAGTGGTGAAACAGACTTCCCTGGTGGAAAACATGTGATTGATTAAGCCTAATTATACCTTCTGGCTTCCAAGAACAGGCTTTATGTTAATGCAAGAGGAGATGCAGTCTCTGCCCTAATTCACAGCCGAGAGCACTTCCCCGCTGCAGTAACTGGCGTGATCTCTCACTGGCAGTACTCACATTCTCGCTTGTTCCTCGCACATCTCAAATACACCATTGTATCACAGGCACATCACCTCCTTGTATCGCTCTCAGACATGGCTGTTGTAGCACCACGAGGCAAATTACATGTTTGTGCACTTCAAAGCCTTTCTTTCCACAGAAAGTATTGCATAAGAGTCAAAATTCTCATGGAATAGGCACAGGTGGCCCCTCCCTTCTAGGGTCATTTCTTTCTCATCTGCTGAAGCAAAGCTCAGATGAGGATTTGGAAACACTTCTGGGGAAAGGAGGGGAAGCATTTCATTTTTGGGCTTCTGCCCTGGTCTTTTCTGCTCTGGGATAGCTGCACAATCTGATGGCTGTAGAAGCCGGAGATGTCCTCCGAGATAGCCCCCTCCCTAGGCAAAGGCCTGGGCTGCTGAATAGTCTGTTTGACAGCTGATTTGAAAATAAACAGACCTTAAAATAGTGTTTCTGCCATTGCATTGGCTGCAGACTTTCAGCCCTGTGTTGAATTGGACCAAGCAAAAGGAATAAAATAAGCAGTGCTGAAATGACTCTTCTGCCTCCTTTGTCCACCACAGTACTCCAATGTCCACGGCTTTGGGTGTTTCTGTTTCCCCCTTCCTTCGCAGGCGCTCTTTTTTTTTTGTTGTTTCTCATCACTTCTGCAGCTCTCCCTTGAGATATTCACTTTCTTCTTTTGAACACCTCAAGTGCCAGAGAAGACTTGAGAGATTGGGAAAATGAAAAGAAGAACGACGCGAAGGATAAAAACTGTAAGGCAAAGAGGCATGGGACTTTTTCCTTTACTTCAGTGCAGAGCTGTCAAAGCGTGAGTAAAACCAACATGGAGAGCGTGGAGAGTGCAGGCATCTTCAGTATCTCCCTGCCACATCCTCTTTGCATTTCTTCCCAGCAAGCCACTAGTCGGATCATAACCTGCTTCAGACCCTTCTCCTGTCACACCACCAGCAGTAAAAGTTCTTCTCTGTCTGCATGCTCATTTCAAACTCACCCGCTGGCTCCAGGGCGCTGCCTTCACCCCCTCTTTCTACCTCAGGGAGAAAACTTATTTTTGTCCGATTGTTTATGTAAAGTCTTTATTTGGTAGAGGTCTTCCAGGACACAGACATACACACAAAACAGGGCATCTCAGAATTTTCTTCTCTTTCCTAATTTAGGCAGAAAAGAAAACCTTCTCTGTCACCTTAACCCTTTAGATACACTGAACTTTGAAGAAATGTTACCTTTTTGGAGGCATTATGCTGTCCCTCCTGTTACAACAGCAACCCCAGAGCTTGTCCGAGTGCATGTGGTGACCTGCCTCAGCTTTGTCTTTCAACAGCCTCCCTCATAGCTCATAGCTCAACTACAGACTTAGAACACCACTAACACGCTTGGCAAAAAAGCCATGGGCTGGATTAGCTGAGGGTCCCCTTGCCATGAACACGGTGGCTGCCACGGAATGTCTGCAATTCTTCACTTGCACAACTACCTATTATCTGCAAAAAGTAGTGTGCTGACATTATTTGAGATAATTATGTCCAACACATATCTCAAACATTTTAATTACCACAGCAGCTCCCACTGAAACCTCCATCAAAGCTCACCCCTTGGCTTTACTGGGAACAGGACCCAGCCTGACATTTGCTTGGATGTTAACTTACACCTTTTGTTCTGCAAAACTGAGGAAAACTGCCTGTGAAGCACATTTTTTTCCTCCAGGTAGGAAATTATATGATTTCTTCTGTTGGACATTATCTGAAAGTGTCAGAGTGCCTTGGCCTGGCTGACAAGATTGTATCACCTCTAGCATGACATCTGGGCTGGAAACTGATCTGGTGCTAGAGGACCATGGCTTCTGGACAGCCTGGAAGGAGAACAGGCAGAAAAGCCTGAATACTTTCAGGAAAGAATATGGTCAGGTTAAAGACAGGATTTTTAAAAATTGCTATAACAAGAAATTCAGCTTTGCAAAGTAAGAGCTCCCTTCTAATCCTGCATTCCCTCTTCAGCACATTAATGATCTTACTTCAGTATAGTGCAAAAATAAAAAGTCAGTATATTCTGCTTTGCATCTGTTCTGCCCTTGGGAATTCTGGATTCAAGTGCTTTGTGTGCAAGAGTGGTACTAATAAAGTCTGCTTATTTGGCTTTCATCTAGTTCATGAGTATGTCTGTGGCTTTCCATTCCTGTACAACCAGTGGAGCCTTCCATTTGCTTCGCTTTTCAGGTCTTGCAGGCAAGATTTGTCCGAGAAAGAAGGTGGCTGTCTCCTGCGAGTCCCTGGAGACCAGAAGCAGCCTTAAACATCTGTATTAGCACGAGTACACCCGTGTGCCCACAGTTCCTCCTTCACAGGAAACAAGAAACCACGTGAGGCTGCCACAAGGCTCACATTCAGCCCCAGCAAGAATGACGTGGGGATGGGAGGTGTGGGTGCCGCGAGCATAAAGCAAGAGTCTCAGCAAATGCCTCTGCGCTACTTTGCTTATGAGAGAAGAGAAATAATTTGAATTATAATACTGGTTGGCTTATTGTTTTAAATCAATGCCACCTAGTTGTCAATTTTTTTTCTGAGTCTTTTTTAATTGAGTACACAAATAAATATTTAAACAGCCTAAAGGGTTTCTGCCATTTCATTCAAAACTCAGAGATCAAATTCACCAAAATAAAGATTTCATCACAAACCTCATTTTTTTAATAGTCTCATTATAAAGAGCAATGGTAGGGTTTTATTCTTATTTATATACTCCAAAAATGCCCTTTTACATTCCCTGTTAGCTCTCTAAAAGCAGACTGATAAGGTGGTGCTTCGCCTTTGTTGACAGGAGATAACCCGGGACACACTGGGGAGGGTCACAGTACTCAGCCCTTCCTCACAGCAGGGGCATTGGGGGGCTGTGTCTCCTTGCCTTGAGACATAGCCTCAGGGAGCACGAGACTAGGACACAACCAAGCTCTCCCCTTTTCTGGTGGATATAGAGAACCAATGGAAATCAGCACACTGGAGCTGGAGGGATCAGTGCTGTACCCCCAGCTGGGTCCTTGGAGACAAATTACAGCAAAGTTCATGACTCGTGGAAATTGTAGGGCCTATTCCCACCAAACTTTGGACATTATCAGCTGCTATTACCATAAGTGGCGTAAAAGATGCTTGGTACTTTGTACTTTTCTGAGTCTATGTAAATATGAGCAAACTACACTAGATAGCAAAAGGCGAAAGATCGAATGATACCGTGAGTTATCTTTACATGATACAATATCATGTGTATATTTATCTATTAACACTGTGCATTAATTGCCATTTTAACACAGACACAGATCACTGATTGATGACTTTGTGTTCTGTAAAAAAATTACAAGCTGTCCAGTCACATAAACAAGACTTTATCCAGATGTTGATTTTTTTCTTTGATGGTAGTTACGATTTTATCAGATTGGTTTCCATGTTAATTACTTAGTAGCTGACGAAGCACATTGTAATTCAGGTTATTTGCCAACATGGTTATTTTTCCTGGGTCTTTATCAAAAGAGGAGAAGCATCTTTCATTGCTTTGGTTTCAGTGGGATGGAGGATTTCAAGAAATTGAAGGTCTCACAAACTGCTTGCCTTATAAGGCCTCTGGGAGCAACAATGCAATAATTATCTTCATTTTTAACCCACTCATAGTTCCCTCCAGTTTGATCTTGTTCATCACTGTCTAAAAGAGGCCTCCAAATGAGGCTTGACCTTGCCATGATGGTCAGTGCCATGGCATTCCTCATCTTTGCCGTGCTGTCAGACTCACAACCACTGCGAAATGTGGGCCTCTTGCATTGCTGCCACTCAGGCTCGTGTACATTTCTGCTTCATTCGACATCACCACCAGCAGTGCAAACCCCCTGGTCTCATTCTGTGTCAGGGGATGAAAAGATAAGGCTTGGAGAAATCATTCAGAGAGCCCACCAGAAAGCCTTAATGGCTGGGACATGGAGGGCAATGTGAGAGCAGAAATAGAGCCAAGGTGGGCTGGAAACCCAGAAGTTTAGTTACACCCTCTTGAAGGGATGCACTCTGCAGGTGGATGAGTTTTTCAGATTTTTGAAGACTATAAAGACAGCAAATTGCTACATGAGATTACCCAAGCAGAGTCACAGTCTTCAGCACCAGTGGATTTGAGGGGGAGGTGAAATCTGTGGCAGGTTAGATTTGCAGTGTGATAAAACCAAAACATTTTGCCATTGGCAAGGGAAAGCAGTTTCTGAGGGGAAAAAATCTTTTGTTTTCAAAAATTGTCCCAGCTTTTGTGGTGAAAACTCCACTTGTCGGTGAATTTGGGATTACTTGGAAAAACACCAAAACCCACTAAATCTCTGAAACTCTAATGAGATATAGCATTTCACATCTCAAAAAACAGAGTGCAAGTGGCTACAGAACAAGAAGCTGATGCTTGGGTATTGCAGGAATAAGGAGTGAAGGGAGGAATGCTCAACCCACCCTACCAGGTAGGCACCCTTCCCCGGATAGAAAACTAAAATCACATAGGGTCCCTGCCAGAGTGATTGAAGGAAAATTTCCTCCCAGTGTCTGCCCCAGCTGAACAAGCCAGCTGAGCAGACTAAAAGGGGCAGAGAAGCCAGCTCCAGAGGGCACTGGCACCAGTCCAGGCTGGTTCCTGCACCTGTGGCCAGCTGGGTGCGGAGTAGGGCAACCATGGCTGTGTTCAGCTTGCCGGGACACCTGCCTGACAATGAGACCTGTGAACACAGAGCCAGCACCATCCCCACACTAGAAAACGTGTTGGTGTTGGGGAAATCCATACTTAGAGAGGAAGCTGCATTCATCTCTAAACTTCAGAGTTGCAGGAGGAGAGTAGCAGGAAAGAAACACCTTCCTGTAGGTTGCCAGGTCCACACATCCGCTGCTCCAGCCCCCTTGCCCATCTCTGGTGGGATTTGTAGTGAATGTGGCAGATTAGAGGGTGAATGTGCAAAACCCTGAGAGAAGTGGTAGCCTTCAGCAAGGAGAAACTCATGTGCAGCTGAAGTGCCAAAATCTCCCGTCTAAAGACTACTGTCCCCCTGCAGATCATCATCAGCAAGCCCTTTCATATCAACTCCAGTTACCATTCACCTATTCCTGCCCATTCTCTCCAAATCCATCTTTTTCTCCCAGTCCCTCTTCCCTGATGAGGAGCAAAGCCCATCTCTCTCCTGTGCTTGCTGCTCCTGGGATGTGGTGGGGGCCAACAGCTGGGAAGAAAGGGTGGGAACAGGGTTCACAGAATATCCTGAGTTGGAAGGGACCCACAAGGATAACTGAGTCCCACTCTCAAGTAAATGTCCTGTACAGGGATTGAACCCACAGCCTGGGTGTTATCAGCACCGTGCTCTCACCAGCTGGGCCAACCTCAGGGTCAGGGTCCTCTTGCCCTGCCAGCAATGAGGCTGCTAATCTGGGCATGTGTGCCAGGAGCTCATGGCCACTGCTCGAACACAAATACTCATAGAAATGGCTGACAGGCAAACACATCTTCCTTGGGAACTGCCTGCAGCAAGGGGATGGGGCAGTGCTTTGCAAGCTCCTGCTTGATGTAAGCCCACCATGAGCCAGCAGCCACTGACAGGCACTATTTGTTCCTCCAGGTGCCTCCTTCAGCAGTGGCACCACCGGAAGCATGCAGGTAAAGGAGGATAAGCTCAGCAGGGAGCAGGTGTGAAACCAGAGGTGCCAGCCAGACTGTACAAGTACTTGGGAGTCTAAAGATGGTGACAGGCGCCTGTGGAGTTGGGAAGAGCTCTGGTTGCACTTCTGTTCCCCCATCACCATGCACTATGCTTGTGTTAAGTTATGGTACATTTAGGACATTCATCAATGCAAGCCATGGAGCAAGAGCATCCCCCCTCACAGGGGTGCCTCTGGCTGCAGAGAGCCCGCAGACACCCTTCACTGAGCAGCCAGACCCAGCCCATGCCCCGGAGACTGCCCAGCTTCTGGAGGCTGTAGGACCCCAAGGGAGGCCCAGGAGCCGGGCATGTCTCCTGTGGCATTGCTTCCCATGACCCAGTGGCCCTGTGGAACAATTACATCAAGCTGCTTCTGTCCTGCATCCCAGGGGAGGGGGCAAATTTTGAGCACTGCAGGCAGCTGTGAGAGCCTGTGTGTTTGCAAATCCTCACATTTATGTAGGAATGGCAAAGTCAGCTGTACATGTTTCATGCACAGGACAGATGAGTTCCAGAGAGTGAACGAATGACTGCCTGTTTTGGTTAGGCTGGCTGCACTTGTAAGCAAGCATCTTGCTAAATGGTGAGAAATTAAGACAGCTGAACCTTTGTTAACCAAAAGCTGGAGGCAAAGCAGGAATTTCTAGCAGCCTTTTCAAGCAAGGTCAGAACATGTGACAGATCTGTCCCAACAATAGTGCCAAGTTTTATGGGGCAAGTAAAATAGTTTGTGTTACTTCAAAATTGAAAATGAGGGTTGCAGATTACTCTTCCGCTGCTTATAAACCCAGGTAAACTACAGGAGTGTTAGTGGGTGGACCAGGTCCAAACTTAGAAGTACTTTAGGACTTCCTCAATATGTGCACACCTGGGTGATGTTTAATAAGCTGTCTTTAAGTTTTAAATAGCACTCGTTTTTATTTTCCTTTTTAACTGGATGTGTTTCTGCCGGGGCACCATGTGTTTCTCCTGCACAGTAGCTATTACCTTTCACAGATTCCCATCCCACAGGTATTTTAAAAGCCAGCCTAACTTACATCACTGAGATGAGGCTCTTTGCCAACACACTTGCTGTTGCCATTTTCTTTTAAAGCTTGGCTGTGGAAGGTCGATGGATTAACACACTAGAAACAGGAGAATGAGTGTCAGTCACTCCTGTGTCTGGAGGCGGTCCTTGGCTGTCCTACACGGGGAGGAAGCAGTGCAGGGGCCCCATCTTCAGCTTACCTATGGTTAAACATGTCTGTTTATCTCTATATGCTCATCTAGCTGGGGAGAAATTCCAAGAGGATTTAACTACTTTCCTGCTTGTTAGGATGCTGATGGGATTTGAATCCACCTTCTCTGAGGATATGGGTCTCATTCCTCTGCCCAAGCTGCAGGGCAGGGGTCTGAATGTCACATGGGAGTGTTCTGCATACTGTGTCTGTGCTCAAAACGGAGCAACCCCAGCCCAGGTACCTCTCAGAGCTGGGACTGTGCCAAGATCCTTCCCAGAAGGGAAGCCCAAAGGCACCCCCATAATACTTAAGCACTGTTTTTGTTAAAACCAGTTAAAACCACGAGCTTGAACAAGGTAGTTTCTAAAGCAAGACAAAGCATGAGGTGAGACGTTGGGCATAAATTTTCCCTCATTCCCCCTGCATCCTGACAACTGCAGCTCTTCTCCACTTTTCATGGCCTTGCAACAAACTCACAGCTTCTCGGGGGTCTCTGGAAAAAACATCTTTCCATTGCTCCTGCCTGCCGACATTCTCCTCCCAGTCCATGCACCACAACAATCCTTTGCCATCTTCTGTGCCATGAGCTCCAGCTGTCCCTGGGGGCGCAGGTCCTGCTTCCCTCCCCGCTGCTCAGCCACAGCTTTTGTACCACAGCACTGACACATACTCGTGTGGGTCACTCTCCATCAGTGCTCCCGGGGATGTGTGCTGACAGCTCTGCAGGACGGCCAGCACAGGTGTCAGCCATGCCACACCTCCAGCAAACCAAGGCATCAGAGATTTGGGATCTCCCCAACATCACTGGGCTGGATGGCCTTTACAGAGATGCCTTTCAGAGGGCATGGGGCTGATGCAACATTCCCCTTCCAAGGGTCCCTTGTGGGTACAATCACCCCCTTTTCCTTAAGCATAAGGGTTGTTGAAACACACCCACGGCATTTCACGCACTGCCCCTTCACTTAGCCTTCCTGGGGGGGGTTCTCCAATGCTGGGGACTACAGCAACCAGTGGAAAGAGGCTGTTGGGAAAAGCCATGGGAAAAACGGAGATAAAACCAGAAAGTAAAAGATTTGCTGCTGCATATAAAAGAACACCACAAAAATGTGTTAACAGAGCAGTTGCACAGCAGGGTTTTCCCATGTCTAAGGCATATGGAAACTTTGTCAGTTGCTTCATCAGCACGCAAAGTTCTGACCCAGCTGTGGTGCTGTAACACAGCCAAAGCTGTTCTGGCTCATGAGGGAACCTCCCACCAAGGGGCTGAGCAGAGCTGGCACTTGGCACCAGGCTGTTGCACTTCATTCATCCAGCAAGACATCTGCAACCTCACCGTTCCAAGGTTTTCTGCTATCATGTCTTTTGAATGAAAGCATATTGTTAAGAATTGTTGATTCACACCATCTGAAAACATAGAACTATACAAAATTTTCTTCTATATGAAAGAAGTGTCTTTTCAGAGAGGTCAATCCTGCTCTCCTGTCCTCCAGTGCCAGTGGGAATCTGGCATATCACCACTGAGGCCATGAGCAGCAGCAAGAACAGAGGAATATTTAGAGATAGTTCTGCCTTTTCCATGCCTTCTAATTGGAGTAGAGATGTTATGTCAAAACCCACATATTTAATCTTGAACACATTAGAAAAAGTCAATGCATCAAAAATCAAATTGTTCTTGTAAATAAATATACTCTGATCTGCAGTGTTCCATTTGCAGGGCTATATTTTTAGTGTACACCTTCACAACTTGAATTTTAACATTTTTTTCATTGTGGGTTGGAATTTTCCTTTCAAGCCTTGCAGCTAAAGCACAACTTTCTCACAGTGCTAAGAGGCAGGTGTGCTGTAACTGTTGTGGTTTTACCACTGCCTAAGGGAGACAGGTTTGATTTTCTGAGCTGCCAGCCCTCAGAACAACTCAAAAGCTCTGACATGCACCTCTTCAGGGCCAGAGTTACAAGTCAGGTTGCACCACCATGGATCGGCCTCACAAGAATCTAAATTATCTCCTACTCCTTCCAAGAGACAGGCAAGAACAGGCATAACCTGAAATACTTTGGATACTTCCAACTTTAATTAGAAAGAATTCCCTAGTCTGGAGCAAAAGGAATGGCTGAGGTCGGAATGGCCAGATTGACACATTCAGGAAGATTGTGTCTTGATCAACAGCTGCTCAGAAAAACTTGCAGTTCTGTTCTCACAGCCAAATGCTTCTGCTCTGATTTGACTAGCCCTCAGCTAACACATTACACTGGAACTGACTGCCAGTACACCTCAATGAGCTTTTCAAGAGGCTCTGAGCAGCGAGTGACCCTTGATTAGTAGAGACAGGCAACTTGTTTCTGTAAAGTCTTTCCTTGGAAGATCAAAGCATACTCAACTCACTCTGATTTCTTCATGTTTTCACTCTGCTTGTAAACTTAACTGATTTATACTAGGAATATCTAGTAGCTCTACAGCAACTGTTAATTATTTCTCCCAGCTGTAAAGCAGGAAAGCCAAATCTCTAGATTCACTACACCACATTACTACATAAGGTGCGTCTATCTCTTGGAAATGGAAAACACATGGTCAGATCCATAGGCTATTTCTCCAAAAAGGGTGAGAGGATCTCTACTTTTGTTCACAGGGAAGTGTGCTTCTCTAGAGGGTAGACCAAGAGAGGTAACAGCACTGCAGGGAACTGATTCATTATTTGAATTTATTATATGAGAGTGTGCCACTCTGAGAAGAAAATGGAAGGGAAAAGAATTTAAAGACAGAACCATTTCTTTGTTCCTTCAAAGCATGCTCCCTTAAAAACTGCTGGGCTTCTCATAGGTAACAGCATCTGTATCTTCATGATCCCCAAACTGTAAAGATTAGATGCAAGTGAGGTTTGTCTCCCCACATCTAAATAGCTAGCTGAATCCAGACCCCAGAGAACAAGGGTATTACGTTTCTCAGATCGTAAGCCAAGAAGAGTGCTTTTAATGGGAAAACACATGCTACTGTATGTAACACCCAGTGAAAGTCTTAAACCTTCACAACACAAAGAGCTTGGGCTCTCCTTGACACAAGGGGGTGTCTAATAATGCTAGAAGACAAACTAACATTACAGAATAAACGGGGAGCACACTGGTACTTGAAGGAACACCATGACAGAGAACCCCATCATTGAAGGGTTATAAAAAAGAAGTCAAGAAGTCAGTTCATCAAGAATCAGTTACTTGTCTTGTAGGAGCTTGTTTATTAAACAAGAGCTGTAAACCACAAGCTGTGCAGAAGTAGAGAACCACATTTGAAGATGTGCTGCCCTTTTGCCATCAAGAGCAGCAGGCCCCCAGCAGCAGAGAGCACGTGATCTTCAGGCACACTGCAGTGCTGTGCTGCTGCCTTAAGGTCTCCGTCAGCAACTCCCACATTACAGTCAGTTAAAGGCAGATTCTGCCTATTAGGTGATCATGGGCCCCATCCAATTAAGTCTGACTAATGACATCTAGGAACCATTATATGGAAACTCTGGATCAACAGGTTATTTCTAAGAAGAGAAGGAGATTAATAAGAAAAATCTCTGAAGACTAATACTGCAGCTATATTAAGAGAAACTGATCCACAAAGCATGTCTCATGCTTCTTTGGATAAAAGACTGCTCACATGCTGTGCCCCAGAAGCAAACAGAAATGTGTGCTGACTCACCTGACCTCTGTATGCTCCACAAATTGGAACCTGATAAATTCCACTTATCTGTGTCAAACCTCAGCCACACTGCCACTGAAAATACCACCATTTGATACTGCACCGACAGCACTGCAAATTATTCCCCAGAACCTGCCATGAGCCCCTGGAGTGGTTTCTCCATCAACTCTGCCCATTTTCATTCGGTAAACAGTGACATTTCCCCTGCTTTACAACTGAAGCTAAAAACAGCATCTTTCATTACTTAACTTCCTGAACTTTATCAGAAATGTGTTTTATGCAGCAAACACCAGCACTAGGAACAAGCTGAGGGTATGAATAGCTGTGAAGAGCCTACACAGGACCAAAGTAAATCAGGCATTGAAACAATCATCTCCCTCTTCAGGAGGAGATGATGCTTTGAGCAGATTACAAAATACCACAAACTGCAAACTAACATACCCCCTTTAAAAAACACATTTCCAAGAAAACAATTCAAACAGTACTCATAGTTTTGGGGGCTTTTTTGTTCATTTTTTTCTCATATTTTATTGAAAGAAACAAAACAAAACAGACAAACACAAGAAATAAGATCAGTGTTCCTCATGTCTCATCTCTACAGCAGCCCTTTAGAGTCAACAGCTCGAAGTTCCTCCAAGTGCAAAGGCCAAGAGAGACCACAGTGCCACAATACCAGAGATTCTAAGGGACAAGAATAATAAAATGCTGTTAGGCTGCTTATATTTATGACTTAACTTTGTGTTTATTAAGCCCTTAGATTCTTTTCCAAACCATGTCAAGCCAGAAATTCACCCTTCATGAGCATCACTATCACCACCTCACAAGAAGGGTACACTTTGAACCTGGAATTCTCTCCCACTACCAAGCTTTCAGCTCAGCTGTAGAAAAACAACCCACATCCATCCCACACCCGAGATTCTGCCTCCCTCTCATCAAGCCTATTAGAGCTGGCTTACAGCTGATTGAGCTCACCACCTGTCCATTACGACAGCACGTATCTAGTTTTGTGCTATCCACGGTGTAACACTCCCAGGTTAACCACGATCAAGAGTCCAGCTGCCCAGGGCTGAAAGCTCCTGAGCAGCCACCCAGCAGTCAGCAAGCAAACCTGCTTCTGAGCCCCCTTCTACCCCTGCGGCTGTGCCAGGGCCTCGGACCTGAAAGGAATGCTTCCCCCTCCCCATTCCCGTGCTCCGGCAACTCACTGCAGCAGGCAGTTCACGCTCGGCGAGTGCCTCCAGTGGCGATAGACCGACACCTGCAGGTGAGGGTGGTGCCTGTAATCCCGCAGGACGAGCCTGACGCTGCAATGAAAGCACGGCTTGAGCCTCAGCCCCCAGGCTGCTTACAGCACCCCACAGCTCAGGGCAGGAATTTCTGTCCAAGAGCTGTCATAGCAGAGAGAAGGTGGGACCAAGGCCTGGATCAGAGGAACAAAGGACTGAAAATTAAGACTTTCTGATCACTTACTGCTTATATTGATTGGAGAGCAGAATGAACTGGTTCTTGGAAAGCCGTCTCACATCAAAGCGACAACGAACTGTAAACTCTTGGTAAATCTGTCTCTCGGTCAGCCCTGGCCAGCCTCGGACATGAACAATCAAGGCAGGGGGATGACGGCAGGGAGCATCTTCCCCAGAAAAATTCTGGAAAGTGGACAATATTAAGACATATCTGAATTTGGAAGTACTACAGAGGCACTACTAATATAATCAGAATATATGCAAAACATGACAAATAAATGACAGGTTGTATAATACAGCTGTTGGTGTAATTTTTTTTTTTGCCCCAAGATTAATCTAAATATCGCCATAAAAGCTAACTGTCGTGACTACCATGGAGAAACTACCTGAGAAACAGCAATGTAAACTGACTAATGCCATGTTACAGAATAGAAGTATGAATGCACTTCACAAAGCAGAAAGTCAACTCATTGGACATTTTAAAAGGTCCACTGTGTCACTCGTATGATGACAATTTCTGCCAAGGTGGGCCCCAGCACCGGTGGATTCCTCTCTTCTAACAAAGCCATCAAGTAGGCTACTGACCTATGCACCCCACAAACAGGTCACAGACCTGCAATTCATACGCACAATGCTTGAAACACCACCTCGGATGAAATTCACTTTGTTCACATGCTCAGCTAACACGGTGAGATACTGCGAGAAAGAAGGATCAGCCTCCACTGCATCACTAAATCAGAAAACAAAAGAAAACAAAGTTTTGTTTCTCCAGCGCTGCACTGCTACACAGTGTCAAGCCCTTCAACTAGTGACAGAATAGGTATTTCAGATCTTAGTATCTTCCTACAGAAGTCAAAAAGCTGCAAGAAAAGGGAAGGGAACTTAACTGAAGGCACTGATTCACAGAGATTTCAAAAATGGAAACGAATGGAAAATTATTTGACCCTTACCCAAGTGAACTGAACTTGGGAGAGCTCGTTCAAGAATAAAGAAGTAACAATGTCATTTCCCAACCTCTGAGCCATCCCATGGCCCCGGATTTCATTTTTAAAATGTCAGCTTTGACATAAAACTACTACTTTCAGATTTATAAAATAAAAATCTAATTAGAACGTGACATTTCCAATAACACTTTCTTTTGTCCAAAAGGAAGGCCAGCCTGTGAAACAAGAAGTCAGCCAGAGCAAACAGAAGACTCTTTTCCATAGGACCCATCCATGTAACGCAATTTCCAGTCAACACTTAAACATTACTCACTCTGTGGATCTGCATAGTAGCAAATGAGCTGACATCAGAAGAACTAGAAAAAGGAATAATGAGGTGGCATTAGAACAAAGCTAGAGAAACGCAGCTAAATGCATAGAAAGCAAAAACACACTGAAGTGCAGCTAAGTTACTAAGAGCAACACACTGTACATAAACAAATATTTCTTAGCATCAAATAGATGTAGAGAGAGGGAAAGGACTGCCAAAGCCTAACACAAACTCTGAAGGAGTTTTTAAGAAGCATTTTACCTGAACCACAGAGAAATGCATCATAGCCTGCCTCATGAGGAGATTTCTTCTCAGCTGTAGGTGTCCAACAAAATCAAGAAGTAAACACATTTAGCATGCTGTGTAAACTGCTGCACTGCAGAATCCTAATTCATAACATCCACTATTCTGGAGGTTCTTTTCCCCCTCCCCTCAGCTCTGTTTCCTTCCTCACCTTGAAAACTTTACACTCAGTATAAAGTCTGTGCTTCTAGCATGCATTTTAAAACAACACCAAAAAAAAGGCAGCAGTTACATGAATATCTAAAAAGCTTAGCAAGATGCACATTAGAAATTTTAAACTTTTATGGAAGTCTAAACCACACAGAGTCATCTGTGTTATTGATGGTATGGAAACCATTTCAAAACACAGGAGGCCCTGTGCTGCAGGACACTATGCTGCCAGGAGAAGCCAGAAAACATCTGCCTCACAGCCAGTATCACACCATGTCCTGGACACAACCTCCTGCACAGGCATCACTAACCCTGCACACCAGACACCAAGCTCCTGCTACTTTGCCATTAGCTCCTTCTGCTTTCCCTTCTAAGACAGCTGTTTCCCACCTCCCCCTGCCCTTTCCAAGGGCTGCTGACTCTTCACAGCCAAGCCAGGTTCAGTTCAGCCCAACACAGTGTAAATGCTGTCTGTGCTGGCAGCATGACGCAAACCTGCCCTGCGTTACCCTCAGCAGCTACCAGGGACATGCAGAACACACGTCTCAGGAGCCCAGGTTTTGGCTCTGGACAAAAACGTCTATCAGCAGCTCTGGGCAAATTCAGTAGACCCACTGCCATTCACTCATGCTTTGCATGTGGTCACCCACAGAGTATAACAAACCTCTTTTGATCTATCTGACCTTGAAATTTGCTTAAGAACATACCGTATCTTGAGCAGCCACTTGCAAGAGCTATAACAGGGCACGGTGGACCTTTGGGATTTAGGTTGCTGCTGAAGACAAGTGGATGTGTAAGATTCTGGTCCTTCCTCAGTATGTCTGAGAAAAGTTACTATTCTCTAGTGACCTGTAGCTTCATCTCAGAAAAAGCTACCAGAGACTTTAAAAGGAACTTTGGTAGGCCTCTATGAAAAGGCCAAAATACTTACTTGAGTAATATCTACCAGTTTTCTTCCTGAAACCTAACTCCTAAACACTTCCTTTGTCTCTTGCCTCACTCAAAACTTGTAAGCAGCAAATCTGGTCTAATTGCACACACAAAAAAAGTAATCAGAACTAAAACTGATTAGTTTAGGGACCGGGGTTGACTAGATGATTCTATTTGCATGGGGAACTCTGGAGGACAA
Source organism: Oreocharis arfaki (assembly GCA_013398015.1). NCBI lineage: Eukaryota > Metazoa > Chordata > Aves > Passeriformes > Paramythiidae > Oreocharis > Oreocharis arfaki. Next base: position 1,087,077 of record VZRR01006558.1, on the reverse strand, counting down.
ACAGATACCCTTGGAATGACTGAAATAAAAGAAAGAAAAACAAGCAGAATATGCAGTCTGAAATTGCTAATAAAAAACCAAACAAAACCTCAGAACCCCACTACTGTTTTTAAAAAAATATTAATTTTGCATCTCCTTCTTGGGATTAGGAGGTAATGGGAAACAGGCAAAATTTTCCTTTCCTTAGCAAAATTGACATGGAAAAAATTAATTCACAAAAGAAGTGTGAAATAAGTCTCCCACCACATCATGACTAAGCTCACGAGATACAACATCTACTCATGTGCTCCATTTGAACATTGTATTTAGTTACTGCTTTGGGCTCAGTGCAGCCCTCTCTTAGGACGGGCATTTGAAATTAGGATGTATTTTCACCAAGAACTGAATCTTACTCACTTCAGAACACAGGCAACATAATTCTCAAGCTGCGTGTACGGCTGTCTGCAAACCGTCTTTGTGACCAAGGAAATAACAGTGATTCAATATGCGAAGTGACTCAGAACAAGTAATTTACTACACAATTACTTTATAAGAAAGATGTGCAAATCCTTTGCTCTTAAATTTAGAAAGATGAGAGTCCAATTGAAAAATGTTTGAAAAGAGGGAAACCATGAACATGGGAAATGGCTGACTATGAAATATCTTTCCAAAGAAGACACAGGGATTGCTGAAAGCTCTATTGCCCACCACTTACCTGCACAAAACTGCATACACCTCCAAAAGACTAGATACTCGAGGAAACAGACATTTCTATAAAAGAAGAATGTATGAGAAAACCAAACAAGACAGATCTTATGGCGAGTTCAATTACTGCACTGCAAATTTGTTAAATGAAATCTAAAATTAGAACGTCCCAAGGCATCACTGAGAACTGGTTGCAGTTCTGTAACCACAAGTCACGGAGGAAAGACATCTCCTCTCTGGGGTGAAACATAAGTTTCAACTTCAAACAAAAAGACCTATGCATCTCACCTTCTGCACAGATTTTGTTACAGTCTTGGTGTCTATGATAACAGGAAACAGGTTGTGAATGTTCCTTTTAAACTCCTCATAGCTTTCTGAAAACAAAGCATACATGGAAAAAGGGATCATGAAAGTGGGGAAAAGCCAATGGTATCTCCAAGTAATAGGAAAGAGAAGTGACAGCAGGCAGCGATGCACTCTCCAGCATTTAGAGCTCAGAAGAGGCAACCAGCCCCGCTGCTTGCTAAGCCCTGCAGGTGTCTGTGGTGACAAATGGCCACTGCGCCTCCTGTTCCACCCCAGCACAAAGGCAGCAGACCGGGACAGCAGTACGCACAGCAGTACCTGGGAGGGGCCTGTAGAACTTGTCGTGAAGATGCATAAGGTCCATAAGCATGTTGTGTCCCACCAGGGGCTATGGGAGGAACGTAAACATAACAACCATTGGAGCATACTTCTGAAGGGAACTCAGAGAGAAACAACACAGGCACACTCGACAGCAGCAACCCTTCCTTCCAGCAGACAGCATTCACACACGCTCGCACAGGAGGCATTCAGGCTGCAAGGCTCACTGGAGGACTACTGCCTGCAGGAAATCAGACTTGTGGGCTCTCTGAGAGGGTACTGTCTAAGCAGCATTCTATTTTCAGTAGACCTAAGGAGCTAGCTGGATTCTTGGTTCAGCTGAACAATGTTCCAGCCAGCAGATTTATATGCTCACTCACAAGGGCAGGGACAGTCTTTGCTGCACATCACCCACAGTCTTCTAAAGCTGAAATCTATTTGATAAGTGCAAACAGAACGTAAGAATTTCCACACAAAGTCAGACCAATGGTCCACATGGTCCAGTAATTGGTCTGTTGCATGCTGAAAAGCACAGCTTGCCCAAAAGGCAAGACTCTGCTCAGCTTTCTTAGATGGTGACTCAAACCATAACACCAGGATTTTAAATATTGCATTTAACACAGCAAGTTAAAAAGAGCTGAAAATGAGAGTAGGGTTAAGGCATTTTACCTTCTTGGCTTTAACAAGTATCTGGAAGAGGTTGGTGAAGCCCCGGGCAGACAGGAGAATGAGCTTTTTCTGACAGTGGTCATAAGAAGAGTTCTCCAGAAGCTGACGATGCTCTTGACTCACTTTTTTTACCATTACCTGAAAAGAACAGTCACTGAGTATCTCAGCCTCCCATGTTAGTTGTATGTACATTACTTACTGGGGTTCAGTAATGCTGAGGTCAAGTTCAGCTTCAAGGCACTGAAGGACAGAAAAACTGAATCCCCTGGGACCTTGGGACTGTCTCACTTCTATATAGAGATCAGTGCTCCAGTAACTAAACAGGCCTGCTCAAAGTGAGTCTTATTAGTGCTTCTCTACTTAAGAGGATGATTCCTACCAAAGGGTTTTTCTGAGCACAAATGAACCTAATTCCATTTAACTTGATTCCAATATGCTAAGTTCATAGTACCAAAAACCCAGAAACAAACAGCAATCATAAAAGCTGAGTCGCCAAAGGCAACACTTCAGCTGAGAAGGCTGGGTAAATGCGACATTCTGGGGACATTGGTTATCAGACCAAAGTAGGACTAATGCAAAAGAAAGATTTCCGTAAGCTAATTCTAAGCAACTGACTGACTTCCTACTCAAAACCATGGTTTGAGAAGTCCACAGCCATAGTTTTAATACAGAAAATACTGCAAATGTAAAATACCAGTAGTGAAAAGCAAAACAGCAAATCACAGAGAGTAAAAGTCTTCAAAGCAACTTCATGACAGAAGTAAACAAAGGAAAACCATAAAAAAGGCTAAAACTGTACATTCTTGGGGAGGTGTTGAAGGAGGGACCTAATTTTAAGTCTGAAGATACAGAGAGGGTGCCTCCAGAAGTGCTTCAAGCACAAGCACTTCCATTTAAAGGGATTTTGTGGCTACAGGACAAACAGAAACCAGAGTTGCTCGGTTTTCTCTATCCCTTTTCTAAGGATCCCACAATTAACATTTCCTCTGTCATTGTCTTCTCCTCCTCCTTGACCCCATCATTAAAAGTACAAGCAACATTTCAGACTCCCTGCAAGAATGCCAGTCCTGTCTGTCCAGAGAAAAATCGTCTTTTTAAAAGGTCCACATTTCCATCTCACCTTCTTGTCTCCAAGAGGCTCTGTCCAAACATTATCGAGAGCCTGCCTCAGAACCAGCTGAACTTCGAGCACATGATAGCCTATGATACAAAAAAAAAAAAAAAAGGGGCGGTAAAAGCTTCAGAGGTGCAGACAAGCCTACTAAGGAAAACATATCATTCTTCTAGACAGATGGACTGACCATATGTTTCTCCCCCAATGTATAGAAAATATTCCTCAACATATGATCCTGGTATATTACCATACACAATGACAGAAAGAGAATAAAACTAACAAAAAACAACATAGATGCACCCAAAAACAAAAAAAAAAAAACACCAACCAAACCAAAAAAACCCACCACCCTGAGAATAAAACAAAACACAAAAAAACCCCAAAAGTCACCCAAAATTTCAGGCAAACGAGCTTTTGTAAGGACACGGAGGAAAGGAAAAGACTAACTGAAGAGGGAGGAAGGCTACTACTCTGAAAAAGACACTGTCTGGTTTTGGACAGTTTCAGAGGAACAGACCCAGAAGCCAAGCACACAAGGGGTACCAATGCATTTTCCCCCACAGATGATAAGAAACTAACTCAGTCCTCTTCTAAATGGCATTAAGAGAGACACCTGAATCAGTCTTCTTGCTTACTTAAATAAATCACAGGTGCTCACCATTGCCACACTCTATTAAAATATCAGTATCATATCTAGCTGACAAAGCATAGCAGTCTCCACCCCTCCTATTGCATACTCGGCAAATAAACATCAACAGACAAAGCCTAGAATACTCTGTTCTTCCTAACCTTTTCTTTATTTTATTCCCTGACCTAGAAGATTAAGTTTTTGGTTCTGTGAGTAAACCCACAGATTATTCCCTGCAAAAATTTCCTGTCCTTCAAGTCAGCACAGAACTTCCTCAGCTCTGCTATAGTGCTCCCAAAACCTAACACACGGAGTAAGTGGCCTGTTTATCCCCACTGGCATATATGTGTCTCCATGGGGCTCCCTGTTGCTCCACATGAGAGGGACCAAACTCTGAGAGGAGGGGAAGAAACTAAACAAAAAACCACATCACCCAGGATTTAAAACACCTAAAAGGTTATCCTGATTCAGAGCAACTACTCTAGCAAATTCTCCAGTTGCTGCTCAGAAGAAGCACAAAATGTAAGTCAATGCTCCAAGCATCCAGACATCCACTTCGGCTTCAGAAAGACTCGCCACCCCAACAGAGCAGAGAAGCAGAGCCCAGAGATGAACTCCTGACAGGAGCTGAGGTGTAAACTGGGGTAAAGAGTTGTAAAGGCAGGATGGGCACTAGTGCTTTCCCTCTCAACAGAGCAATTTAACAGAAGAAAGGACAGTAGCAGCCCCAGAGGTTCAGGAGAAATGAAGCCACTCAGAGCCCACAGGTGCCTACGGGAGGCATTGTTTCATACCATTCAGATCCTGCAGAATCATAGTATCCTCTTCTTTTGCTGCAGCTATCCAAGAGGTCACTTCATCAATAGCTTTCTTCAGGACATCCCTGTCTGCATTACTAGTGCTGCACGAGAGGAAAGAGGCAGTGTGAGAAATGCTCTTTACAGGTGAAGCCTTGTGCCTTGCTGTAGGAATGCAAAAGCTTCATTTCCCGACATGCGCGCAATTCTCCACATTATATCCTGTGATCTTGATCTTCCTCCAGAGACCACGGCATGCTGGAACAGCTGGCAGCGAGGCATTCAGACCAAGAGGCCTCAGTATTTCTGCAAAATGTGGTCTGAGTGAAGCTGAGCCATGAACACAGCAAATACCAAGGAGACATCTCTCTGTAAAGTGCTCACCTGCAGACTTTCCAGGTACCTGCTAAGAGGCGCTGCCTAAGGATCTTCTCCTGTACCTCATTCATGTATGGGATTCCATCTTTGAGGAACTGAGGGGAGAGAAAATGCCAGGTTGATTGCATTCCCCTGGATTTTCTCACAGCACATTAGAGAATTAGCAGGTTAGTCAGGACAATCAAACTGTAGGCAATCCAACAGGTATGGAGGGAAGAAAAGGATATTTGTCAACTGTAATCATTTTTTTTGCTCTACTTTTACCTTTCCTTTAATAAGATACTTCCAAGCATCAAGATATCAGATGCTTCCTACCCAAAATTGCAAAACAGTACTCTTAAGGGATGACAGAGTCTGAATTTTATGGGAAATAGCGCAATACACAGGATGCAGGTAAACTGATACTTCTGCACCTTCATACATAGTAAAGACACCCACCAGGGTCTGTTTAGTAAATCCTCAGCTCACCAGAGATAGGTTTTTGGGGTTTTTTGAGGCAGGAGAATCTGTCTGAGGTTGCTAAAGATGTGGTTATTGCCTTTACATTAGTTCAGAAAAAGCAGCACTCACTGCCCCTGTTGATAACAAACTGCATGATGGATTCATAGCTTAGGAAGATACTATTTACCCCAGAAACCCAACATTTAGGGATATTAATCCTGATTTCTTCTACCATTGCACAGCTTTCCTCTGTTCTGAATTTTTGGCAGAGAGATTACATACCTTGTTGTAGTCAAAGCCATAATGAGACAGGAACTGAATACTAGATGCAGAGAGGGTGAATTCGACATCCCTTATTCCCAGTGTTGAGGGAAAGAGAAAAAAGTTGTATGAATGCACCACATACCTAAAATGAAAAGAAAAATATCTCTAGAAGATAATTAAAAGAAATAACTCCACCCAAAAGGAATTATGTATAAAATCTCTACTCCACTATCCTCATTGTAACAGAAAACTGCTTTTTTACTTACTTGTTTGAATTTTCTTTTGAGAATATTGCCAGCCCTGCAAGAAAGAAATCTCTGTTGAGATGGCAGTACTTAGCTGGATATCTACAGATAGTGTGTGAATTAGATAAGGGATGTGGAGAACCTCTCAGGAAGTACACGTTTTCCATTCACAAATGTCAGTGTGCCAATCTTAGCACCAACGGCTGGGCCACTCCCTGGATCCCTGAGAGCTGAACGGGACAAGCTTTTACTGCTATGTGGGAAAAGGAGTCAAATCTGAGTGGAACAACAAACAGACTGAGCAACGGGCAAGAGGTGAGTTGGTGATGAGCCTCTGACTGTGCATACACAGATGGGTTTGTGGGTCCAACTACACTACAAAAATGTTCGGGACAAGCTGAGCACCACAGAGGACTGAAACATGGATTTTACTTCTCAGGTTCTTTTTTTCTTCTGTTAATCCCTAAAATGCACATTAAGATCTTACATACCCCAAGACTTTGAGCAATATTTCAAACTGTTTTCAAGCTGACTTCTAGACTCCTTACTGGTTCTTAACTGTCAATAGCCCTCCTCCGCAGGCTCCTTCTCGTGTTAAATTGTTATTCGAGGAATAACAGAAATAACAGCCTTCGTTTTCCTCACAGTCCCCTTACTCATCATGCACTGTATCAAACGACACAGCTTTGAACAGGAGCTGCCATCATATGTTTCTTGCTTACATCCTCTGATTTAAAAGCCTTGTATTTTTAACTGCAACCCGTAAATATGGTCAACCTTAAACCACTAAAAGGTATACAGCCCACCTGACTTTACATTATTTATTAAAAAGTTGATAGTGTTAAATCAACGGGGGGAAAAAAATCCAACAAGCAAATGTCTCTGGAACGAGTGAATTAAGGCCAGAGCCACCTGCAGGACCCACCTGTTAGCAAAAGGCCAGTTACCTGTAAGACCTCGGGAAATCATTTTCTGTGTCAAAGCAGCACTTACCAAGCTGAACAAGAGCGAAGCGCTGAACACTCTGCCTGGCCTTCACATACCGCTCCACAGGGGAGTCAAACAGGCTAGGAACAAAACCAGAGTTGGGGAAAGGAGAGCAGACACAAGAAGGTTTGCTATGCACAGGTTGCTCTTCACAGTGCTAGAGCAACAAGTCTCCCTCACATTTCAAGTCCAACAGCTTTACCTGGGCTCGTTGTTTTGTAGGTAAGTTGAATGCAAGCCAGTAAACTCCATATCAAGGGCTGTTGAAGTGGAAAGAACACAGGAGAACGTGAAATTTGAGGCATGTGCTTCACCAGCACGAGGACCAGGCTCTCAAACACTTCTCTTCACCATAACCTTTGTCAAATCACCGTCAGCAAGCTCAAGAGAAAATGTGGGGCTTACACAATCCAGCTACCTCATCCCTGTGGCAGGATGAGGCAGGGACACCTCCCGCACAGCCCTCAGGAAGGGCCTCCCTCACCCTGTGCTGCGTTCGTGCCCCTTTCCAGAACCCCGTAACACCCCAAGCCCCCAGCCCGCCGAGCCGAGGCCAGCACCGCAGCCAGGGCTCTCTTTCCAGACAGGGCTGCCTGTCTGAATCCCCGCGCCTCAGCGCTCGCTGTTCTGGGCGCAGCAGCGCCATTACCGGCTGCAACACCCCTCAGCGCCCGGGTCCCTACGTCGGGCAGGGGCCAGCCGCCCCCCTGCGCGGCCGGGCGAGGGCCGAGGGCAGCATTAGGGCCGGACGAGACGCCCCCGACGCTCACCCACGAAGGCGGCGCGGAGGATGCGGCGCCTGAGGCGCGGCAGGCGCCGGGCAAAGCCCTCAGCGCCCACCTCCATCGCCGCCCTCCCGCGGCACGGCCCAGCGCGCCTGCGTGCCCGGCACTGCCCCGCGGGGCGGGCCCGACCTGCAGTAAGGGATGGGAAAGGCAGCCCCTTGGGAGCTTCCAGCGGGACCCGAGCGGCGGGAGCTAAGGTCGGGGAGGTGTAGGCTGGAAACTGGACAGGCTGCGGAGCCACCGCGGACAGCCCGTGCTCAAAGGGAGCGCAGGGGCAGCGCCTGCTGCGCGTCTGCCGGAAATACAGATCGCACAGAGGCCCTTACTGTCTGAGAGTTGTTACTCTTATGAACAAAGTACTAGGTAAAAATCCAGTAAAACAGTGGTGGTTTTTTTCGTTATGTCAGTTGAACGCTGAGGATTTAGTAGAGATGCCAGAACCGGGCCGGGTTCACCCCGCAGGCTGCTGAACCCCGGCACACAACCGAGGCGTTCCCTTCTCCTGCCCCAGAGGCCGCGAACACGAGGCAGCAGGTACAGCACCGGGACACAGGTACATGAGTTGCACTGACCAGGCTGGTCCCTGAACTTGCCTGTCACAGGGGTTCAGACACACTTAGTGCCGAGCCATTAGGCAGAGACGCTGCCAGCACCAGCCTGTACCAAGCAGCACGCAGCCAAGACAAGGAGAGAATGGCGCTTCTTACTCCCTACAGCAGGCATTTGTGCAGCTTCCCTCCTAGACCTATCCATCTGGTTTAGCAGTTAGAATCTCAGGATTGCAAGAAAGGTGCAAAGATGAGTTAGAGCAATTTGATCTTTTCACCAAGATTAGTGCATTACTTTATCACAGTTCTCAACATTCACATAATGACTACATTTTGCTAGATTTGACTGGCAGTGTACAGGGATCAAATATCAAAGCATTTCCAGAGTTCATGTTAGAACGAACAAAATCAAATATTAAAAATAAAATATATTTTTTAAAAGTTGAATTATTAATAAATTGTCAGGCTGAACTATGATAAGTTTATTCTAGCCCTAAAGGTGTTGATCATTTTAGAATAAAGAATATGACACGCTTCTATCCATTTGAAAATATTTTATTATAAGATGATACATTCCAGCTTTTTCCAGCTCTGGACCTTCCCTCTGCCAGTACACAAACCTAAAGAAGTGATCCTCGGTTCCTTGGAAAGTCTTCCCAACAGTCTCCATTTTACCGGTAGAGTCTTCGTGGCTCACGTAGAACGACACCACCCTCCTCCATAGCTTTCTCAAATTCCTGAATCTTGTTTAAAAGATAGACACAAATAAATTTAGAAAAAAAAAAAAAAGCTAGCAGCACTGAAATATCAGTGGGGACATGTTACATGGAGGGGCAGAGGTTAACGGCCTCATGAAAGCATAATGCCAGGAACTGCAGCTTATCAAAGCTGCCCTTTTGAGTGTTGCAAGGAGGGATTGTCAAGCCACATAAGAAAATTAATGGTGAGGAGACGTAAAATGAATGCCTAAAAAGGAAAAAAGGGCCAAAGGAATAAGGAGATGGGTACTTGCCGAGTCACAACGGTGTTCCCAGGGGATAACGGCTTTAAAGTTCACAAAGTTGATTCCTGCTTCCAAACAGCGCTGTGCCATTACACGGCCAAGGTTTTTGCATGCAGCTACTCCCTTGGGACTGTATAAGTGTCTCTTTATGGCCCACTCTCGGGTAGAGGCAGATACCACAACATCCCCGTTAGAGCGCTCAACAAAGGCTTCTACATAATGCTGTGTCCGCTCAAGCCGTAATCTGAGTGCAGGAAAGAAATAACACGGGATTATAATGTCTTTTCCAGAGAACACAGTGAAATGCTTAAATTACTCCCTTTATGAAATAAAATTGAATGTACTGGAATATTATATTATAGTTTTGCTTATTAAGACATAAAACAGGACTCACGTTGGGAGGAAAGGGTTAAAAGCAGAAGAATGGTGAGGAGGATTCGCTCAAGTGACCTTGCAGCTGGGAATGCCAAGGCCTGGAGAATAACACTGGGGGAAAGCCCATGTATTATGCCTACTGCTGTTTTGAGAAGTAGAATCTCTGTGTGGAGATAACATAGGTGTTTGAAGAGACGTGGAGGCACACTCATGCATGTGCTTGAGCTCCCCATTCTGACAGACCAAAGATCAAAGCTCAGAGATGATAAAAAGCACAGGAGAGACCACAGCATAACGGTATACCTAAATGCTCTTAATGGGTGCCATCAGCAGCCCCACCACCTGCACAGACTAGGCCTAACAATGCCTGCATTCCCAGCTGTGTGTCTCTGCCTGGGTGTTGCTTTGGGATCCTCCAGTTAGTGAGGTAGTGAAATAAATGTACTCTGCATTTCAACTGTAGTTTTGTGGTTGTTCCAAATGCCTGCCTGTGTCAACTCAGACAACTCCTGTTACTAGCTCAGAAGAGTGAAATTCCAAGAGCAACTTTTCATCAGTTACTCAGGGCCACAGTCCTACATTGCCTCAGACCAGCACCACTCCGAACCAAGCACTGTACACCTGCACAGTGTGAAACAGGTATATACGATACAGAGAACTGCTCCAGCAGAAATGGAACTTTAGGGTCACTATGCAGTCCCTTAAAGGCTTGTGCTGACACAGCAGGTAACAACTTTTTGAGATCTGCAAGTGGTTAGAAAGTACCTCATAAGCCTCCACACACAACAATAGATTATTTATTAGGAGCAACTATTTCTTATTGTCCCGAGACAGTATCGGCTTTCCTGGTATGAACAAACTGAATGGGGTTCTCCCCGCAAGAACAAAATTAAGACTTTGAAATGCCAGCTTAAAATGAACTTAAAAAAACCAAACCAAAACAACCCCAGACAGACTATTATGGTGCCTCAAATAAAACAATGAAGCATGGTAAGCACAGGAGTAAGAGAATCCCGAGTTAAAAAGCTGTTGCTTAAGCAACATTACTGTTGCCTTAACAACAGATGGAAAAATCTTGACCACATACACTGGCTTTCACGTACTACTAGTCCACTATTCTCTGAACATAGAAGACACCTGCTGATTAGGAAACACTAACATGATAACTAATTCAGCAACCCAAAATACACATTTTGTATGTGGGCTTCTGGAGTTTGTTTTGGTTTTTTTCTTTTGGAGTCTTCATTTCTGGCAGTGACTTCCTGACTCACCTGTGCCAGAACTCACGCTTTGGCCATGTTGTCTTCCAGCCACGCTCCTTCCTAGCTAGGGCCATCTGCTCCAAGTTCCGAGGATTTCTATTAGTAAAGTTTGGGGCAACGACCTCATTTTCACTTGTGTCCACTTCGGTCTCAGTTTTGAGACTGGCTGTAGTTGATGCAAAACGAAGACCTTGGGAGGGAGAGCAGATAAAAAACCACCAAAGATAAAAAAAACATGTAATGCAGACAGTAGAATGGATAAAGCACAGAATGACACAGCTTATAGAAGTCAGCAGGGCAAAATCATCTTACTTTTATTTTTTAAGCACTTAACAGATGGATGACAAGACCTCAACCTGTTTCCCCAATTTATGAGATGAACTGCAAGTATACTAACGCCGTTTCTAAACTTGTATATAAAATATAAACTCACGCGTGACTAGGAGATCCCTAGGACCAAGGCTGTACAAAATACTGAAAGCGAAATACACAAGGAACCAGAGACAACGCTACCAAATGACAAGGTATAAACCCTTCATCCTTGGCACAGCAGCACTGCCAAGACCCCCGGCCTCCGGATCGCCCCGAGAGCACGGGGGCCGCGGAGCCGCCGCCAGGAAAGGCCGGCGCGGCGAGCCCTGGGCTTACCCGCTGCACGGAGCCCACCGGCCGCCAGCAGCAGGCGGCTGCTCAGCGCCATGGGGAGCCGGGCCAGCCACAGCGCTCCCGGAGCCCAGGCGGCCGCCACGCCACTCCCTCCGCTCAGGGACACCCGGGCGCCGCCATGCGCGAGGGGCGGCGCTTCCCGCGGAAGCGGCCGCGGGAATCCCGCCCGCCGCCGGAGGGGTCAGGCGGAAGCGCCGAGTGTAGGGTCGCGCCCGGCCCGCCGACCGAGCCGCCCCGAGCTCCAGCTCGCCGGGCAAGGGCGGTCGTGTGCCACTCGCGTTTCACAAAATAGAGCAGAAAACGCTTCCCTCGCTCGGGGGTCATCTTTTAACTTTTCCCCGTGGAAAAAGGGCTTTAGGAAATGCCGGCTTCTAGAGACTGGGTCGGCGTTTCCTGGAACGGGTCTAAGGAAGGGGGACCAAGGCGCGGAAAGGAAAGGAGAGTGGGTGAGAGCAACAATGGGTGTTTCGGGAACTACCATCATCCTGTTTTAGGCTCCTTTCCAACAGCTCCTGCAGCACACAGGTACAGCAGAGGTTCTCTGCCTTCTCAAAGCATCCCCCTGCAAGCATGACCACACAGGAACCCTACTCTGGGGCTGTATTTAACTGCTGTAGCCATGAAAATGCATTCAGTGACCCATTTAAGAGCAAATTGTGTTGAAAGGAGGCTGAAGGCCTGGTGAGACCCTGGCACCACCTGACAGGTGAACTCTGGACACTGCCGCAGGAGGCAGGAATAATTCTGGCTGTGGAGGTCACGCCTGGCCCCTTAAGGTACCTGTTTGACAAAATAGAAGAAGCCTGTTCACACCATGCCCTGCAAATCTGCACCCATTACATGCCCACACTGACCCCTGCCCGTTCCCCATCTCCCCACCACTCCGTGAGACTTTTTCCTCCGACTGTGGCAAGTTTTTTTCTATCCTACAAGCACAGCCACTTAACCTAGACATTGAAAAGTGGTAGGATAATGGGAACAGTAACAGCTCGGAGACCTTCAAACAATACAGTGGTGCCATCATCCAGTGCAATCGCAGTCATGACTTAAAGTAATTCTCATTAAAATTGTTTTGCCTAAAGTATCATTAGAGCTGCTCGAATCTCAGTTTCTCCAGGAAGCAGGTATTCAGCTTCTTCATCTTTTGCCACCTCAGAACTTGAGATCGGTTTCGGAATTTTCAGCCCTCCCCCAAGACTCGGGGTACAGTCCTGAGCAACGGGTAGCGTGTTTGAGAACCGCAGTTACAGACACGCATGCCGAGGTTCCCACTTTCCGAAGCGGGTTATTTCCCAGAGCTGGGCAGCAGGGACTATTCCCGCACCCATTCCCTTCCCCGCCATCGGCGGAACACCGGGCGCCTGCGCGCCCAGGCCCGCGACACCTTCTAGAAGCTCGTGGAAGCGCCCCGGCCCNCCCCCCGCGCCCGCCAATCGCGGCGCGAGGCCGGGCGGCGCCGCGCCCCGGGATTGGGCAGGCTCGGGGTGAGGCCCCGCCCCCCGCGGGGCGTGCCCCGCCCCACCGCCCCCGCGGGCAGGGGGGCGCGTTCCCAGCGTGCCTCGCGCCGCCCCGGCCGTCCTGCCGCTCCGCGCCCTCCTGTCCCTTCCCTGAGCGTGTGGCGCCGCGCCCGGGCGGGAAGATGTCGGCGATGGAGGGGCCCCTGGCCGTGTTCGGCGAGCGGACCAGCGGTGATACGGTCCGCACGCAGAACGGTAACGGCGGCGCGCTCCGGCGAGGCCCGGGGGAGGGGGGAGAAGGGAGGGGCAGGAAGGAGCGAACATGGCGCGGCCATGGTCACCCCTGCCATGTGCTCACCCGCCCTGGTCTGCCTGGGAACAGCCGCTCCTCTCGACAGATTCCTTCCGTCCCGGGCCGCTGCTGCGTGCAGGGAGGGAAGAAAGGACGGAGGGAGGAAGGAAGGCAGGCGGACGAGGAGCACACGCCATCCCGCGCCGCTTCCAGGAGTCTTGAGTGGCGACGCGATCCCGCGTCCCCCGCCCTGCTTCCCTTGGTAGCAGCAAACAGCGGGACAGGGCGGCTGCTGCTGCACGGAGGTCGCTCTGCCCCGTGCCGACCGCGTAGGGCGGGAGCCGGCAAGGCCTGCGGGGAATTCTGCGGGGGAAGGGGCAGCTGGGGACGGTCCCCGCTGCCCGGCGCAGGGACATTGCCTGCTTCGGAAAGTGGGGACCGCCCTCGAGATACGTGTCTGTAATTGTAGTTCTCAAACACGCTACCCATTGCTCAGGATTGTACCCCAAGTCCTATGGGGAGGCTGCAAATTCCCAAACCGATCTCAGATTCTGAGTAGACAAAAGACAAAGGAAGAAGCCAAACACTTGCTTCCTGCTCAAACTGAGATTCGTTCATGTAGCTCTGATGATACTTTAGGCAGACTACTTGCAATTTATGAGCCTTCCGTTAGTTCACGAGTTAGATTCCACGTGATAATGGCACCTTTGGTACAACGTTATTTCTCCCAAAACGCTGCCATTAATCCTCCTAAACAAAAGAAAGTGTTGTATTGTTTAAAGGTCTCTGAGTTATAACTATTCCCATTTAACTACCACTTTTTCAATTTCTAGATTAAGTGGCTATGCTTGTGGGATAGAGTAAAACTTGCCACGGTCTGAAGGAAAAGGTTGATTGTATCTTTTTCCTATATGAAGATGGCAGAACAGCGTTTAAATAAGCCGGTGTCTTGGAGGGTTTGTGTTGTTTTAGTAGCGACTCAAAGGTCACTTTTTGGTGACTTAGTTGCAGAAGTAAATGTTTTGTTTAAGTCACAGACCTGATACGGACCAAAAGATGTTTTACTAATTGATGTGTGGTGATACCATTGTTCTGTCTGCCCAGACCTGAGGACTAAATGAGAGTGAAGTCTCATGGCACGGCTTGCTGCAGTCTAAAGCAGCAGTGCTACCAACCCTTCCTAAGCTAACACCGCTGCTTCTCTGACCTCAGTCCTGTCCTCCATCTTACGCAGACAGCAGAGGAAGCATTCTTTTTCTCGTCAGTCAGTCTTGCCCCATTAGCTAGCTAAACCAGCTAGGAGGGAAGAGTGAAGTTTGGCGCAGACAGTAGTTTTTTTAGTAGCAGCAAGCTTAGCAAAGTAAGGTAGAGCTTCAGGTTAGATAGGCTGAAATGCAATCGAAGATCAGATCACTTGTTGTCAAGTCCCTCATTTGTTGGTTGTTGGTTTCTTATAAACCTGAGAATCATCTCAAAGTTGGGAAGATAAAACTTTTTTTTTTCCTATTTCTTTCATTTTTTCAGTTACTGCTGCATCTGCTATTGCCAATATTGTGAAGAGTTCTCTTGGGCCAGTTGGTCTGGATAAGATGTTGGTGGATGATATTGGGGTAAGTAATGTTACTTTAAGAAGTGTCAGGAGGACTTGTATTCCTATGTAAAGGTGCTTCCACTTAGTGTGCTTCATAGGTCTAATGTGCATGTGCCTGTTTTTTCTGTGGTTCTGAGAGGGGCAGGAGAACTGTGGTAAAATTGAGTATTGGGTAATGTGTGTTACATCGTTTTAGTTTCATCTGTTGTGGTGGTAATTTATGTGGTACAGTTATTTCTTTTCTACAGGTAAGTTCTTGTAACCTTTAAATACTGGTCAGATTGCAAAAAGTGAGTTTCACCATTTAAGTCAAGTTTAACAGGTGCTGACTTGTATATCCTGATCTCCACATTAGGAGAAATAAAAAAAAAAAAATTGAAGTAATGTCATAACAAAATTTTAAGCAGTATTTTGTACTTCAAAATATTTCAAGCAATTGAAGAAAGTTTGTCATTTTCCAGGCTGCTGTAATAAACTACTGTGTTAGAGGGAGGTCATTGCATGACTACTAATCCAGTATTTGCAAAATATGTGATGAGTTTCTGTAACGTAAAGGCTTTTCTGATCAAAAGAAAGTGCAGATTCTGCACTGGTAACATTTCTGTTGTTACAGAACATTTTTTTTAATGTTCTGGTTAAAACGTTTAAAAACGGTTAAAAAGAACCTGGTTAAAAAGTTCTGGTTAAAAAGAAGCAGTAAAGTTTTGGTATAAGCAGTTATTTTATGGACAACTGCAAAGAATAATTAATTTCTATTTATATGAATGTTCTGAATCATAACAGTGAAAGTGTAATAGAAATGTACATCGTATTCACATTTGATTCCTGAAAATTAGGACGTGACCATTACTAATGATGGTGCAACCATTCTGAAACTGCTGGAAGTGGAACATCCTGCTGCAAAAGTCCTTTGTGAGCTGGCAGACCTGCAAGACAAAGAAGTTGGTGACGGGACCACCTCAGTGGTATGTAGCAAGTTTTACAGGCAGATACATCAAAAGTCAGTATTTAGATTTGGTATTTTCTAGAGATGCTAGTTTCCATATGCAAAGTGGTGCTCCAGAAGGGAATTTGCTTACTTCTGTTTCATTACTGATTTTTTCCTGCCTCAAAGGTTGATGATAGAGGCTGAATTTAGTTTTTAATTTTTAATGACTGTGAGAAGTAAAAGTGAAGTAGCAACAAGGATACTGAGTGGTGAAAACTTGCCTGAGACTTCAGATACCTTGGTGGGGGTTGGAATTGGGTAGCTCTCACCTCGTGTCAGAAACTGTTTTTAGTCCTGCGTTGCACAAATTAGTTGCTTTGCTTGTGGGGAATGCACGTGTTTAGTGTTTGTATTTCAAACAGGTAATTATTGCTGCAGAACTTCTCAAAAATGCAGATGAGCTGGTGAAACAGAAAATTCATCCTACCTCCATTATTGGTGGATACCGACTTGCCTGCAAGTAAGAAACAGATACAGTTGAATTTCTGTATTTTGTGACTGCATTAATACAGACTTTTTGGCACCAAGTGGAATATGGTAGTTTATTGCAGGGGTGGTGGGGTTTTTGTTGGTTTGGGTTGGGTTTTCTTGTGGTTTTTTGTTTTTTTTAAATTGTATTTCTGTAATCATATAACTGAATGATGGTCATGTTTCTGTCCTTGTAGATTAATTGATTTTATCCCTTTGTTCTTTGAGGTAACATTTAGAAGAGCTGAAAACCATGTGAATTTTTGTCTTTTTGTGGGGTGGTTCTTGACCAGTGTATTTGTCTTTATTTTACAGGGAAGCTGTTCGCTACATCAATGAAAATCTTGTTATTAACACAGATGAGTTGGGCAGGGAGTGCCTAATTAATGCTGCTAAAACGTCAATGTCCTCGAAAATTATAGGAGTGTATCCTTTAACTTGATCAAGTGAGTGAAGTGAGAGTGGTTGATGAGAGAGCTTGAGTAGCTAGGCTAGAGTATCCTTTGCAGCAGTTTTTATGAACATGACAGTATTGAAGCTGTTGTGTTTATAAACAGGGATTTTACAGATCCTGTGATCTGGTATGGGAAAACATGTTCAAACTCTTCCCAATTTATTTAAAGCTGGGTCGGCACATCATGATAGTTCTAAAAGGGTATTGTTTCCTAACAATTGCATTGCTTGTTAGGGAGGCTAGATAAAAAGTTGTGTGAATGGAAGAACATGTTACAGAAGTACGTGGGAGGTGAATCTAGAGGAAAGAAAGTTGAATTTTACTCCATGGGCAGAGAAAACTCTGCATTTTTAGCTTTTGTGCAGACTGAACATAAGATACATACTTTACTTTAGGAACGAAAGGTACATAAAATGCAGGCATCATAGTAGTCTCTCATAATTTTCCTAGCAGTATTTCAGCTTTTAGAATGACTCATTCCTTTAAGACAATGGTAAAGAGAACTAGCACTTTCGTGCCTTTCTGAAGTTCGTTTTTGGAAACTTAGTTTGGGCACTGTCATTTATTTCTGTTTATGGTTTGTTTGGGTTTTTTTTTTTCTTAAGCATAATACTAGTTTCCTTCTTCAGATTTAACCTTAACAGCCTTTCAGTGACGGTGATTTCTTTGCTAACATGGTGGTGGATGCTGCACTGGCAGTTAAATACACAGACCAGAAGGGTCAGGCTCGGTACCCCATCAACTCGGTTAATGTTCTGAAGGCCCATGGCCGCAGCCAAAAAGAGAGCATTCTTGTGAACGGTTACGCTCTGAACTGCGTGGTGGGCTCACAGGGTAAGAACAGGCTGTGTTTCAGAAATCTTTTGTGTCAGCTCAGTCCTCTTCGTCTTTCTGCGTGGCTCTTCATACTGTCTGCATTCGTTGCAAATCACGTGGGTTTTCAGTTCCAGAGCAATTAAACAAGAACACAAAATACAGTGATTCACCAGCGTTTCTTAGGCTAGAGTCTGCCAGCTAGCAGTGATCCACAGAGTGTTGGTAAGCTGCTGTAGCTCAGCGTCAGCAAGGTAGCATCTTGGTCTGGTGGAACTTACGCGCTTCTCCTGCAGGGAGCCAGTGCCAGGTTTGTGGGGAACTGTTCTGTTCAGCAGAGCTGTGCTGTGATGAGGTAACTTGGAGGATGTGAGACTGATAGGTCAGATTGTCATGGTCGTTCATGTTTTGGGGACCATATATGAAATGGTAACACAGGAAAGCCTTTATTTGCGTGTTTCCGCAGTAGGGCAGAACTGGAGGCGGAGAAGTAAACAGTAGAAATCTGAAATGTGAAAGTAACGTTAATTTTATTCTCTAATGTTAACTTGATGTTCTGTTAACTCTATTTGACAAAATCCTTCTTCTTGCTTATTTTTCCTCATCAGGTATGACCAAGAGAATAGTTAATGCAAAGATTGCATGCCTTGACTTCAGCCTGCAGAAAGCAAAAATGAAGCTTGGTGTTCAGGTTGTTATCTCAGACCCTGAGAAGCTGGACCAGATAAGGCAGAGGTGTGTGGAAGCTTGAATAACTGAGGCAGTGGGGTTTCACAGGCTTGATTTGATCTCTTCAGTTGAGGTGGCTTGATGTAGATTTGGCTGAGTGCAAGAGGTAAAACATGTTTTGAATGTTAAGATTTCCCAGCAATACCAAATATTAATGGAAGAAGTCTTCACTTTTGGAGGCAGAACTAGTTTTAAGTCAGTTTTCAAGAAATGCAAGTATGTTTGTGCCGTGGTCCATTCTTGCAGAGCTCTGCATTAAGGTTTCAGGAAATAGCCTTACAGGATGTGATGGTATATTTTTGGATACCTTTTTATAACTTTGACAATAATCTTTGCAGAGAGTCAGATATTACCAAAGAAAGAATCCAGAAGATTCTGGCCACTGGTGCCAATGTTATTCTCACCACTGGAGGTATTGATGATATGTGTCTGAAATACTTCGTTGATGCTGGAGCTATGGCAGTACGAAGAGTTGTAAAAAAGGACCTTAAACGGATTGCCAAGGCATCGGGAGGTATGTCTATATAAGAATAACTGGTTTATAAATTTAGTCTTCAAAATAGAAGCTGTTGTTAGGGTATTTGTTACTGATTTTTAAAGTACGGCTTCTTGATATTCAAGGTCAGGATGACTAAAGCTGAGCCACTTCTTTTTAGCTTTACTGTTGCTTTTAAGTGACCTTTGTCAAAGTAGATGACTACGGTAAGACTTGATTGCTGAAGATTTATAGTGGGTGAAGAAGAAGCTGCCTTGCAGTGTCAAGACTGGCTTCTTGTGGAAATGGGAGTCATAATCTGTATTTATTTAGAAGGTTTTATTATGCCTGCATTCGTAAGCTTCTGTTTAGACAGTTAAGTACATTGTTTAGATAGTTTAAGACAAATGAAGAACTCCTAAATCACTAAATACATACTTAAAAAAAATCTGGTCCTGTACAGATTTTTATCTGTCAGTTCTTAAATTTGGAAGAAAATATTTTCATTGTGGTAAAGCATGGGAACTTGTACTGGCCGTGGAAGAGGAAGCGCTGTAAAAGTTGAACAGAAGGGGCAGTCAGTTTATCAGTTATAAACTGAAATACCGAATTACTGCCTGAGAACTAGAAGTGCTGTTTAAGAAAAATCTATTTAACACAGTTTTTATTTCTGTTTTTCTTTCTGTATGCCTGTTATGGGAAGTGGGCAAAGGATGATGTGCAGGAATTGAATGTTAACTTCACTTTTTTGTTTGTTTGTTAAAGCAACCATATGTTCAACACTTGCAAACCTTGAAGGTGAGGAGAGTTTTGAGGCATTAATGCTGGGACAGGCAGAAGAGGTGATTCAAGAGAGAATCTGTGATGATGAGCTGATTTT
This sequence comes from Oreocharis arfaki, assembly GCA_013398015.1. Taxonomy (NCBI): domain Eukaryota; kingdom Metazoa; phylum Chordata; class Aves; order Passeriformes; family Paramythiidae; genus Oreocharis; species Oreocharis arfaki. The sequence goes on along the minus strand of VZRR01006558.1, from coordinate 1,067,460 downwards.
AATCAAGAAGTAAGGATCCTTTTAAAAATTCTCAGTTTTGTGTATGTTCTCTGCTAAGTTAGAGATAAAATCCCATTGATTTACTTCATGCTATCTAAGTGGTTGGAATAGTTATACACATGGGAAAGGGTACACAAATCCAGTGCAAATTAGAGGTGAAAGTATCAGTATTTGATTTCTTCTGCTGGAGCTGGACACTCTTTGTCAACCAGAGTGTATGAGACAATCAGGTTGCTAGTCAGATTTATGTGATTTTTTTTTTTTATAAACGTTTCTAAACTGGCTTCCCTTTACAGACAGTGAAGGGAAATAGGTACCATCTGACTAAAGAGGTGCCAAGCTAAATCTTTCCATTTGTAGTGAAAGACAGTGTTCACTTGTGCTGGTGTCACTGCTGTCTGGTACCTGAAGACTTGAGTATCAGCTCATTTAATGAGAACGTACTTTAGAGAATACCTTTTCCACTGCTTCAGTATCCCTTCAGGGTGTTCATGCTCTTGTAGTGTTATTTGTGTGGGAATGAAATCCTCTGCCCATGGCACTTGTGTGTCAGCTACATGGTGACAGCCTTTTCTATGATGTTGGCAGTCATTAGCTTATTTGAGGTCTGTGCAAAAGGGGTCTTTCTTAGTATCTAAGTACACTCTGCTCTCTTTGGTGGGAAAACATCGTGTCATCATACTTTGACAGGTAGCTTTCTTTAACTGAAACTAGGCTCTTGCATGTTAGAAATTAAAATGTTGACTTGCTAAGTTACAATGTTTGTATCCTGCAAGGGGGCATAACAATGTTAAGATTTTCTTTTAAATGCTGGAAGAATGAGGCTCAACGGAACTCGGCTTTAGACGAAAAAATTTACCAAGAATAATTTTAATCTAGATTCCATTCAACACAGCTGACTCCCAATTCCTTTTTTCCCTAGTACAAAGGCTCGTACTTCAGCATCAATTATCTTACGAGGAGCCAATGACTTCATGTGTGATGAAATGGAACGATCTATACATGATGCTCTCTGTGTTGTCAAAAGGGTTTTGGAATCCAAGTCTGTTGTCCCAGGTGGTGGTGCTGTAGAGGCAGCACTTTCAATATATCTTGAAAATTATGCAACCAGCATGGTAAGTCTTGCAGAAAGAAGCAGTGGTGTGTATGCGTTAGACTTGCACAATGAATCTCCAAGCATTTATTTTCATCTCTTGGAAATCATTTCTGTGCTTCATGAAAACCTCATCTTACAGAATCTAAGATGGTTCTTTAAAATGGAGGATATGAGTTTATTCTTTCTCTGATAATTAGACTGTATGGTTCTTTGACCCAAACACAGGTTTTGCATGTGAAAATTCCTACGTATTAGCACTGTTCTTGAGGGTAGCTGTACTTTTTCCTCTCTTCTTGGAGCTGTTGGTTTAAAAACTTTTTTCCTCTTTCTAGGGATCACGTGAACAACTTGCAATAGCAGAATTTGCGAGATCCCTCTTAGTAATTCCAAATACACTGGCAGTAAATGCTGCTCAGGATGCCACAGATCTTGTTGCAAAGTTGAGAGCATTCCACAACGAGGCTCAAGTTAACCCAGATCGCAAAAATCTGAAATGGCAAGTATCTATCTGTTAGAAGGCTAATAAAAGTGATGTGGGGTGGTGACCTAGATGGAAAATTGTTCTCCCAGTTCACTGAACCATGATTTGCATAGTAAAAGAAGAATGTATGTCATCAGTGAACTCCTCTGCCCCTGCCCTTCAGTTGTATGTATGTATTGCTGTAACAAAGCAGTAGTTACACAGCACACTCCCAGCTGTATTTCTGCTGTTTCTCCCTCTCCGTCTGACACCATTCCTTCTTTGCAGGATTGGTCTTGACTTGATCAATGGAAAACCTCGTGATAACAAGCAAGCTGGTGTCTTTGAACCAACCATGGTCAAAACCAAGAGCCTCAAGTTTGCAACAGAAGCTGCAATTACTATTCTTCGAATTGATGACCTTATTAAACTGCACCCTGAAACTAAAGAAGAGAGAGGAGGGTGCTATGAGGATGCAGTTCAGTCTGGAGCACTTGAAGAATAACTTAGGCTTTATTTATGTTTGTTTCACCTACACTTCCCACTCTTATAACTAAAATGTTAATAAAACAAGTGGTTGAATGTTGCTGCTATTTTCTTGTGAACAAACTAATTTTTGAAAGCAAGTTTGGTCCTTGCAGTGAGAATTCAAGCTCTAGTATGTGTGTAACCACTAACCTCTTTATCAAGTCAGTAATTGAGTGTCCAAAAGGAATGGTGTAAGTTTATTTAATTTTAGGCAAAACAAACAAAATGTGAGCTCCGTTACTAGAAGTTTATTAGTAAAATGTTTCAAAGCTAGTTGACGCTAGCTGTTCATTCGTTCCCTCACGTTTATCTCTCAACGCACATGGCTATTCCCATTCCTCCTCCTATACAGAGAGCAGCAACACCACGTTTTCCACCAGTTCGTTCCAGTGCATATAGAAGCGTTACAAGGATGCGACAACCAGAGGCACCCAGTGGGTGGCCAAGAGCAATAGCTCCACCTTGTATATTGATCTGAAACAACAAAAAAAGCCAATATAGACAGTCAAAACATTTAACTGGCTTAGCTGACTTTCGACATAAATGACTTCACTGGGATCTAGCCCTTGACTATGTGTGAGCTCAAAACCACAAACACCATTTCATACAAGAAAGTGCGTATGAGTGCAAGAGCTGGTAATAACCAGTATTTCTTCTGCAAGGGCCCTATCTTCACGCTTAAGGTAACTGAGGTGAATTTAGGGAGGGGAGAATAATACCCATGCTTTTTTCCATCACCCAAAGAACACTGTGGCAAATGTACTTGCAGCGCCAATTTCAAATTCTGAGTTAAGTATGCTTGAGCAGTTGCCTAGATTTGCATAAAAATCCACTGCAACAACGGTGGAACTTGTTCAGCTGCAAACTGTCTGCAAGCAAAGCCAGCGGACAGAGCAGTGTGAGGAAATGCCTGCTGGGGCTCCCACCCTATTTGCCTAAAACAAAGTGATTGCAAGAGAGCTGTGCTCGCCATTACAATCCAGATGCACAGAATGGGACAAGTTTGAGTTACAGGAGGCAAACTAACACCAGCCTACAAATAAATTCATTACCTTTTCTGGATTTATGTTCAGTTCTTTTGCTATTGCAACAGATAGTGATGCAAAGGCTTCATTAATTTCAAACAGGTCAACTTGTTCAAGAGTCCACCCGGCTTTGTCAATCTGAGAAAACAATACAAATACGACTTTACTATCTTTCAGGTCTTCCTTACAACCAGAGGAGGCTTTTCCTAAGATGTATATTGGGTGATTTGACGCTACCACTTCGAAAAATTTGAAGGAAAACAATTTTTTATAGCCAGTGTTGATGACAGAATTCTTGGAAGACTACAGACAAAACTTCAGTGTCAGACAAGTCAGTACAATGTGCTGTAATAATGCTGGCTGCTCATAAAAATGTTGACTAATTTTACACATGTAGTGGTGGTGGTGCAATTGTGAAAATCAAACTGTACATGGTGCCCTTACTAGAACAAGCACTGGGTTCAAAAGCAGGCTTTAACAGATTAAAAGCAATTTTTTTAGGACATACTCTGACTCCATTAGGGAGTCTCTACTTAATAGAGACTTTTACACAGGAGATAGTGAGGTATCAACCATTACTAATCAGTGCCACATCTAATTTGTCCAGTCTCTCCTGCCTTTACATTGAAAGTTGCCACTTCAAGGCTTTCATAGGTGACTATTTTGGAAGATGGTTTGGCTCATGTTTTCACTTGAGAAACTTGTGATGCAATTGCCTACTCTGGTACAGGCTCAGGCATGTTTCACACACGTACATTTTTACTTGCACTCACTTTGTTTCTAACAGCAATAGTTTATCAGCAGAATCATCAGCAATGAAGTTTCACAACCTAGGCTAGCCAGACTGGTAGACCTCAGAGGCTAGAGTCAAGGAGGAGAGCCTTTTTCTACTAGACAAAATAAAGACAGTATGGAGTATCCCATTCTTCTGGGAAAAGCTTAAGATATATACTATGTTATTGTAACAATGTATAACATATTCATTCTCTCACTATAAAGGTCTACTCTAAAAACCTGAAGTAATAAACATGATATATGGAGGGTGTGAACATTTCGTATCACACAAAGTTTAATCACAGAATATTTTGAGTTGGAAGGGACCCGTGAGGATTGTCGAGTCAAACTCTTAAGTAAAAGGCCCATGTAAGGATCAAAGCCACAACCCTGATGTTATTAGGACCATGCTGTACGAAGGAGTAGTGTGTCCTTTTCCATCGTTTCTATACAGTTACAGGCACAGCTTGTCTATTCCACAGTTTAAACTAAAACTCTGTATTGTATATGCAGTTACTGCACTCTTCATTTTAAAGAACAGTTTGAGATCTGGTAAGAAAAAGCTTTAGCCTTACAGTTCTGATTTTCTTGTCAAAAAGCCACAGAGCTTGGGGGAGTTCAAATCAGAGCTCCACATTGCCAGGACATTTCAGAGGTGAACAAAATAAGGCCTTTACACAGTATTAAAAAAAACAAGGAACATTAAAGTAAATCTGTTTTAAGCTGTACAAGAGCTCTTTTCATGCTCAATTTCATAGCTAAGCTTTAAAAAATAATCAGCTGGGGCTGCCATGGGCTACGTCTGTATTTGCAAGCAGTGTGGTACCAGCAGGGCTGCTCACTGGGCCATTGAGAACCTTGTCCTGTGGACTGAGCACATCAGTGGGTGCAGTAACGGTCTGAGCACGATAGATGTGGTTTTGGAATGCACCTTCCTGTTGATTTACACCTCAAAGGAATCCAATTTGTAAGCTCCAAGCTTTTTGCAGGCCAAACTGAAAGACAAAGGGCACCATCCCGTTTGCGAATGCAGATGGCACTCAGTGGCCTTTCCCTCAATGTTGTACTATTGCAAATACAATCAGGCAATGATCTGAAAATTAACCTGGCCAGACACAACATCAGAACCACATCACAGCAGGACCAAATTATCCCTGAATTCGGTTAGTTATACCCATCCCTGAAATTTGATCTTCAGCCTCCTAGGTTATCAAGGTACCCTTCCACAAACCTGACTAGTTTATGCTCTGAAGTCCATTCATATACCTGTACATTTGGGTTTTCTTTTTCCAACAAGTAGGTACTACCCTAGTAGCACTAGGATTCCTAATCTTATATATACTACACTATTTTGAATCTTTTTTTCACACAGTTTACTTTTTTCCTACTAAGTTTTCTTCAGAACAGGGCAAAACCAAGATATGGCCAGAAAACAAAAAGCAATTACAAGCAAGAGTTTTAACATAATAGATACATAGGTAAGTGATTACTTACAGCTTTCCTTATTGCTGAAATGGGCCCTACTCCCATAACAGATGGATCTATGCCTGTCTGAGCCCAAGATACAATCCGAGCCAAAGGCATAAGACCTCTCCTAGCAGCTTCTGATTTCCTCATTAGAAGAACAGCTGCAGCTCCATCATTTAAACCTGTGAAATAACAAACAACTTGTATGTATTTGTTGGGCTTTACGGCTTTTACTGTATCACTTTCTCCTGCTTGAATAAGATTACAATTTACACAAAACAAAAATCAAAAGTAATTTTTTTGTTTAGGTCAGTATTGTTCATATCAGCCAAGTCTGTTCGCTGCCACATACACTTGAAACTATATTGCTGTAAACGTGACACATTCGTGATTCTACTTGGAAAGCAGCAGATGGAAGAATCAAAGTACAATCTAAAAAAGAAGTACATCAGATTTATTAGGTAGGCTTTGGAAGGGGCAGCATAAGGACAAAGGAAGATGTTTAAAAGCTGCTTGTGGCAGCCCCACAGGAGTAACATTTTCAAACATGAATCATTAAGTCTTCCATTCTCCAGATCCGCAGTATCAGAAACCCTTAGACAGTTTTAAAAGGAAATATTCTTTCCAGCCTACCAAATATTGCTGTTACTGTCCAAATTCTTGTATTGTTTCATAGAAAACAAGGAAACAAAAGATGACTCTGTAAAGAAATCCACCACATCTAAAATGGATTGCTACCTACTTTGTCAAACACGTTGCCATTTCCTGAAAAGCAGTAAACACACAGCAGCCACACCCCTCGCAGAGACCCTGCCTTGAGCCACAAGCAGCTACTGTTCTTTTCCATTTCATTTAAGCCAGATGGACCAACCTGAAGCATTAGCTGCTGTTACTGTCCCAGTTCCATCTGTCAGGAAGCAGGGCTTCAACTTTCCCATTGTTTCCAAGTTGCTCCCATGTCGAGGGTGTTCATCTGTTTTAACTTCTACAGGACCTGCAAAACAGAGCATTTTGCTCACAGGAGGGTCTAATCACACACACATCCTGAACAGAAAGAGAGCATAGGTCTGTTTACATCCCTCACAGACCTAAATAGAAACATACCTAATATATGTAACCTAACCTACGTAATTAACTAGTAACCCTAATTATTGTCACTGTGTATTTTGCTAGGTGGGCAAGGTTTGCCAGATCAATATGACTGTTTTAAGTTTGATGCAGCAGGAGTCTTAACAAAACGAAAAAATACTGATTTTGGTACCATATCCAAGCCAGCCAGTGCTTTGTCTAGGTGGTTATTGTATCTCCAATTAAACACAGTGACAGTATTTGCAGAAAGCTACATTGAAATAGTCCACATTTGCTTCTCTCTTATTTAAAATAACACCACTGAAAGCTGAAAAAGAGAGCAACAGGCTACATGGTTACAAAAAGGCTGTGTAAGTGGGAAACCATTCACTGATTACAGGAGACATAGCAGAAACACATTTTTTCCTTAAAATCTGCTCTCATTATCCATTCACACCTACCTTTCTTAGAAGGTACAAGAACAGGAACAATTTCTTTCGTAAAATGGCCAGCTTTCTGTGCTGCTTCTGCCCTGTTTTGTGACTGTACAGCAAATTGGTCTTGTTCTCCTCTGCTGACTTGCCACTGATTGGCCACATTTTCAGCTGAAACAGAAACAAAATGCAAACTGCCATCAGGAAATGCCAAAATTTTAAGTTGCAAAATAGTAAGCACAAATGCAGTCATTAATGTTTGCTGTAGCAAGCAGCTGAGTTTGTTGAACAGTTTTCATTCCGATTTCCTCATTTTGTTTACTCATGATTCTCTACTATATTTTCACTTGATGGTGAAAATTTCTGTGTGGAATCTCCTTCCAGATGATATATCAAATTAAATACAAATGCAAACAAGCTTTCCTAGTTTATTGCTTCTCTGAATTACTATGCTCAGATCTCTCTACAGCCACTTCAGAAAAGGGAACAGTTCTGAAGTCACTCTGTTTCACAAGCAAGGCCTGGAAAAGCAGTTGGCTGACCATCCCATCCAGAGCACAATAACCTGAAGTTGCAGAACCACGCATATCGACAGGACACTTTATGTAACTCCCCCCCACTGTAAATCTGTGCTGCTGAACGCTCCAGTTACATACAGGGATTACTTTGTTTATTTTTTCTTCTGAAATTAAATTTCTCAGATGTAGAAGAGATGCAGAGAGATTAGTTCAGACAGAAGAAAAACCCAAAACAGTAGCTTTACAAACAAAATGGAAAATGCCTTCAATGCCTTTGAATATTATATATTTCTTTCTTTCTCATGACTACAACATAAGGACAGCTTGAAACACGTTATTTATAACTTTAGATTTCTGAAATTTCCTGTCAGTGAATTCTTCCAGTTGACCATTTCATTTTACAGACTGTCATCACTTACCTGTTATGCCCATATGATACTGATAAAAAGCATCTGTAAGGCCATCAAGGATTATAGTGTCCTGCAAAGAAGCCTCTCCCATTTTCACCCCAGCTCGCATGTGAATGACATGAGGAGCCTGCAAGAGGGTATTTCAAAAGGAGTCAAGTGTTTACATCTCCAGTACACAACTCAGCCAGACCATTGAAGAGAAAGACCCCCGCCTGGTGGCTGGAGATACCCATCCCAAATCCTGGCAGTCTCTCCAGCTGCCCGCTCTGCCTCTCCTTCCAGAGCCTGCCAGCTGGCGTGCCATTTGGCCTCTGCATTCCCCTGGTAGCAGATCACCACACTGCAAGTGTTATTTCCTCTCCACAGACCAAATCTGTCATTCCTGGGGCCACATGGCTGTGGCTCTCCATCCTACTAGCCTGCACTGGGTACTTCCCAGTTGCACTCTGCTGCCAGGGAATGTCAACATCATTCTCCGCACAGGCAGCTGAGCCCTGGCAAAAGAGGCCCATCCATTTCTTGGGCATCAGATAACCGTCTCAGACCCATTCCTGAGTACAGCCTTGGGATGAACACCTCGAAATAAAACTGCTTTGCTTTCTTTCCAAGCTCTAATTGCTTAGCGAACAATAACAGTTTCAGTTATTCCTTCTCTGGGCTTCTTGCAATACAAAAATCCTGTCCACTGCCAGCTGTCACAGGCAAATCATTCACCACAACAGGGCTAGGTGGAAACAAAAATGGAGTTTTAAATGCAGTGTGTGTTTGCAGGGCACCTTTTCAGTAGCTACGGTATGAGGACTTTTCCTTTTTTTTAAAGGCACGCTAGTGAAGGCAATTGCTGTATGTGTAAATTCATTCGCAAGTGCAGTGACCCTTTCCATCGGCCACCAGGCACCAGCCTGGAAACACAGGGTTTCAACATCGGGCTCTTTGCTCCCAGCACGTCAGCGCAATGTAAGTGTGATCCTCTGCTTTACCTTGCTCATGCTTTCCATGCCTCCTGCGACCACGATGCTGGAGTCTCCTGTCAGTATGGACTGGGCAGCCAGGCACACTGCCTTCAAGCCCGACCCGCAGATCATCTGGCAGCTCCAGGCGGGCACAGAGTATGGGATTCCCGCAGCCACACTGGCCTGCCGGACCGGGTTCTGGCCAGCACCTGCGGGAACAGGCAGCATTTTTCTTTTGTCTGGTCTTAAAAAACAAATGTCTGCCTTGTCATTTTTCACAACAATACCCCGATTCCACCAAAATGTAGACCTCGCTCCTACTTTCAGCTGGTGGGTAGAAAAGTGCCCAGCAGTAATCTATAAACAGAAGCCTCTCTCATTTATATTGATCAATAAACACCTCTACTGACAGTTTTATATCTGCAACTCTGCTTTTGATGCCAGGTCAGATGAAACACTACTTCAGATCAGCTCTAGCCTGTTGTATGTGTAAGATGAGAAATCATTTAAATAGCTACTTGCTGAAGAGTTTCTTCTTGACATCTTCTGTACATCACCAGCAGTTAACTCTCCCTCAAAGTTCATATGGAAACCAAAAGCACAACTATGCACAGATGGACCTGAAAGCTTACAGTCTTTGTTGTGATCCTGATGGAGATAATACGATCACTATATTCAAAGAAAACACTCTACATCTCCCCAGGCCAAAGCTCTTTGTACACAAAGAAAAGGACAAGGAGAGCACATCATTCAGCAAGCTAAAAATATAGAGGAATCTGAATCATCTTTAAGACAAAAATATATATTTCCTTCCTCCATGGATACAAACCTGCCTATGACTCTGCTGATTAAACATTACCCTGGAAAAAGCAGGAGCAAGTTCAAAACAAACAATTCCCTGCCAGCTGCATTTTCATTAAATCGAAGTATTTGTCTCCAAACAAGTGGCATCACAGGTCTTGCAGGTCGGTCCTGCAGATAAACACAAATGCAGGCCCAGCTCTCAAAATCTCAGTTACCATTACTTAGGATGTTAAATTTAGGAGCTGAGATGACCAAGGTGAGAAGGATGCTGTAACAAAGAAAAGAAACTGACATTCACACATACACTGTTGGCAACTTCGGGGATTTAAAAAAAATCCGAACTATCCCCCACAACATCCTTTCCAAAAACCAATCCTTTCGGCCACCCAGAGCATATGGAGAAGCAGCCACGATGCCTCTCAAGTCCTTTGTTAAGGAACCGCGTTCCCAATGGCAAGGGATAACGTCCTGGAAGGCGAAACCTGAGCTGTTTCAATGGGACAGCCCCGGAGAGATGCGGCGGCGGAGAGGGAGAGCCCGGCCGCAGGCGGAAGGGTCCCGCCGCCGGCCCGTACCTGCGGTGAGGACCTGCCCCAGGACCACCTCCGACACCTCCTCGGGGGCCAGCCCGGCCCGGCGCAGCACCTCCCGGATGGCGGCGGCGCCCAGCTCGTGCGCGGGGAGCGACGACAGCCCGCCGTTGAAGGACCCTGGCAGGGGGACACAGAGGGAGCGCGGTCAGGACCCCGACACCCGCCCGGCCCCGGCGGGAGCATCCGCCACCCGGCGCGCCCGCCGCTGCCTCTCACCCACGGCGGTCCTGGCGGCGGACACGAAGACGACGGGGTCCGCGCTCATGGCGGCGGCGGAGGCGGCAGCGGAGCGGCAGCAGAGCGGCGGCGGGAGCCCAAGCGGGAGAGGCGGCCGCGGTCGAAGCGAAAGCGGAGTCGGCGCCGGTCCCGCCCCTCGCCCGCCCCGGGCGGGGCGGATGGACGGAACCCGAGCAGGAGATTCGTAGCCGGGCACCTGAGGACAGCGCGGGGGCCGGGCGGGCGGTGGCGTGGCCGGGCCGCCCCCTGAGGCGATCGATGGGGCGAGGGTGGGCTCGCCCGGCTCCTTCCCAGCCCCTTCCCAGCGCCTTCCCAGCCGGGGGCGGAGAGAGGAGCGGCTCCGCCGGCCAGGCCGGGGCTGCCGGGGTCTGTCACTTCCCTGTGCCCCCCGCTCGCACACCCGGTGCCTGCGCAGCGCCGGCTGCCAGCTCCGTCTGCTTATTTACAAAATAAAGTGTGCGGGTCAAGTGCTCTCTTGTCATATTGTGGCTTTAAGGGCAGGTTGTTTATTTCATGACGGCATTTCATGGGATCTGCGTGAGCAGGAGGAAAGAATAATAATTTGAATTAAAATATACAAAACTGCCTATCGCTGGTTTGATCTGCTGAGCAACTGATGCCCAGCGATTACCAACACCCAAGTCAGCCTTTTAAATTTTTTTTCTTAATTTTAGCAGAAGGCTGACACACACACACACACACACACACACATATATACAAATATATACATATATATATATATATATTAGCATAGGCAATGCTCCGCCGCTGGCCCAAAAGCGGTTCCTGTCTGACCTGCCCAAAGAGGCAAGCAGGGGGCTGTTCTCAGGCTGCTTCCATGGCAAGCGAGGGCTGCAAGGGGAAAGGAGAGGTAGCCAGGAAGGACGCAGCGCTGGCCGCAGGCGCTCCTGGCAGCTGGGGAGCTGGGAGGAGAGGAGGCGGCTGCAGCAGTGGCCGCAACCCACATCAGGGCGGGCAGGCAGGAATGTTTCTCTGCGGGGAAATGCAGGTGGGAAGCCTAGAGATGCGAGGTGGGGAGCAACAATCTTAAGATATCTAGAGGAAGAAGGGACAGAGTAAAGGGAGAAACCAAGAAAGTAAGTCAAAGCAACTAACAACAGTTTTAAAAAAAAATTACATGGACGGAAATAACTGGTTTGTGCACAGCCTAGAACTTCGGTCCTTACTCCTTCCTTCCTCATTCACAAATACCTGGCCTAAGGGACACGCCAGCCAAAGCACTGAATTGAATTTGCATCTGAAGGCCAAGAAGATGGTTAGAAAATGTGCTGTTGCTCCTACCTCAGCTACAAAGTTGGGAGACCTTTTTTTTTCTGTCCAGTTTGTAAAATTCCGTAGAATTTCATGGGGAGAATAGAAGTACAAATTAAGTCCTGGAAAAGCACACAGTATGTAATGACCGACAAACATAAATGTGGTTATATATGCAGTGAATGCACCAGTACGCCTGTGGTCACATCCTGCATGTTGGCTAATCTGAACTTGGCTGTCTGAAATCTGCATCCATAAAACACACCTGAACCTTCCATGTGGGCATAATGAGCAATAGGAGCACTACAATACCTGAGATGGATTCTTCTGACTCCTGTCAGCCTCTATTCTTGCTTTACAATGTAAAAAGCTACAGCATTACTAGATAGGGAAAAAAATCCTGCTTCAGCTATGGAAAGCAAGAGTGTTGGCCTAGATTTCATCAATAACTCTGTTAAACCGTGCTGCAGCACTCCAACACTCAGAATACATTCCTCCTTTTTGGTCTTTGTAAAGGATATGGCCAAAGCAGAAAACCATGTGTCATAACATTTCTTCAGTTACTTTGGGGTTTCCAGCTATCAGCAAGAGAAGAATCTCCTCAGATATCTTCAGGAAAAGAAATCTTTGGAAAAGCCCACAGGCAGCCAAATGCTTAGGTGGACCGATGTACCAGTCTCCTAAGGAGATGCATTGAAGGATGCATTAATTGGCAACATGCATGCACCACTGCTTTTCTTTAATGATGCTGTGCACTCAGAGCAGTTGATAACACTGACAAAAACCTCAGATTAAATCTAGAGGGGAAAAACATGTTTTGTGTCTTTTCAAAAGGCTATCAGTAAGCAATTAGTAGAATGAACATACAAGCAAAACTCAGGAACGTAGGATTTTAAGCAATTCAGTGATTGTTTTAGAAAAATATTGCATGGTTCCTGAGCAACTCTATGACTCAATGTAGTCCCTGCACCTTTTCAAAATTCAGCAGAGAGTAACACAGACATATGAGGGCAGCATGAAGTAACCTTGTTTATCAAGTGTACCATATACCAAAATGTCATTCTTAATGTAACATTTGACTGATTACAACTTAAGGTCATCGATGCAAATACAAAGTCAATAATGTGAGATGAGCTCAGATTAAATGTCAGCAGGTGTTCAAAGTCCACGACTGACAGTACACCTGACGTAAGCCTTATGAACAGGATTCTCTTGAATTTAAAACTTTACAAATATCACCACAAATACTGAATTAAACTTAAAGCGAGGTTTCAGGCCCTTCCCTTCCCACACTTCACTAGCAGACAGAAAGAGTTCAAATATGAAGCAGCCTTAGTGACTTCAGGCCAGCTCACCCCAGTGAGCTGACCTACTGCACCTTTGCTCTCAGCCCCAACCAGCAGAACTGTTTTGCAGCTCAACATTAGTGATGAACCAGGCTGTGATGTTGGGGCACCCAAAAACAACAGAGATGAATTTTCTCTTGGTATGTCTATCACTTTTGCAGTATTCTATTTAACTCTGCTTGGATGGTGTCCAGGACTGAGATCGAAATGGATAAAAGGGGCATGCAATGTAGCAAAATAATGTAGCAATTGCTCAAAGGCAAATAATTATGAAACGTGCATTGTACAGATCAAAGTTAAGTTATTTAAATCCAGAAAAAGCCCATACTGAATGGGAGTAGGCAGCTGTGCTTTTAAATTCAATGTAGTTAATGAGCAGCATAATACTCAATAGCAAACAACTTCCCTATGCTGGTACATTTTGCCATTTCTTGGAAATCTAAACTCTGGGAAATGAAGTCGTCAATTCAGAACAGAAAGCTTACTTGCTACCAGTTGCACAAAGTTTATTTACTACTTTGCTATGAACACAATCAAATGGTCATGTGCCTTCCATGAAATACTCAAGGTGCAAAGATTTTTGCATTTTCATTTGCTAATGGTGTCTCAGTTTTATTAGAAATAGACAAAAAGTTATGGGATTTCAGTGTTCACTGATTTGCTCTCCTGCTAAATAACTTTTTTCTAAATCTGACCTTTAAAAAGATCACTATTGTCACCAAAATGTGAAGACCTTGCTTTTTTTTTCTTAAATCTGACACTTGGTCAATGAATATTTGCAAAAACAGGTTTGTTGGGAATGTGAATTTAATAAAAACTAAGCTGCACCTCTTAAAGGAAAAAAAAACCCCAAACAAAACCCAATTAATTTAAATTCATAAATCTTAATATGAGATTATTCTAATTTTTTTTAAAGTAGATTTCACAACTTTCCCGCAATAGCAAATTCTCTCGTCTATGAAGTCTCATACCCAAATATTGGTATTAATATCTGCTTAGGGCACTCAGGCTTCCTGGACACCTTTAGAACATTCAGGCCTTTTTTTGTGTGTAGAAAGACAATTCATTCTTCTTCCAGGTTTTCTTAGCAGTGGACTGACATTCAGTTGTCTATGGGTAGGTTCAGCACATAAGGCATGTTTCAAAGGACACACTGTTTTCCCAGGAAGGACAAGAGCTACATTCTCTAAAATTTCTCAGTCTCCAACCTGACTGATGGAGTCCTTGGAAATCAAGGCAATAAAATGTCCTTGGCTGTGTTAAGAGCAATCTGTGTTTTCCTTGAATCCATCTTTGTAAGGGACTATTCATAATCTAACTGGTGTTTAATTACAAAATTTTGTCTTCCCCTCAGACAGGAAAACATTTGCACTATTAAAACTATCTCAGCCTTTCTATGGTTTAAAAAAAAGTATAGTAAACACCTGGGCTTATATCCTTAGCAGCTATGTGCACACCTGTACTCCAAATGCAAGCTTGTAGTATTTATCAAGCATCCCCAAAAACGAATTTTACTTGAGTCACCATTTGGTTGCAATTGTATCTGGATGGATTACCAGCCAGGGGATGTCTTCAGGACAAGCTCTGGAGTTCGCTCACTGGTGTGGTCAGTCTCTAAAAGGAAAAAAAACACCTGACCACTCTGAGGCACGCACCAATTCATATGGGTGTGGGAGCCCTGCAAGTGCTGCCATCTCACAGACAAGAGTTGCAAATCAAATTGGGTCTGTGTAGCTGGGCATTATCATACTGCTGACTTTATATGCATTCCAGGAGTTTATACACACATGCACACACACACACACACACGCACACACGCACACACACACACACATATATAAACTGATTAAAATTACTGGTAATTAAGAAATAATCCTTGTAAGAGGTTTCTGAAGAAGTTTAGTTGCTTCTTGCTATAAAGATGTGAGAAAAATATGTGATAATTCCACTAAGACCCATAAAAGCATGTTCTAAGGGGATATGAAGACAGCATTAAGCCTGCAGGAAGCTTCCCTAAAAGAGAGAGAGTTCACTGATGCCAAAGTTGGACTTTCTGCTGCCCAGATCTTTACCTAGTAGTTACCTGAAGGACCTCTCTGTATCACTTTCTTCTCAGAGCAATCCATAGATTTTTATCTTTCTCCCACACCTGTAGGCTGCAACAGCCTTTTCCAGTGCACCTGATAGCTCATTCTTTGCTGCAGATGTACCATGGGTTTGCCTTGCTCCATCTCCTGTCCTTGCAAGCCAAGGACAGCCTTTGCAAGAGCCAACTGGCCTTTCTTTAGTTCCTGATATTTCAAGGTCCTTTAAAATGCCAAGAAATGTACATATGGTATTCCAAACTTTTTTTTTTCACTTTTGAGAAAGTAATTCTAACTTTATCTAATTTTCCCCCCAATTCCTCGCTTTCCTGACCTGAAGACTAATTGTTTTTATGAGTGCTTTACACTAGGAAGTGTTTTTCCTCAGAGCCTGCCTTCCCTGGGGACAAAAAGCATCCCTCAGAGGTGGGAAACATTATGGTGTTTGTGTTGGTCCAGAGGGCTTCCGTGTGAAACCAAGGGGTGGAATAGAAACCCAGAACTGAGCAGGTAAAACCAAGGAGGAGCCATCCAGTTAATGGATAATTAAGTTAATGAGTAACACAGTGTCATTGGAGCAACCTAAAACCCGGTGGTGAGCTGTTCTGCCCACACATTCATAATCTGGTTCCTATCCCATTTTATCATTATAGGTGAATCAATGTATGAGTTTGGCTTTTGTGTTGGTGCTTGGACAGACCATGGCATGCCCTCTCATCCAAGGACCAATGCTGCTGCTGGGGGTTATGATACCACCTATTACTTGAANGGGTGCGCGCGCAGCCGTCGCCCGCGGGGCGGGGCGGGCGCTCATTTCCTCCCTGGGCGCCATTTTGTAGCGCAGAGAACCCGCAAATAAAGAGCGGGCGGGAGCGGCGCGCGGGGGAGCTCGGGCGGGGGAGAGGTGCGGCGGTCTCGGCCGCGGGGCTGGTGGCGGCTGGCGCCCGTGGAGCTGGTGGCGGCNGAAAAGCTAATTAACTCCAGTTACCATACTGTAAACACAGCCCAAGGCGGGTGTCAACACATGTTCCAGCAGCACTAAAAAGTCCCAGGTTAGTTCTCACTGTGTAATGTGATGTGCAAACAGAACAAAAGAGTATTTCAGTTAAATGTCCTCTTCCCAAAGGTATCAGAGGACTGGTTACCAAATTGTTGCCCTTATTTCCCTAAACAAAAATTATAGGTGTAGCCCAGTAATACATTTACTAATTTGAAAATACAGAAGGAAGGCATCCCAGAATATTAAGCTCTGCAGGCTGGTTCCACTTATCTCTACATGTCCCTGTCTGCCTGCCTCTTGCTCAGCTAGCATATTTCCCACAAATGTAATCGACACTTGTAAAGATAAATTTAAAATAACTAGGTGCTGACAAGTGGTAAAAAATGCAGGAATACTTTCTACGTGCTCATGAACACAAACAATGGTGGAAGGTTTACCATCCCACACCTCAGAGTATATCCGAGCCAGACCTTTATCTGTACTACTAAGAAGACACAAAGGAGGTCTGTTTTCTGAACATAACAAAAAGTAGCCAAACTCTAGACAAAATACTGGGAGATGCTGAGTTTAAATCACCACTGATACACAGAAAATGTTAGGTATGTTATACACAGAATAGAGTGTACCTCTGCATCTATTTTATGTAGAAAAAGTTTCAATTTCTTCTCCTGCTTGGTTTATATTCATTTTTAGTTCTGTATTGTTTATGTTTGCTCACAGGGAAATCAAGTCCATTTGCTAAATTAATGTTCTTATTAAGGCCTACTTTAATATTTCAGTGCATTTATCATGCTGCCATATCCTGTGATGGCTCCATCTGTTAATTGGTATATTGAATGCTTAAAAGAAATACCTGCAAGAAAAGCAGAAGCAGGAAACAGTGTACAGTAATCACAGCGGATCTCTTTTCACTTTTAAATGAGGTAAGACTTCAAAGGAATTTATTCAGGTCCTTTCTCCTTGTGGTCACCTTACCATCCTACCTCGCGTAGCCACATCAAATCACTTATAGCGTGGTTTTAAGAAGTTTTAAGTTCTCACCGAGAAATCTGTGTATTTATATATACACATACAAGTGGAGGTGGGACCACGTGCACTGGGTTCTATTCTCTAGCGATTACATTCTTTCTGCTACCAGTAACAGTCAGGAGAGATTTCTGGAGCACCTTCAGCACTGACATAGTGAGCGACAACCAATTTCATCTTTGCAACGCAGGTGGCAAACTAATTTAGCCTGCAGGAACTTTACGACTTTGCTGGCAAAAGGCAGAAGTATTCACCCAACAGCACAGCTTCCGAAATCAGGGAGAATAAGAAGGATAAACTTTATTTCAAAGCACCAGCTCAGTGCTAGAATGCAGCGAAGGGCAAACTGCACTTTATTGGTTTTTATTCCCAAACGAGGAAACTGATGTTTAATTTCTTTGGAAGTAGCTGGAGTTTAAGTCCGTCATCTTTCATTAGCGACTGACGACACTGGCTCGCACAGACGCCGCCGAGCGGCGGCTGGCGGAAAGGCAGCTTCGGCAGTCACGCTGAGAAGCCCGGCACCCATCTTGCACTTTTTTTACTGCTGCGCGCAGTTTTCCTTCCCAGAGATCCCATCTTCTCCACCAACCTTCCGGGAAGGCGCCAAGCGCTTTTCCCAGGAGGCGCCGGGCTCCGCTCCCCTCAGCCGGTTTGGCGGGAGACGGGCGCCGCTCGCTCCGTGCGGCCGGACAGCAGCGCCCCCCGCCGGCAGGAGGCCGCGCGGCGCCTCAGGGATCTGGGCCCTGCGCGGCCCGTTTGACCGACGGTCTTTAAATCAATGCTCTAGTAACCCGCGGGAGCCGCTGCTTCCCGGCGGGGCGAGGGACGATTCCCTG
>VZRR01006558.1:992892-1049242 GCA_013398015.1 Oreocharis arfaki | reverse complement strand
TGCGAGGGGCGCGGGGCCTCCGCGCCGTGGGCGGGAGGTGAGTGGCCGTGCGAGCGCTCCACCCCGGCGGGACGGACGGACCGGGCAGCCCGCGGTCCAGGGGTGCCGAACCCCAGCGGCGCTTCCATCCCTCACCTCAGGCGCGGGGGGGGAGGAGCGGAAGCGCTTAGAGCCATTTTGTGCGAGGCCCCGAAGCCCGGCCTGGCTGCGCGACTGGGATCCTCCTCCCGCTGCCTTGGGCTGCCGCCGCGCCCCCGGGAGCCGCGTTTGTCGCTTGCCTTGTTGGAGAAGAGCGAGGGCGGCGGGGCGGGCACTGCCGGGGCTGGGGGGCGGCCGCAGCAGCTGGGTCTGTCAAACACCTGCGGCTGCGCCCCGCGGGGGGCCGCGGGACCCCCGCGGTTGCTGAGGCGAGTGTGAGGGCCAACCAGTTACGGTGCTACTGTGGAGCTTTTTAAGTATTAGAAGGCGCTTCTGTGCAAGAAAGACAAGGAGCTACTGGAGGGGGTGTAGGTGAGGGCCACAAAGATGATTTGGGGTCTGGAACGTTTCTGTTGTGAGGTGAACCTGCGGTAGCTGGGCCAGTTTGCTGTAGAAATGAGAAGACTGAGAGGGGATCGCATCAATACATACGAATATCTTAAAGGCGGGTACCAGGTGAATGTTTCCAGACTCTTTTCGGTGAGAGGTGAACCCAGAGACAGGACGAGGGGCAGTGGCCGTAAACTAAAACACAAGAAGTTTCACCTCAACACGAGGAAGGACGTCTTTACGTTCAGGGTGGAATAGCACTGGAACAGGCTGCCCAGGGAGGTCATGGAGTCTCCTCTGGAGACATTCAGAACCCACCTGGACACGTTCCTGCGTCACCTGCTCTAGGTGGTCTTGCCTTGGCGGAGGGGGTGGTGTTGGACTGTGTAATCCCCAGAGGTCCCTTCCAACCCTAACGATTCTGTGAATTATATATGTGTATATGTATGCACACACATACATGCTTTGGGAGCTGGGAGCCCATGCTGGGGTTTTCCCCATGGAACTCGTTTTTCTTATCGTTAAAATAGCTCTCAGGTTGGATATAACGAGTAAAGCTTCGTACCTGATATTATTTAACTATTTTTGTTCATTGAGGTTTTTAAAGAAGTTTTTGAGTCCTGTGTTTTATAAACGTTGTAGGAAAAGGTGTGCGGGCTTCTACCAGAGTTACTAAAATTAAAGCGTGCTCTCCCCATTCCACTTCTCTTTTAATTGAAACTGACATAAAAGCGTAAACCATTTAGATTTCCTAAAGATTCTTTTAGTGCCTGTGACACTGTTGTTCTAAGTGTGGGGTATGATTTTATGTTGCTTGTTGCCAGGAGCAGAAATGCAGAAGGAGTGGTGTGTGGCAGCCACTGTTTCTGCAAAATCATGAAAGTGCTTAGTTAGGGTAGTACAGTTAAGCTGTTCATAGTATAAATCACAAAATATAATCGTGTTAATTCCAGTCAGTTATGCAGGAATGTTGTTTAAGTTGATTCTTTTTACTGTAGAAAGTAGCACTTCATCATGTTCTTGCAAGATATTTCTGATGTGGGAAGGAGAGAGATGATCTCTTTCAGAGGAGAGCCGAGTGATAAGAAGCATCTCTCGATGCACAGTACTTGAGAAGTTACTGTATAAAATTCAAAGAATGAACATTTCAGTTGCAGTGTTGTTGTGTGTAGCATACACATTCACCTGTTCGTTAACAGAAAACTTAAGGCAAATCACCGTGGCAGTTGCTGTAGCCAGCCTGGCGCTGCTAATGTTTTTGAGAAACGTGGAGCACAGTGATAGCAGTTTACAGCAGTTATAAATGTTTAAGCTTCTGGTAAGTTACTCCAGGTTCCCAAAAAGCTGCTTTAGGGCAGTAGTGAGTTGAAATTAGTACGTGTGGAAAGAGCACCAAGTGTTTATCTGTAGGTATTATCAACCTAACTTTTCCAGAATAACCTACAGAATAGTTGTAGCTAGTGTGTTTTTAATATTTTTTAGTGTGTGGTTCTATCATGGCACATAATAACAGGTGGCAGTAAGACAGTTAACTTCTAATGCAGTAGCCTGTAACTTCAGCCTTCACTTTTGTGCTCTTATCTGAAAGCAGGAGATGGTTTTGTAAGTGGTGGTGGGCTGAGTGTAGAAGTTAGAGTAGCCTGGTCTGGTGGTGGAATTTTGTGTCAGGTCTGCAGATGCGAGGTTGACTACCTTTGGATGAAGCATCAACCTTTGATTTCTTGCAGTCGTGACTGTGACAGCAATCATATGTTTATAATTGCTGTATGCTGCAGCAGGAGTTAGAACCTGTATCTTTGGGGAAGTTCACCTTTTTTGGTGTTTGTGTGCTTCTGGTATTTGAGAAACAGACACGTAATGGCATGACATAATGTGTGCACCATTTAATCAGTGTTAGCTGTAGTTGTTGGGCATCTGAAAAGCATGTTTCTCTCTGTCAGAAACTTAACGCTAGCTGAGATCTTCAAGACTACTTCCAAACTCCAAAGGAGTTAAAAATTCTAAAAATCTTTAGGAAAATTATAATGGGAGAGGTGGCATCCTAAATAGAGGGGTCACAAGCATTCCTTCTGTAATCTCAGGTTATTTTGAATGACTGAGTTGGGCACTGGCAATTTGTATCAGTAGTCCCTTATGCTTGTATTTTATATTTAAGGTATGTTTTTGGTAAAACAGGCTCAAATAAGGAGCTGCATGCAGAAGTTCAAGTAAAATGCTTGAGTAACTTGTGAATGGGGGGGAAGGGGGTGGGAGTGGAGGAGACCTCTTAGTTTAGGGAAGCGCTTATGTGCCTGCGTGTTACTAAGCCTAGCAACAGGAAGCTGCCATTCATTAGTGAGATGCTTCTGCTGAATGTTTTCTTTCTGTGGGTTCCAATGTCAGTATTTATTATAGGAAGGGAGTGTGAGTGTTGGTTGTTTTGTTTGTTGTTAACCAGGACCTTGTTTGGTAGGGTGCTGTGTAGTTGTCAGTGGTGTCAGTTAGTGTTGGTTGAAAAGGCTCTACTTCACTGGAGTGTATTTGCTTGTCTTAACGGACAGTTTTAGGATTTGGAAAAGTTAAGTTAGTTCATTGAGCGTCATTCTGAAAATATTAAGGTAATCCATAAAAATCATTGAGAAAATAAAATATCTACTGTTTAAGAGCATTGTTTCTTCGAAGCTAAGTGTTCACAACCAAGGAGTTGACGCATCATTTCCCTGGTACATGTGTGTTGTAGCAGCTTTACAAGCTTGTCAGCTCTTTAAATTATATGCAGCTTTTCCACTGGAAAGCATATTGCAGAGATGCATGCCTCTAGCAAACTTTGCATTCATTATTACTTGAATGCCTGTAAGATTTACGAACTCAGTGTATTTTACATAATCATAGTTGTAGAAAATACTGTGTATTGCTGTTTTGAGATAAGGAAGCATGTCCTGTAACTCAGGGCAGTGTGGATATTTAACCTAGCAAAATGCAGTCCTATTGTGCTCTGTATGCACAAGAGAAATTCAGTTTGATGGTCTAAGCCATTTATTTTGCATCTTCTCCTGAAAATATTCACATGGGTTTTAAAATAACAATACTTCCTGTTTATTAGAATCTTAAGAGAATAAGTACTTGCAAGAACATGTTGTAATGTTCACAAATGATTCTCTCCTATTACAAAGAGGAGGAGCAGTAGTATAAATCGCTTTCCTCAGACCCTGATTATCCTTTACCATGTAAAATACAATGTTATGTAGATGTAGACACATATTGAACATCAGTTTGATCCAAAGTTGGGTGGTTTTGATTAGTTAAATAGGAAGAATTGATTACTGATTGGCTTTTTAAACGTAAATAGGAAGTTTTAGTTAACTTTTAGAAAAAATGCATCTGACTATATCTAGATCACAGGAGCAAACTTGTCATTGTGTTGTTTTGTATGCTGGTGCTACATTGTGTGGAACCAATATTTCAGTGGTGTAATACTGCAAATTAAAAAAATTAAGGCTGGAAGTAGGAGTTTCTGACTTGTTTAATGTTCCATGTGCACTAAATAAAATTCCTTTTTTTCTTCTCCCTTCAGAGTTCACCATGACGAATGAAGAACCTCTCCCAAAGAAGGTATGTGTAAAATTACTTGTGACTTCGCCCTTCCAGGTAATCATGACAGCTTGATAAGTTACGCTTTTCTTTTTGCTTCATAGGTTCGCCTTAGTGAAGCAGATTTTAAGGTTTTACCTAGAGATGAGCTTATCTTAAGGTAACGTAAAAAGTGTTTTTTCCTTCTCAGTGTTTTAGTGAACTTCCAGTGGAAGATGTGTGACTTTACTCTTCCACTGTCTTTCAGCATCCTTGTTCTGAAAAACTGTTTTATCTTTTTCATAATACATTTCTTCTGTTAAGTTCTTCTCTTGTCTCAAGTATTTTTATTTGTAGTTTGGGAGGGAACTCTTTTTCCCAAGAAGAAAAATCCTTACTATTTTGTAAAACGTGAGTAGGAGTGGGGTTTTTTCCTTACTTGTAACTGTAGAAGATATGATTGCTTAGATTCCTTGCTGGATAACAAGTTATTTAAACCTCAGGAAAATGTCAACTCTTTACTTATCCAGTATGTTTTTCACTTTCTCAGTCCATGCAGTTGTCTTCTCAGCATGTTCAGATATTAACAGAAAAATGTTAAAATGTAGTTTTCATCACCTAGAACTTTCATAAGGAAGAGCCTGGCCATCTTTTTCATGTTTTAGAAAACTTAAATGTCACTGAGGAATTATACAGAGTTACAGGCAATCCTGTTGCACAGACCACCTGTTTAAAGAAACCATCCCAAGCCATTTGTCTCTGTATGCCTGAATTTCCCAGTTTGTAAACCAGGAGCTATCCAGACTAGCCATTTGTGGGGCATCTGTTTATCTGCTGGAGTAGTCTGCGCATTTTGGTAAACATTAGCTCTCAGCTTTTTTTACACTAACTTATTAGCATTATTAGGGTCTCAAGATAAATTTTGCTGTTTCATAGAACAAGGACTAAATTGTGTAGAAACATGGCGTTACATATGCAACGCTTAATGTACATGGTGATCAGCTACTCTCCCTTCTGGGTAAACTATCCTGCCAGCTACTTTTGGGGTGACAGTTTTTTACAGGGAGTAAACACTGTGGCTCCATATGCTTAAACTGGTTTCTGTCTTCTTCTGAGTATCCAGTCTTTTGGGTAGTAAAGAAAAGTTTATTTAAACAGTAAGAAAAAAATGCTTCTTTGATAAGTGGTTTTGGCCTTGTGATCCTTTTTATAGAAATTTCTGTACTCAAGATTATCCCTGGCAGTAGTAAACTCCTGAATCTTCAAAGCTGTGCCTTTACTTCCTGTGATAATATTCGTGTGAAAGTACCAAAGCATAGATTCTGTGCCCCGTGCTTTCTGACTGATAGTGTGAAAACACAAAAAGGCTGCCAGTTGTAATCAGTTTTTGTAACTTGCAATGATAAGTTGCTACTGTAGAAGAGATGAATTTCCAACATATATTCAAGAGAGAATGTGGTGGAATACACCCTAGGCGGTAAAGTATATCAGCAGCTCCACCTGTGTTAACAAAGAGACAGAAGGGAATTTGCTAATGACAGCTATGTTGCTATTGAATCATTTTCTTAGTGTCTAGAAAAACTAACATGCTCTCAAAAAGGGCGCTTGATGGATTGAAGGAGAATGACTGTTCAGTATACCCAGAAATGGGAATTTAAATTCCATTTTGGTCATGTCCATTTCATTAGTTGGCATTGATCAGTTTTTCAAACACTTTTGCACTAACTGCTGGCTTCATTTGTAGGCTGGAATAAAATACTGTTATTCCATGTGTGTTTTAATCAACACCATTTCTACTGCTTTGAGACATAGGAAAGCATGTGTTGACTGCTAGATCGTTTTGAGACTTGGAATATGTTTTTCTGGTCCATGCTTTGGTGAGGCAAATGCTTTTTAAGATGGGCATATGTCATCACCTTCTGGTCTTTTAGGTAGTAAGTCGCCATTGCTGTACAATTGCAGTGATAAAATATGTATGTAGAAAAGATTCTTTTTTTTTTTGGTCAGTTTCTGTGCCATGAGTCCCAATTTTGCTGTTCTTTTCTATGAAGTACATCATTTAGTTTTACTCATTTTAACTTCCGTTGGCTAAACATGAGCAGGACCAGCACAGAGCCTTTAGACCTTGAATTTCTGCTTGTCTCGTGACTTGTTGTTGTGGGCTCATCTTAATCTTTCCCCTCTTTAACGCAGTAGTTATTTAGCTTGGCTGTAGGAGCTTCTGAGATAAAGGAGAGCCAGGAACACAGTAAAAAAATACTGTGTGGATCATAGCTAAAATCTGATCAGTATTGCCCTGATGGTGTAACTGAGAGCAGTTAGCTGGTAAAACACTGAAGCACTCTGATACGCACAAGCATTTCTGAAGAAATCCAGTGCTTTTACTGAACTTCAGTCGACGGGGACGTAGAGCCAGTCCTTTTTGGAATGGCCTGGGTGCAGTGTGTTTCTCAACCACTAGTTGCGTATCATTTACTATGAATACCAAAGCACAGCATAAAAAAAATGAGTGCTTTAAGAAAGTGTTTAGGGCTTCATAGCTTCAAACTACCTCTCTAAAGTCTGCTTAATATTTTTAGAGAATGAAGGGAATTAAGTAACTGACATAATGCTGCTCAGTTACCTTCTGGTAATTGTGAGACTGTAAGCGGTCCCTTGAATGTAGAACAGATTCAGGAGTGTCCTTCCACTTCTGCTGTCTCTGTTCTTGAGGGCCTTTCCAAGTAGCACGTCAGTGAAGCTCTTCAGGTTGTTAATTTTGAACCATCAGATTACAGACATGAACTACCATACTGAGTGGAAAGCAAACCGATGGGAGAATAGAAGCTGGCTTTTAGCCTCTCTCATTCTTCCCCCACTCAGATTCCCTGATGAGCCTTAGTCTGCTGCAGGTATACTGGAAGGCCTAATCTGAGGCAAGGAGGTCGAGGGTCTGGCTGTGTTCCCTCCCACGATCTTGCCCATTTCCAGCCTACTGGTGAGGGGGGAGCATTGGAGAAAGTGCCTTGATGATGTGTGAGCACTTCCTAGCAGTGGCTGAAACACTGGTGTGTTACCAACACCATTCCAGCTACCAGTGCAAAGCACAGCACTGGTGTGCTTTGCTGTGGGGAAAATTAACTCCATCTCAAGTTGCTTGAACGGCAAGAGTCTTCACCAGGTTTTTCACAAAATGCCACATCTGAATAGTTGTTTTCTAGAAGAATTGGTAGGCATATGACTTCAAATCCGTGACATGGCCTAGTGCCATCTAGGGTTTTTTCTCCAGGAGTTTCATTTTTCCCAGAATACTAGAGTTGTTGAGAGGTGGCTTAGAGGTATTATCTGCAACATTCTTGGTGACTGTAGGCTACGTGATTTGTTTGTAGCTGGTTATTGGGGGGGTTCCTTTCCTTTTTTTCAGGTAGGGGTCTGTCATGTCTACCTAACTTGTGTTTCAGGTCCTCATTTCACTTGTTCTTCATATTGCTCCTGTTATCGGAGTGTCACGATTTTGGTTGAATTACTGGTTTTGGGCTATGAGGTGTAACTTAAAGTCAAGTAGTCCTATATATCTGAAGACCAACTGTTTTATTGACTGTAATTTTTTAATGTAAAATTAGGTTCTTTCTTTCTAGGTTTGCTGTTTAGTAGACTGTTCCAGTTTTACTTTTGGGAGATTGAAATCTGAAGAAACACAGAATTTTTAATGGTCAAATGGTGAAACTTCTTAGAGCAGAGAGATTAGTTTAAGGGTTAAGTGGGAGTAGTTCTGCTCTCTCTTACAGAGCTTGAGAGGTCATTCATGCTGTTCCACATTCAGCTGAAGAAATGTAAAATTTTGTTGTTGCTTGAAGGAAGAGATCTTGTGCTTCCTCTTCCCAGTGATGTGATCTTGCTTGCTGTTACAGATCTGATGCTTTTTAGACCCTTTAATGAGCTGTTTGAATTCACTAAATGGTCAGAAATACCTAGAGGTAGATTTTATAGTTTGAGTTGAGGTAGTGGTGTAGGTTAGAGAGTTAAAATAGAGCAATTATGATGAGTCTGGCATAAAATACATGTCAGGGAGAGAAGGTAATTAGGAGGAGGGAGCAGTCAGTTTCTGTAGTGGTAAGTTACTAGATGAATTTGCTTTATAATGTGCAGGCTGTGCCATCATGAGGAGCACACATAGTTAGGTGCAGAGTACTGCTTAAAAATCCCAAAACACCACGCTGTGAACTTCTTTCATAAAGCATTTTGTGCTAAACTTTACAGCAGACATTATTTGCTACTGATTTGATGGTTTGTATGAAATGCACTGCTGGTTTTGAGTGATGTCTTCTGACTGCAGATGAATTGCCTAAATAACATGCTTTCAAAGAGTTATTAAACTGTTTGGCTTATGGATGATGAGTGTAATCAGAGAATGGTTTTAACCTGAATGAGCTGATACAGCTGCCTAACCTAGACTGCCATTTCTAATGTTCTAATACAGTTTTGCTTGTCTTGTTCACTTGGTAACATACCCAATGTTATATTTGTATCTGTACTTTCTGTTGCAGAATTTTGTTTGAATTGTTCTGCTATGAGAATAAGATGTATATGGTGTATTTTACAAAGATAACAAAGTAATTAGCGTTTGATCACAATGTTTGTCTAAATTACTAATTTTTAAGGTGCCAGTTTTAAGTGTTGTAATGCACAGCTACTATTTTATTCTGAGATGCAAAGCAGTTTTAACTATTTCCACGATTAAAAGCCTCTTTTTTAAAACTGGAGTTGTCTTTTGTGCAATTTTGTAATTACCTCTTGACATTTTCTGATTATGGTATCAATGTGTACCCTGAAAGCTTAGGAATGAGATGCCTTGATTTAATAAACTGAGCTTCAGAAAATTCTTGTTTTTTCTTTTTGTATCTGCAACAGGTGGAAACAGTATGAAGCATACGTGCAAGCTCTGGAGGGCAAGTACACAGACCTTAATTGTAAGTTAGCTGGGTTTCAAAATGGTGCGAGTTATCTGAATGTATAAAGCAGAGTGATCAAGTAATATCTGTGCTTCCTAAAAGTACTAGAAATAAGAGATAATAATCTATTATGTCAGTTACTTGTCAGGAAAAGAGCCCCTGTTTTTTCTGCTGTAAGTTTTCAGCCTCTCCCAGCTTTCTTATCAACTTCTTTTCCAGTTGCAAATTTATTGCACCATCTAAAAAGTCTTTATTTTTGCATCTATAAGACACAGACTGCTGGGCAGGGAAAAGCTTCAAAGCATAACCCTATAGATAGGTGTACTTTCAGAACTTTACAGTTAGCAAAGGAAGCTCTACCAAAATACTCCAGGAATGTCTGTGCCTTTAGTAGTCTTACAGGATTGTAAGACTGAGAGGGGAAATAGTGTTTAGAAGTAAGTGTCTACAATGAGTCCCCAGGTAATATTTGATCTGACTAGGCAAATTTGATTGTCATTCTTACATGACAATCATTAAAGTTCGGTCTTTTGGAAGATAGTATGGGAAAAACATCCTACTCTGAAATGAGAAGATATGAGTACATTCTGGGAGTGACTGAATAGCCAGTCGTAAGTCACTTAAAAAAGTTATGTTGGCAGCTAGAGATAGTACGTTTTCCTGTTTTCCACTCACCTTTTCAGTCTAAATACTTAAAGGTGTAGTACCATTGAGTTTGAAGGGTATTTTTCTGTCAGTCCAAATGGATATCCTCTCTTCTGCTGTTGTTATATCCTTCTTCTACTGCTGTCTCATAATGTTTTGAGTTTTGGAGTGACTAAAGTACAGGAAGTAGAAGCAGGTGATTCCATTCACATCTCAAACTGTCTAAACATAGATAAATAAGTTGTTTCAACATTCCCAGTTTCTTGATTTTGGAAACAATACAGGCCATAGTCATCAGTGTTAATGAATTATTTGTAAAGAATTATTTAGAAATCATTGTCCTGAAGCAATTTGTGATGTTCAGGTTATATTTGCGGCTGGTTATTCTCAAGGAATTAGAAAAAAAAAAAGAATATCTAAATTATGCAAATTTTTGGTTGTTCTATACATGACAAGTAGCAGAGTGAATGTATACAGTTGGTGTTGGGTTGCTTGCATGCGTTTTTGTTTGAGTAATTTGGAAATGTGCTGCCTCCTCTTATATTTCATATATAAGTTTTCATAAATGTTTGTGGATCAGAAGTCTAGTTGTGACAGAAGGTTCTTTGAATGTCTTGCTGTTTGCTCATGGAGTGTTGAGACCAGTTTGAGGCTTCTCATAAACAGCATTATTTTACAGACTGCAGATTGATTTTTGCCAGAGTACAGACTTTCTTCCTCCCCACCCTGGCCTCAGCTTTTCTTACACATAGCTGGGCAGTTCCACTTTCCCAAGTTTCAGACTGCAGGTTGTAATAATAGTTGGTTAAGCTAGCAGTTTAAAAGTTATTTCCTATATAAACATGGAAACATCTTCAAAAATTTAGTAAGTCTTAAAGAAAGACCAGGAACATGGATTTAAAGCCACCTGTTGTCAGGCTTTTCTAATACTTAGTGATATTTTGGTTTTTGCTTATGCTAGCTATAAACATGACTGCAAAAAGCATAATTGTTTGCAACTTCTGTTGATGAATTTGGTCTTTAGATTCTTTTAGGTGTCTTTTAACAACTTTCTATGAGATGGTGCTGTAAAACATGCTTTGTGTGTTGTTGCTTGTATTAGCTAATGATGTGACGGGGTTGAGAGAATCTGAAGAGAAGCTGAAACAGCAACAGCAAGAGTCTGCTCGAAGAGAAAATATTCTGGTGATGAGGCTGGCAACTAAGGAACAGGAGATGCAAGAGTGTACTGTAAGTATTTAGAAAGGATGAGTGTGATATTCCTTTTGCAGGAATATCAGCTTTTGAGCCAGTACCTATGTGCTATGTTTTTTGTGTATCTACAGCATCACATTTAATGTGTTTAAAGAAATGGCAGGGTACTTTAGCTTTCATTGAATTCTTAAAGATCACTTCTTAAAGTTTGGGGGTTTTTTAATACTAGCTATTTCTGTTGATTTTCAGCAGCATTTGTGATTGGAGGGGCTTTTGCTTTGAGCCATGCTAATTTTTGCATGTGCCATGCTTACTCTCCTCTAGCGTTTTATCTACTGTGCATATCTAAAAAAACGTTATTTCTGAGTATCATAAGAGTCAGGAACAAATTAAAATGTAAGGATATGATTAAGTTTATTTGGTTTCATTTAGGAGGTTTTAGGCTGGTATTTACATTGCCTTTGGATAACAAGGTATTTGTAAGCCTCTGTCTGGATGGATAGGTGAAGTTGCTACTGACTTGTTCAAAGTTCTTTTGAAATTTTGGCAGATCTGCCTAATTTCTAATGTTCTCAGTACATTTTTTGTTGATCTTTGTTTCTGTCTCCTTTATTTCTGTCCATTTTCTGTGACTTTTTCATCTGTGTTTAGTCTTGGTTTCTTGAAACTGTCTGATTTTTGATTACTGTAACATAATTTTCATTCTGCTTGAGTCTGACAGTTTCTGAGAGGATTGTAAAAAGCTTATTGCTAGTTTTAGTAATATACTCTTCAGAGCTTTTCTTATGAAAAATACAAGCTC
Source organism: Oreocharis arfaki (assembly GCA_013398015.1). NCBI lineage: Eukaryota > Metazoa > Chordata > Aves > Passeriformes > Paramythiidae > Oreocharis > Oreocharis arfaki. The sequence goes on along the minus strand of VZRR01006558.1, from coordinate 1,037,593 downwards.
TGTGTGAAACTAATAACTAGTATTGTAGCTTTCCTTTGCTTTTTTAAGTCTTCCTTTCTTTTTTGCCTGACGGTTTTCAGAGCTTTTGGGTATAGTGGTGTGACTGAACTCTGTACTCAATACTTTCGTTGCTCTTAAGACCATAAGATCACTTTAGTTCACAGTAAGTAGTGTTATAAACAGGAAAAGAAAAGAGGGGATTACGCTTACTTTGCAGTGGCAAAAAAAGGAAGCCCAGAATCACTGAGGTTGGAAGAGACTTGCAGTTTAGTCCAGCCTGCCTGTTCACAACAGGGTTAGTTGGACCCGGTTACTCTGGACTGTGCACTATTGGCTTTTAAGCATCTCTTAAAATGGAGACCCCGAAACTCTTTGGTGACCTGTGCCAGTGCTGAACCACTGGCACAGCAGAATATGTTTTCTTATGTTTAAGTGGAACTTTGTGTGTTTTGGTTTGTGCCCATCACCTGTGCTTTCAAGTGGGTACTGCTGGCTTTGCCTCCTTTGCTACCTGTCAGGTGTTTATGCACATTGGTAACATCCACCGAGCCTTCTCTTCTCCAGGTTGAGCAGCCCTAACACCCTCAGCCTCTGCTTGTGTGTCACATGCTCCAGCTTCTTAATCATCTTCACGGCCCTTCATTGGCCTCACCCTGATGTGTCTGCGACTCTCTTGTACTGGGGAGTCCAGATCTGGACCCAGTACCCCAGATGTCTCACCAGTGCCTAGTGGAGAGGAAGGATACCCTCCCTGAGCACATAGCTAAACCAGTAAATGCTAAAAATAAATAAAAAGAAATGCAAGTTTTTCACCAAAACCAGATTTGTATGTACTATATTTACCTTTCTTTCTCCTTTGAAGTTATAAACTTTAAGTATTGAATGCTTTGAGTTTGACAGTATTGTGAGGACTATAGGGGTTTTTTGACTACACTTTGTTAGATGTTTGTAGCTGCATAATCTTGCCAGAACATCTGTGTAGAGGAACTTCTGAAGAGTTTTTATTTTCAGTATACTTTAAAGAAGAAAAAAGGGTGGGTAACAACGTACCAAAAAGAAACAAAAAACAGACACATGCCCACACACTTAGGTGGCTTATATTTTTCCTGCTTTTGACTCAAGAATAACACCAAGGGTGTAATCTCCATAGTATATGCAGGTAGGAAGATGCATCCTTGAAGAGTTTAAAAATGCACACAGTTTGAAGAAGGTCTGAAGGACTGCTTAGCTTAGTATTGCTAGAGGGTATTTTTTCCACTACAGTAACAGTGGAAAGATACATCATGTTGGATAAGATGCGAAGCTAAGCTGTAGGTTGCTAAATCATTTAATAAACAATAACTATTCACCATGTGATGTTGTTTGACATGCTTAATTTTAATCCATAAAATAATTTTTCTTTTTTTTTTACAGTTAACAATTTTTTATAATCCATACTTACATGTAAAATATACCAGTAACATTTATATGTAAGCCTTCAGTGTTTCCTGTCACATTTTAATTAGAAAGACTGAGCATCTATGGTGTTTAGTTTCTTGAAAATGACAGATGTATTTTTGGGACATTTTATCCTTACAAACTTACTGCTTTCAAATTTAAATGGTTTAAAAACTTAATAACATACCATATTCAACTGCTAGTAGTTGGCGGAGTTTTCTGATTACTTGAGTAGAACACCTTGCTTGTTAAAATACACTAGCTCTGTTTTAAAATAAGCTGTGATAAACTCTATCTTGGTGTTTTAATTTTCACACTTTTTAAAAATAGTAGCTTTTTTGTTGTGTTTTCAGCTTAAGCAAGTCACGAGTTGTCATCCTGAGAGTGTAGGTGTGCATGTTGGAGTAGCAGTAGCAGAATCGAGTAGCAGTAGCAGAATCGTTGCCCTTATTCTGTGGCAGTGCTGGTGTTGAAGAAACGAGATGGGAGTGGAGTGCATAGCTTCATTCTCTCTTGTGCTCTGTGCTGAGTCTAGCAGGAGAATATATGGATTTCTTCAGAGCCAGCAGCTTAGTAAAAGTCTGTGACAGGTGCTGTAAAGTTACTCCACAGTTTTGGGGTGACTTCAAGGGCTACCTTGAAGTTCAGGTGTTTACATCTTGTGTGCCCTGTTCTTCAGCAGCAGCCTTGAGCTACGTTCCTCCCGCAGGAACAACCCCCTAAAAGAGGTTGCTGCTCTTAGGGAAATGTGGGTAAGGTATTGGCTATGGTTTCTACATAAAGCTTTATTTCTGACAGAGGTGGTGGTAAAGTTAATGCTACTTCAGGGAAACGCCTTAACCCCCTCCTAGGCTACTGCACACTTACTGTAAGTCAGTAAGTGGATAGACATTTGGAAGTACTTTCTCCTCAAATATGTTTTTCATGGAACAGATAACATTGAGTGAAACTTTCTGTAGGTGCAATTGGACTGTAGCACTATAGTCATGACTCTTGTGGTTTAGGTTAATGCTCTGTTGTGTTTTTTCTCTTCTGAGTTGTGTATTTTATTCCTTCCTATTCCTTCTTTATAAGAAGGATATACAGTTGTTCTTACTTAGATTGCTTACATTTTCTCTCAGGCACCTGTGATCTGTTTTGTAAATCCTTCCTGTTTAGGGAGTCTGTTCTTTGTAGCTATCTTTGGATGATTTCAGCTGAAAGCATGTAACTGTTTCCAAGAATGTGAGAAGTAGGGGGATTGAAAATATTATTGTCTGTCTTTAACAAAAAGAGATAAAAATTGCAAACGAAACTTCACACGGCCTTATGTCCTCTAAACAGACTTTCAGTGCTGTCCTGTCTTGGGTTGGAACAGAGAGAAAGTTGATACCAAGGTCTTTATTCTGTTCATGAAAATTACGCCTCCTTGTCCATCTGATGGGCTTTTGGAAAATACCAACTAGTGTGTGCTTTCATGTTTGGGAATATGAACAGTCAGCAGGCATTTCAGGTGTTGCATTGGGCATTCCCTGGGGTCTGGCATTGGACATGGCTATTCCTGTATGTTCAGCTGTAGCCTGAAGTTGGTCCTGACTGCAGGCAGTCTCTCCCACTCCCTAACCCGTACCACCTTCAGTATCAGTGGGAGGTGACTCATACCAGAAATTGGTTAGAGGGAGCCAGGAGTGTGAGGTTTGGACTGGCTAAGCAGGAAGACAAATGTAGTTAGGAAATAGGCAGAAAAGGGAAGACATTTGGGCTTGCTCTGGGAGCAGGTCATATTGGGAGGAGGTTGCTAGGTCTTTGTGGATGAAAAGGCTGACAGATGAGAACTCTGGAGTTACAACTGGAAAAAGCACTTGTGAAGGGATTGAGAAAATTTGAGCTGGAAAAAGTGGAGGGGAAGAATGGTCTTTTGAGTTTGGGGAGGGAATGAGCAAGAGTTGTTAAGCTTAAGTTTTTTCTAGATGGCTGCTTTATCGGAGTGATGGTTGAGCTCAAGTCCTGTGCAGGTGCTATCTGCTCGTCTCAGGAGTGCAAGCTGGAGATCCCGATGAGATTGTCAAATAACTGGCATTGCACAGCATTGGCTGGGTCCTGTGGAGTGTTTAAGTGCGTTTCTGGCATGACTGAGGAGCAGTGGCAGCAATTCTATGTGCTAGTGATCCAAGGAATCTGTTACAGCTTTTTGATTTATGGTGGAAGAGGGAGGAATCTGGGCCTTGGTAAGACAAGGAACATGGCCTTTTTTTTTTTTTTCCCAGTTAGTGATGCCTGTTTAAGAATGGATTAGGAACAGTGTTGCTGTATCATGATCATATTTCTGAAATACATTGCCAGTGAAGTCCATTTCACTGTCTACTAGCTCTAGCCATCACAAAGAATTGACAGGTTGTTGAAATACTTCAGTAGCAGAAGAATCAAAAAGTTGAGTGGATAGAAAATATACATCAATAACAATGAATAAAATTGATCTTTATTCAGTGAGCAATATATTGCACATTCAGTGAGGTAAAGGACCCATGGGGTAAAATGCGATCCAAGAAATGTTAGCATAACCTTAATCTGGACTTCCTGTTTCTAGGTAATGTTTGTATGTGGGTTCTTGAGCGCTTTATTTCTTGAAAATATTTATATGCAGTGCTTTATTCCCTTTATATTTCTTTCTGGATACATAAAAGTTTGTCTATTTAAAATTTAAGTATGATGATTTCAGGTTTTTTAAGTAGCTACATATTTTTATTTCAGTACTATCAAATTAATGTGTCAAAGGAAATATTTCAGTTCTTCCAGTATCTTTGAAACCACTTACTTGAAGTAAAATCCAAGAATCTTTGCTTCTTAACAATATATAAATTAAAACACTTTATACTCAATTGAGAAGTGGCTGAGGTTGCTACTGCACACTGAACGTACATAGGGCTTCTGTACTTTCTCTTCACCACTGTCATGTAAAGACCCTGTAGCAGAGTAACTGCATGTACAGGAACATGGTTAAGCTGTCAGTGCTTCTGGCCATGCTGCGTCGCTCAAGTAAAAGCAAAGAGTGCAGGGAGACTTCTGCCCTTTAGGGTTTGCCAGTGAAACTGTTCCCCTCAAATCTGGTTGCAAGATTGTCTGCCTGGAAAGCAAACCACCTGACTTTCAATTAATGTCTTTTAACATCATGTAATTCTGTTCACCTCTTGCTGATAAAGAAATGTGTGTGATACAGGGAGCATAATAAACTGAATTTAAGAATTAACACATTCTGTGCAGGCTGATGCGATATTGGTGGATAGCAGGGTTCTAAACATGTACTTATAGTACAGTTTAAGATAGGTCTGTTGTGATGGGATTAAAATTTAAGAAACTTAAAATTAATCCTATTTATATACATTCAAGTTTTGACTAGTAAATACTATATTTAAAAGAAAGCCTCCCAGTTACTACTTCTGAAATTTTGACTATTGCAAGTGTCTGGGTTCTAAAGATAAAAAATTGTAACTCCTTTGGCTTGTGGTTATTGCAAGAGAATAAAATCCAACCAAAATCTGTTTTAATTGTTGTCAATATTTCTAAATTGTTGTTTAAAAATATGCTGTCTTGCATCATAAGTGACAGTTGCAGAAAACCTTAGAAGTTTCTAAAAACCTTTGTATTATTTGCTTGTAAGTATTTTTTGTCAATTTAAACTGTAATGTTCCTTAATAACTTACACTGAACCTAAGTGGGAATTAATTGTCTGTTTTAAGCAGATAATTCTTTCCATATGCTCTTTGTTCCCCAAAAACAGCCCAGACAGCTACAAAAGAAAAGGAGCGTTCTCATGCTCCAGATACTGCTCTGTTAAATGTAAATTGACATGTAGAAAATAATCTGGGATCTGGAGGGGAGTCTGCCTTGAAAGGTTAAGCTTGGCAGGTGGTAGGGTGGGGGCTTGGGTGAGTAGGCACATGGATGGGGTGCAAGGTGTGCAGAAGTGATTTTTATCCTGTATTTTTTGGGTTACAGTGTGAAAGAAGGCAAGCTATCTTGATGTTAACTTTGGAGTAACTATTTTTATTTGTGTTGAAATGACTTACAGTTTTTCTTTAATATTGTATGTATAACAGTCTTTTTTTCTTATTTCATGCAGAATCAGATTCAGTACCTCAAGCAAGTTCAGCAGCCTAGTGTTGCCCAACTGCGATCAACAATGGTGGACCCAGCCATCAACTTGTTTTTCCTAAAAATGAAAGGTGAACTGGAACAGACTAAAGACAAACTGGAACAAGCCCAAAATGAACTGAGTGCCTGGAAATTTACGCCTGATAGGTAAACAAAACAAATACTCCCCAGTCAAGACTTCCCTGACAGTCCCACTACGAGAATGCTATTGTGGGACAGCCAAGTACTCGTTTCCACACCAAGACTCAGACGTTTTGAGGCAAAAGCCACATTCTTATACTGTCCAGCTTGTAATGCTTAATGTAAAACTTACCAGATGAACCTTGTGTTTCAGCTTTTTTCTCCCCCTTTGCTTCAGAGGCCTGACAGCGTCGGACTATTCTGAAGAAATGGCCATCTTCGAAAAAAAATCTTTTCTAGAACATGTAGACATTTGCAAAATTGTTCTATTTGAAGAAAATAGAGGGAGAAACAGAAGTCTTAAGTCTGTGGCACACTGTGTCTACAGACAGTTTGGAGGAGAGAGAACCTAGAGATTATAAATCACGAATTGAACATGTAAAATTCCCGTAAAATGTAGAAGTGGAATATGCTTCGCTCTTAACCTTGAGCCTAGTGACTTAGAGACACTGTAAGTCAGTTTTGCCAATAAGACTGTGGACTTCCTGCTTGTTCACTGAACTGCTGGGTCAAAACTCAATGAGGTGAATTTTGCATTAAAGAGTTTACTTGCTAACCAGTTTTGAATAGCCACGAGAGTGCTATTTGATATCACAACAGTGGTAGTGTACACATTTGACTGTTTAGCCTTTGGGCTCTCTAGCACTTGATGCAGCCTTAAGTCACTGTTGCTAAATAATGAACTGTTTTCTGGATGGTTGATAATACTGTGGACGCCTCAAAATTAGGACTGTACGGAAATACACGTTCCATCTAAACGCAGGTTTAAAATTGTTTGAAGCAATATATATTTGATCACAACTAGCATGTATAAGGAAAACTGGTTGTGATATGAATTCCACTGCATGTTTTCATGCAGAAATGAGAATTTTCCGATCTCCATACTAAGAACTGATCTCAAATGCTCAACACAGAAGGCACATGATGGCAACTGTCTTCAGTGTTGGTGGGGTGTTTTTATTCCGTTGTACGCTTGGGTTTTTTTGTATTGTGTTTCTCTATAAAATGTGCCTTGAAATAGTTGTAATATATAGTTCAAGGAACACTTCTGGTTATACTGTTGTATTGTGAAATTCCTGGGATGAACGAGAATTGAACAGGTTGTCATTTTTGCATTGTCTCGTTCGCTGAAAACAAAGTCAGTATTTTAACAAACCAAGAAAACCTTACATGCATGCATTTTCGTTGGTGGAATCAGTGAAGGAGCTTTTGCTATTCTACTGATGCCTCTGTTCTGTTGTCCCAAGTTACTTGTAAGAGTAGCAATCTGGGACAGTTGGGAATGCACGTCTGAGGTCTGTAAAGCAAAATGTAGATTTGGTGTAGCATTTGTGTGTTTGTTCTTTCCCGTAGCAAATAGAGTTCTATTTAGTAATCTGAGGTTTTGATTTTTTCAAAACAGTTGGGCAACGTTTTATGACACAGCCTGATCCTAAAAAATTCATTTTTAAATTAAAAAGAGACACTCAGCTGTCACAGAAGGTGATGTATTCTAACTGTTTTGATGACTTTTATTAAGATGCCATAATTTTGACTTGGAAGTATCTTTAACTGTTTGTGCTTCAGATGATAAATACGGGATCAAAGAGTAGTATGCTTATGCAGGTTTATTCTTTTTTGCATGAGTAATGACTTAACAGCAAAAGAAAAATCCACAGAAAAATTTTACCTTTTTAAAAGTGGTACATCTGGAATGATTTTGCTATAGCAGTATCTAAGATTTTAATGATCTAGCATCAAAACAGAGGTAAGACTTACATTAATAAATTGTTAATGTGTTACCAAGCCATTTGTAAAGCTCACTATAATGTGTTGAAAGAGGCATGCCATGCAGATTGCTTGTTTCTGACTTGGAGTTGAGAAAATTATTTAATACCTTTAGATACAGGTTGGTTGGTTTCTGAAGTCCTCAGGCTCTAAATGTGTGTGTACAACCGAGGAGAGACAAGTAACTTGCCACTGCCATTCAAACCTAAGTGTCAAAAGAAAACGTTATTTCTGTAGCATCATACATAATTTGCATCATATAATTTTAAGTCAGTGGTGTGTGTGCATAATTCATACATTCAGTGGCTGGAATATAGAAAGTTAGAGTTATTGCCTGGTAAATAATTCAGGCTGTCTTTGTTAACTGGGTTAAGGCTTTACTGATTTTTATTTCTTGAAAAGTAAAGAAATTGGCTCATGTAAAATATTTGTAGGTTTTTTTCATTCTTTTTGCATCTTGCTCCCCCCCTTAATTGCTTTAATTGTCCATCCTTGTACACAACTACTCATTTCGTGGCATCTGGCCTAGTTTTTGAAAGAGGCAATGGTCCTGTTCAGATCCTAAACTGATGTTCTTGGGGTGGATAGTAAGTTAAGTGCAGCCCTAAGCAGAGTTAGTTCTGGACCTTAATGTAGATAAGGCTGTGCAGTATAAACATTGCTGATGTCTGGAGGAGGAAATAAAAGAGCATGTAATCAAAGGAATGGCTGTGCTAAGCCATTTTAACCATCATTAAGCAGATTATACACTTGAGATAAAAATTCGTTGAAGTGTCGTTTTGCAGTAAGCCTAGTACAACAAACTCTAGTCTTTTGAAATTTAACCACTTATATTCTTACAGGTTTTGTTGCATGTATGTTCAAGAGGATTTGTGAAAACAATGCTGAACTTAGTTTTACAGTTATTAGGAATTATTTTAATAGTTATTGGATTTAATATTCTTGAATGTGTTGGTTTTTTTGTAAAATGCAAGGGTTACTCTCTACTAGTTCAGAACATCTGGAAAAATTTTGATGGGAAGAAATAGCATTATAGGTAACTATGCAAATTTCTATACAGGTAATAAATATTTTACATTTTGGCAGGAGTTGACCTGAAGATATTAATGGGATTCTAAAATTGTCCCAATTCCAAGGTAACTGGTACTTGCTGATTCTGCAGTTGATGTTGGTTTGTGAAGAGAAAAGCATTAAATGACTTAAGCATTGTAAACTTTTTCTACATGTAGTGATCATGAATACAGTAACAGGAATTTGCAAATGGCTAAAAATCGTGTCTGCCTAATAACTTTTGGGATCTGTCACATTGGTTATCTCCAAAGTGGTCCTGCTTTACACAGAATGAACATCTCTAAGGAAACTTGCATCTTAAATGTGCGACTTGGACTGTATTAGGTCAGCACAATTTAAACTTCAAGGACCTGGCATTGGACATCACATCAAGAAAGAAAACAGGCTGCTGCCTTTAGCAGAGTTTCAGGCCTCCAGGACTTTACACAGCCAGATTCCTTCTGGAGCAGCCCATCTGAAAGATTTGGGAAAGTCAGTTGAAAAATGTTAAATGGGGAAGAGTTGGCAGAACTTAAAAGTTGTCTAAGGCTTGAGTGCTCAGAAGGTAGTCGAGAAGGAAATTGCTGTTTTAAATTCTTCTCATTGGGTATTTTGGTTGCAGGAGAGCACTGTGGCTGTGATTGTAGCAGAAATGTCCTGTTCTACTTTTTTAATCCTCAGGTTTTCTTCAGTATCTGTCACTTGTTTAAAGGCATACAAAAAATTAAATGACCTTCTTGGTCTTGAAAAATAATGCAAATCTTGCTATTGAATTCACAATAAAACTGTTCAAGTTTGGGGGTTTTGGCAGAGATTACACTTCTATAGAAAAGATGGCAGCTTCATTATGGTGCTGAGCCTATTAAATGGAGAACTGTTTAAGAATGCTATCCTGACTTGGCAGACTAAGAGTCCTAAAGGACTGAAATTTTTCTCTTTCCTGGAGTCAGCTGTATTGCCTATATATTAATTTGCATACTGCTTCCTATAATGCTTTACAATGAGTATTTTATCATGAAGATTAAAGATGTGTAATGTTACCAATTTTGTAAAGAAAATCTTGTCAGTTCAAAATAAGTTTTCCTCCCTATTTCACATTTCTTTCAGAAACTGAACTTCCTAATGATCATTACTTATGATCTGAAATAGGTCATTTTAAAGGAAGTAGGTAGATAATATACCCCTTCCTTGATGTGCGTCCAATGTTTAGCTACATTTTCATTCCTCCTCACCATGTAAGATGTACTTAAGAAATGCTGACCATAGAAAGCATGAAGCAGACTGTGCAGGTGACTGTCAAGCATACAAGTTGAGTTGAAAAACAGACATTGCATTTTTTAAATCAGTACCTGGACAGCATTCAAATGAATGTTTAAACCTCTTAAAGGAAAATGGATGTCAGTATGAAAAATGAACATGAGATTTATTATTTCCCCCAAGCAGCTTCCTTTTCTTCACCCAAATTCAATTATTAAATTTCACTAGTACAACAAAATGGGGAACGATTTTGCTTACAACTTGCTTGTGTAATTTCTGTGCAGTCCTTGATCTTTTGAATTGCAAAGCACATCTTTAATCAAATATTTAACTCCGTTAAGAGTTAGCACATGCAAGATTGTGCGAACTGGTAATCCAGATGTTGGTCTCAAAAAAAGTACAATATGCTTATTCATATTTTCAGTAATAAAACTTGCCTTCCACTTTGCGGGACAGCGACAGAAGATCAGCTGGCGTTGGAACAGCACGTGGTAACTATAGGGAGACTTTCTGCTATGACAATTATGTTGAGGCATAATGTTCCTTGAATTGTGACATGCAGAAATTGCATCTCCTTTTTGTATGTAATTGTGATTGAGGAAGATAACTGAAGGTTTTATATTCGTTTTGTGATAGATGGCTCTTTCCTTTGCAGCCAAACAGGGAAAAAGTTAATGGCGAAGTGTCGAATGCTTATCCAGGAGAATCAAGAGCTTGGAAGGCAGCTGTCCCAAGGACGTATTGCACAGCTTGAGGCAGAATTGGCTTTACAGAAGAAATATAGTGAGGAACTTAAAAGCAGTCAGGATGGTAAGGGATTTTTTAACAAAAATAGAAGTTGCCATGCACTTCTGCAGGTTTTAATTTCGTGATGATACACATAATGCAAAACCATAATTGCCACAATGAAAGGGCAATATTGAGTAAAATATGACAATAGTAAGTATTAACTAGTCGTCTTAGTTAAACAAAGTCCTTAACTTTGGGGGAACTGGTGGGATTTGCAGCTCCAATAATGCAGTGTTTGAAATTGAGGTTTTTGTACTGTAAGTCTTGCTATTTAATAGGGAATGTTTAGACTGCACACATTACTGGTGAATTGGCAAGATGAAAGCTGTTAATGTTACATAAAGCCTAGGCATGCACTGAGAACAGAAAGCGTCTTGTTATCTCTGAGTCATTTGGAATTTATTTTTAAAAATCGGCAACTTTTTAACAATGACTAAGAATATGAAAAACTGGTTTTTTTCGATTTGGTAACTCACATGAATGAAAATGTCTCATCATGTTTACAGTCTAAATTTTGTGACACTGTAAGCCTAAATTGAAATAATCTAAACTCTGACCTCTTGCATAATTTAGATGGAGGGGAAAATGCAAGTTTAAAAGTCTTCAGTCTTGAATTCTGCATGTGTCAGTGGCTCTTCATAGAATGTTACAGTAGGTTGTCTGAAATTTGGGGATAAAACCTATCTAGACATCCCATAGACTTGAATATCCTTTTGTTTGTTTTACATCTGAACTTTGTAAGATACCAGAAACTTGATATGGCATCACATTTAAGTCTGAGATGTCTTGCATTTTTAAAGATAGATCTTCCCCCAGTCGTATTTTCATCTCTTTGAGAAAGTAACAGTATAGAATAGGTGGAACTCTCAAGGTAAATGACATTACAATATCATTTTGTGGAAATAGTAACTACTGTTTTGATAATGCACTTCAGCAAAATTTACCAAGTACACAATTGAAGCAAGTGTAGACGTTCTTTAAAGACTGCTGCATTTGAATGTAGTAATTTCCAGAACTGGATTGCTTCTTCCCCGTATATGAAACAAGATGATGATATTCCTGCAGTAACAGTTTTCCTGATGATTGTTTTCCATAGCAGCAAGAACACTTTTGATTTTTACCATATTAAGCAGTTGGCATTTTATTTGCTCTCTTGTACTCATGGTGCAGTTGGATTGAAGACTGAGTCAGTGTTTCTTATACTGTTTTGAGGTCAAATTTGTTTTCTTCCAGAATGCAGTCCTAATTGTAAAAACCTTTTTCTGATACATAAATATTAAAACACCCTGTGAAGTTTGTTAACACTCTTGTTGGTAAGGTCTTTTTGTGTCCTCTCTTGAAGGATTTAAAGAATTAAACACATTAAGAATTGAAACTTCTTTGAAATACGATAAAAAAATAATACTTTTTTAAGCTACTGAATAGGGTTTTGCAGTAACTCAGATCTGTTATATATGGATGTGGTTCATGGTTGCTTTTACAGTATTTCTGCTGGGGATTTATACTTGAGTAAAAGACACATTAGGATTTACTTGCAAAATATTAATTATTTTAGTAGAACTTTTTTCTAAATATCTTCCATTCTTGCCCAGAAATTAAATTTTTCTCACATGTTTTGAATAGCAGTGTAGAAAATGGGTAGATACCCCACAGTTAAGCATTTTCTCCTTCAGAGGCAGAGTATCGAAACCAGTGCATACCTGATGGCTGAGAAATAGTTCATTGAAAAATTTCAGCATAAAATGTTCAGTTACGGGATTTTAATTTCTTATCTGAGATTCAAGCTATATATGGGCTATTAAGTGTTTGCAACAAATGTGTTTTCTTTACATAGAATTGAATGACTTCATCATCCAGCTTGATGAGGAGGTAGAGGGTATGCAGAGTACCATTCTAGTTCTTCAGCAGCAGTTGAAGGAGACTCGCCAGCAGTTGGCACAGTACCAGCAGCAGCAGTCCCAGGCCTCCAACCCAGGTACCAGCAGGACTCCATCCTCTGAGCCCACAGAGCAGGGGGAGGCTGTGGGCAAAGACTGCAGCCGCCTGGCAAACGGACCAAGCAATGGCAGCTCCTCCCATCAGCGGACGTCTGGGCCTGGATTTTATAGGGAGGGTAGCGGCACGGAAGATGACTTCCCGGCTTCTCCAGGGAATGGTAATAAGCTGTCCAACCACTCTGAAGATAGAACTGGTAGAGGAAGTGGTAGCTACATAAACCAGCTCAGTACTGGGTATGAAAGTGTAGACTCTCCCACTGGCAGTGAAAACTCTCTCACTCACCACTCAAATGACACAGACTCCAATCATGATCCTCAAGAGGAGAAAACAGTGAGCATGAAAGGTAACAGAACTGTGGGTTCTCGTCATGTCCAGAATGGTTTGGACTCCAGTGTAAATGTGCAGGGTTCAGTTTTGTAACATTTTTCTGCAGAATTTTTATACAGTGTCATTGAAATTGGGAGAGGATACTGTCCAGAAGCCGTTTAAATTAGTGCATACTTGTCACAATTTTGCCTTTTTGTGGGTTTCTTTTTGCTTCAATACCTCTGCCACTTTGGAAATTTTAACAGTTAATTACGTTGAATGTTGCTAAAAGGACGTTTGTGTAGCTCAAGTTATTTTTATATGAGTTAATGTGAAGTTGAAATGGAAATTATTTCCATAAAGTATAACATAAATGATGTCTGTACAAATCTGTGTATATCTAGAACCTGTGCTGTGTAAGGGCATTCTTACTCATACTGTTATACTTAACACCACCTTCAAGATTTGTCATAATAGCTGTGGGTTTATGACTGCCAAGTTTGCCCAGTACAGTAGTTTTATCACTAAAAAGATGGACTTACTGAGGGAGTCCTCTAGTAGTTTCAGTGTTAATTACAGTTTTTCCCACCATACATCTGTGCATTTTCTCCTTAGGTGACCGAATGTTTATGAATTGTGTGCATAGTTACTCAGTTTTTAAGAACTGTTGTATCCTGTTGATGCATATTGCTCTGTGACTCCAATATTATCTTACCTGTACTGACCAAACCTAAATAAAAACTTTTAATAATGTAATTTCCTCATTGTTCTGCGTTGGTTTACATGGCTTATTTGTATGCATTGTATTTATAGTACTTGCTTTTGAATTGAATTTGTTTCTGTGTCAATCCTATCTGATACAGCATATGCCAAATACATGAGGTTACAGGTGTGTACTAGTGCTAGTTGAAGGACAGCCTGGTAGTGCTTGTTCCACAGGTTTTGTCCTTATTGACAGAAAATGGGGGTGGCGGGGAGGTGGAAAGGAGAGGTTAACAAAAGTAAACCTTAGAGTTTGAACGTGGTTTTATTAACGATTACAAAAAACCCCCAAAAACAAGCCAAACCCAAAAGCTGGAAGTACCTAACAGGTAAATGCACAAATTAAACTACACAAACTTAAGGAATTATCAATTCAGCCTTTTAAACTGGATATAACTTTGTTTTTAAATGCTTGCCTGAGGAAGCTGATTTCTTATTGGTGGAGAGAATGAAGGCATTCCCTTTAATTAAACATACTTTTACTGTGCAGTATCAATGAGCTATGAATTTCAGAACCTGGATTTCTGGTGTTTATTTTCTGTCTGCTGGTTTAGTGATGGTAGCACATGAGCAAGAAGATGAAAAAGCACTGTTCAGAGGTAAGACAGAAGTACCCAGTGGTGTCTTTTAGGGTGGACTTAAGTCCAGTTTCAACATTTTTCTACCTGTGAATCTTGTAATTACCAGATGACTAATAAAATAAATGCATATGTAGCCACTAAAATAATCAGAAATAGCTTACTGCTTTGCAATTCACTGTGGAAACGGAGTTGTTTGAAAGCAGTATTTCTCCAAAGTTCTGGAGCACACAGTTTAAATTTACAGTTACAGTAAATTCTTAGATTATAGAAGGGCTTCTGTGGTAGCATTTTTAAGTGGTATAAATTAGTGTCTGCAGTAATATTGTTGAAGACAAATGGATGTAACTAAAATGCTACCAGCTGCTCTTGGCTTTATTAAAAACATGCTAGTCCATGGCTAGCACCACTGCTATTTTCATAGGGTTCACATCATAAAATCACTTGGTAGTGGTCACTGGAAGTGTAAATTCCATTGGTGATACCTCGTTGCTTTTTCCATGTTGCTTCAGGCCTTATTACCTGAAAAATAGCAGTTGAATGCATGAAAGGGAAGTGACAAATACCTGTACAAAATGTTACTGGCATCTGGTACCCAAAGGAGTTTTTAGATCACAGAAGTCCCTGCTGGTGAATTTTACTTGATCTTAGTATCCTATTGCTTGCTTATATAGCGCGTGTGTATATGTACGTCCTGGATCCTGTACATGGTAAAATACAGTATTTGTAAGAAGCTTCAAATGCTCCTAACACAATAGAGTAATCAGGCTTTCTGTGATCACATGGTACAAAGCCTTGTGAGGAAACCTGTGGTCATTTAAAAAAGGCATAGCTCTCAGGTGGTGACAGCTTTTTACTCAAATCTGTCAGGTATTACAGGACATTCATGACTTCAAAATCATCTTTACATGAGGTTTTTATTTTCTCAAGACTGGCATGTTATTTTTAAATAGTAAAAAAAACCCCAAACAAATTATACCATCAGACTTCAAGTTACTTTTTCCTCAACAAGTTAAGTCATTCCCCTTGTCATCCTCTGCTCAGGTGTCTTCTAAATAAGCAGTTTGGGGTGCTTTATTTGTGTGATTTTTTTTTTCTTCCAAAATGGAAGCAACCCAGCAACTGTGTCAGTTAATAATAAAATGAATAATATTACATAATTGACTTGCTTTCATGGAGCACTCTCTACAAGCATTAGCGAACTGCAGTGGAACAGTACATATGCAAAGGCTAAAACCTGTAATATTCATGGTTTTGCCTGGCTATCTGCCTGTATTATGACACTTAATAATCCTGAATGTAGTTGGTTCACTTAAGCAAAAGATGAGATTTTATTGATCCAATGAATACAACCTATTCCTCTATAAAATTAGATAGTGCCTATATCTTGCTGTATGTATTTTCAGTATTCAGGGCAGAAGAAACAACTTGCTGATTTTGGACAATTTGCCTTATATCTTAGCTACTGATGAAGCAGCTATTTTCATTGCTCAGGTTCCTGCAAGAGTACCACTGGCTGCTCAGAGAAACTGAATTACTGTCCTTTTCTAGAATGCTTCTAGAAGTGAGGGATGGAAGCACTGTGCCTTCCCGTGGGCTGGGATTCCCTGTGTGGGTCTTTCCCCATGGATTTCTCAGCAACTGGCAAGATGAGGTTATTTATCCTCAAAAAAATTGTTCAGGCTTAGCCCCCACTGAATTTTTGTAATTTGAGTTTTTTTAGTCTGGTAAATGTGGGTCATGTAAGTTTTTAAGACTGTATGTATTCATTAAAAAAGACAAAATATTAAGATTGAAGGTTTTGTGGTAGTAGAGATGAATTCCATACAGTTCAAATTTTACTTAATATTTGTCTTGTCTGCAGAGTGCCTCCTAACTGGCGGATGAGCTTCTCCTCCCTGACCTCGCTGGAGAGCCAGTTTTTAATGGGTCTTTGGACTCATTTGCACTAACTCTACCGATTATTTTAGCTGAGGGGCTTAAGGTAATTGGGTGAAGGATTTTCATGAGCACCAGAGGCCTCCTGAGTTGCTACCAGGAGGAAAGCAGATGTCGGGGAAACAAGATGCACAAAAAATGGGTGAAAGAACAGAAGTTAACCAACAAATGTAAGTCGTAGACACAAACGCTGAAACAGTAGTGTTAGTGGTGCCAGCGCCGTCACCAAACTGCCGGAACCGTGTCTTTGCGAGGCAGGTTTTCAAAGCCGGACTGTGCTGTGCTGCTGTATCCTCGCGGGGACACGGGCACCGGGCGGCATTTTATCTGTTTCGTAAGGGTGCCGAGGCAGCCTCTCTTCGCCTCGCCTGGAACTACTGAGGGCCTGAGTTTTAAGATTACGACTCTCTGAGCGGTTCTGGGCATAACGACGCGCTACACCCACTGGTAAGAATTGGTGTTTGCCCCAATTCGAAAGCGGGGGGTGACCGCGGGGTGCGTCACCTGCGGCTCGGCCGAGCTCAGCCCCCGCGGCTGGGGCGGAGGGCGGGCGGGCCGCGGCTGCGCCGTGACAGTCGCGCCCGGCTACAGACACCGCCATGTTGCGCCGCTTTGCCGCCGCGGGCAGGTGAGAGCCGCGCCGCGCCGGGGGCAGCGCGGGGCTGGGCAAAGCCCCGCGCCGGGAGGCGGCGGCCGCATCGCCCACGCCCGGGCCGGCGCCGACCCGGGAACGGGAGGGCAGGAGCGGGGGAGGAGGCGGCGGGAAGGTCGTCTTCTCGCCCCTCGGTGTCTGCCCCCCGCCATTTCGCGCGCAGGGAGGTCGCGCTGCTGCCGGCTGACCCCCCGGGTCGGCCCCGGCCCGGGCGGGGGCTGCTGGCGGTCGTCCTTGGGCGCTCTCCGGTTCTTGCTGCGCCCTCCGCCGAGGGGCTCTGGTGGCCTGACACGGTGCTGCCAGACCCTCTCGTCTTTTCTGGTCGGGGTCGCCACACTTGGCCTCTCTTCAGGGTCCCGAGGGCTTTGTCGCTGTGTGTCCGTGGCCTGTATCAAGGTCACCAGCGATGCGGCGGTGGGCCCCAGAGCTGGCCGTCCTGCCGGCCCGGCCATTCTCCTCCCGCCGTGGCCCTTGGCGTGTCGCGTGACGAGCGCGAGGTGTTGAAACGCGGAAGGGTAACGCAGCCTGCGTGGTGTCGGTGCCGGGCAGCGCGGCCGTGACGCCCCGTGCGGTTTCCCGGTACCCGCTGTGGGGACGGGGAAACGCATGTTCGTGTAAATGCTGGAGATACTCAGTCCTGGGAACCCGGTGACTGTGCAGGATTTTTAGCCTTCTTATTTCCCAGTACAGGGACCTTGTGGATAGCGAGGGAAGGACACTTCGGCGACATCTTTGCTTCTATTTTTAATCAATTTAAGACTAGCTGAAGCTTTGAATGTCATCAAGTTACTGCTGGCTTTTCATTGCTGTCCCTGCTTTTCCCTCACCTACATGCTTGGGAGGGTGCATGAGTCTTTGCACTGGCCTGGGGGCTCGGTCTGAGAAGCAACAGCTTCACACTGCAAAGCCCTGTATATGTGACCTTTGTGTGAGTTCATCTTTGCAGTCAAGCTGCAAAGTATGCTTGCTTTGAGCTCTTGAGAAATGGAAATTTGATTTCTTTGGCTAAAGTATCACCCCAGCTCCATAAAACAGCTGATCATAACAGCAGTGGTTTCAGTCTATTTCACTGGCAAAGCCTGAGTTTTACTGAATAAGACTACTTACTTCTGTTTTTTTTTTTGTCTCTTTCAGAAGCAGTGCTAAGTTGGTAGCACCATTGGGGTGCTTGGTGTCTAGGCAAAAGCACACTCTTCCTGACTTGCCATATGACTATGCTGCTCTGGAACCTCATATTAATGCAGAGATCATGCAGCTGCACCACAGCAAGCATCACGCCACCTACGTGAACAACCTGAACGTTGCTGAGGAGAAATACAAAGAGGCACTGGCAAAAGGTTTGTATATCCACAGTCAGCAGGTGAGATGGAAGCTTATTGGCATAGATGATACAGGAGAACAAAAAAAGAAAAGAGAATGGAGGGAAATGTTTGCTTTTAGAAGTCTTGGATTATGCCATTGCAGTATTGTTAGGAGAAAATCCTTCATTGTAGCTTCAGTGGTGCTGATAATTGGAAGTCAAATGTAGGTAAAAAGCATGAATTCTGTTCTCTGTACGGCTGTAAAACTAGAGGAAGATTTATTGATTGTTGTGGGTTTAGTCCATATTATATTAGTAAATTGAACCAGGCAAAGGCTGGGTCAGCAGGAAATTGCAGTCATTTTGCTGAACAAGTACTTTGCAATAAAAGCTTAGTAGCAAAGTTAGATAAAGTAAAATTTGTGTGCCTTGGTAGTTTTCACATTAGATGCTCCACTTAGTCACGGTAAATAATCTTGGTTGCCTACAAGTGGAGTTAAGACAAACGTGCAGTTAATGTATACAGCATGCAGTGGAGAGACTGAATTTGGGTGTCAGTTATGTCACTGGGTCAGATTAAGGGGTCATGTAGGTCACAAGCCCATGTGAGGTACTAAAATATGCAGCAAACCATCATGGAATTTTTGGTTACAATCTCAAAACTTGAGATATGCTTCCTTCTGCGAAACTTTGCAGTTGTAGCAGAGCTACACTAAAACACAAGATGCATTTTTTCTAAACTTTGGGTATTTCAGTTGAACTGATGGAAGTGTATGAAATAATGTGTATGTCTTTTTAAGAAGGTGAAATATTTTCTTGGTTTTTTTGCTGTTGTGTTGATCTTCTTAAAAGGTATCAGTTTACCTCAAATAAATGATTACTTTATAGACCCAGTTCTCTCTGCTTGCCAGGTGGCTTCACAGTGGAATTTATCTGCTTGGGCTTGGGTGAAAGTGAGAATTGCCAATAGCTGAGTAAACCTGAACCATGTATCCCTTGACAACTAATTGCTGGTGTATTTGAATAGAGAATGGGGATTTTCAAGTACCTAAGTAAGCCTAAAAATAACTTGTACAGTCTGAATTAATGAACTAATGCGATTCAATTAAGAATCAGGGGAGGAAGACTGACTTCTGCCTTGCCCTGCCAGTGGCAGATCCAGGAATGGTGTATTGTGGAGATGTAATTAGTGCAAACACAACTCGGGAGGGAGCCTGAACTGTAAGAAAGCAGTGTGTCTGCTGCTGCTATTACTGATTCTGTTTAATGACCAAGGCTTCAGCCACTAGTGGAGGCAGAATTTCTGGTTATCAGAAGCATCTGCAGTGTTGTGGATCCTTTGAGTTACTTTTTAAAAATCATAGCTTTTGATAGCATCTCATCACTTGCTGTTGAAATGTTTTACCTAGAGGTAGAGATTAATTTTTCCATAAGGATTCTGCAGAGATTATTTTCCTAATGGATTATGTATTGGTTGTGGTCATGCACACCAAAATAGACAAATAGTTGCTTAGCATATTTGTGATTGTGTGGTTTGTTTGTTTGTTTGTTTCCTAATTGGTATCCCAGTATCCTGTGTGCGGTATTTTGACTCTAATTAGAGTTCTAAGACCAGGGCAAAGTCTGAACTGCCGCTTCATTCTGTCAATATTGTTGTTATTTTTTCATACTTAAAACTGAGTCAGAAAGCTTTCTGGGCTGTGTATCAGTGTTGGGTTATATAACATCAGATCACTATCTCTTTTCCAGACAGCAGAACCTTGTCAGTGTCTCATGTTCAGCAGTAGAAAGTAAAGTATTCTTTTCAGATTATCTTTAATGTGTTCACACTTCTGTGACAGTGCAGGACTTTGTTTCAGCATAAACTGGTCCTGACTACTGGCCCATCAAAATATGTCAGATTTGCTAATTGAAGGATATTAACTTGAAACTCATTTTCAGTGAAAACTTGTTCCTACCATAGTTTCCCCTGCTCTTCTTTGGTCATGATGTGACCCGTGGTTGCACTCTTACTAAGAAACAACTTAGACTGAGAAGCTGAGCTGACTACTCTCTTGAGCACTTCTGAGCTTCTTGTCTTGGTTTACTAAATTGCTCATGGACTCTATACCAATAAATTTCAATATACTTTTGCTGTAACTTAAGGGCAAGTTGCCCCTTTTCAGTTGGGTTTTTTTTTTCCCAATGAAAAGTTCAGCAGCACAAGTACTGTTTTTTTAAGGACGATGGTCAAATGCCATCTCTGGTTCCTAGTGGTCCTGAGGAATGGGTTCTTGTAGAGGATGGTGGAATAAAGAGTGATGAACACATTAAAGACATTGTAAGTTATTTTTTGGTTTCTGGCTTGCTATGTGTTATATGCTCTGGATGAACTTGCAAGTGTCATTAAGGCGTGCAAAATTCAGGGGAAACGTCCCGAAGATGCCATTTGAGTGACCATGAGAGACTTCTTATCCTTAACCCAATACCTGAATCCAGCAAATAATGTTTTTAGAAACTGCACTGGATGCTTTGTTTCAGTGCTGTACCCATCTGTGAAGATTGTGAGGAAATGCTGAGAACATGGAATCCTGAATTAAAACCTTAGTAACAGATGTGCTACTGCTTTGAGTTGTGCTGCTGCTTTGAGGCTTGTCTTCATGTCTGTGTTGTTGAGGTGACTCTGGAAATTTCTACCACTCAATCCTGAGAGTGGAGGAAACAGCTGCCCCCACTGATTCCTTAATAAAGAATGTATTGGAGTGGTGGAAAAAGCTTTAAAAACCTTTGAAATGCTTCAGTGCTTTTAAAAGCCAAAAAGATAATGAAAACACTTGTATTGAAGTGGCATACCACTGTTCAGAAACACAAGGCACCTGTGAATTCTTCAAAGAATACAGCATTTTGTGGAGGGAGAGGAAGTACAGAGCTGTTTGATGTTGATTTCATATGCAGGATTCTGTCACGTAATAAAATGATTTGGGTCACTTTTCTGCACGTACCTCCCTCCAAAAAAACCCCAAATGAAACAAAAGATAGGAAGGAGAAGAACATTTTGTTTGTGTGTGTGCTCACTGTACTCATTGACTTTTCTCAAGCACAAGCTGTTTGCACTAAATTGTTTTAAGAAGTTTAAAAATTCTTAGTTTGCAAATCAGTGAGCTAGTGGGTGAGTAATATTCTTGCCTTGTAGTCAAGATACTGAAGAATTTACAAGTGTTGGGTCCTCAAAGAGTTCTGGCTGTGCTCGTTGCTTTATTCTGCTGTACAATGGCAGGAAGTCTTACGTATGTAGTATGGGCTGCCCGATAGTTGCAATATTGCAGATGATTTATTACAGCATAAGAAAAGATCAAAGATAATAAATCTTTAGTATAGTTTGTTTGTGACTGTCTAAAATATGGATAACAGTACAAACCTTGTGTTTTCCATTGATATTTTATATGCTTGTAGAAAGGTTTTGGAGATCAGTGGAGGCCTAGTAGAAACTTACTGCTTATTGTGGTGATGTAATGTTTTTATTTATGTATTTTTCTGCATCCTTAGGTGATGTTACAGCTCAGGTGTCACTTCAGCCTGCACTGAAGTTCAATGGTGGGGGTCATATCAATCACACCATCTTCTGGACAAACCTTTCTCCTAATGGAGGAGGGGAGCCTAAAGGTTAGTGTGTATTACAGTGGTTTCTTGCATCAGTTTTTATTAACAGGTAGAATTAATGATCTTTTCTCTCTTAGAAAAAGTCTAAAGGATCTTTATTTTTCAGAGTTAATTCACCTTTCTATGTGACAGTTACCAAAAATCTGAGGTATTTGCGGGGGGGTTTGGATGTAAGCCAAGAGTATAAAAAGCTAGTCCTGTACAAAGTATTTTTAATTTCTAGAGCTGATTATGTATACACTGCAAAATGTCTGGCTATTGCTGTAAATATCCTTTCCACCTTCATAAGAAAAAATAGTTGTACAAAGCCATGCTAATTAAATTGCCGTATGTATTCGGTTCACAGAAAGGGAAGAAATGTGCAGCAGACCCACCCAGCCTAGTGGCTGGAGTTTTGCTCCAGTTTGGGTAGGGATAGTTTAGCAGTTAAAGCCTAATGGAAGGAATCCCCTTGGGGAGGATAGAGTACTGATTACCTACAAGTGACCGGCAATTAAAGGTAAAGGCCCTATAGCACAGATCTCACAAAAGCTGTTTTGATAAACTTGAGAGGTTTGGATTGAGGTTTATATGCCTGGGATCTTTTTGTGCTTTTTTTCTGTTAAAGGAGAACTGATGGAAGCCATCAAGCGTGACTTTGGTTCCTTTGCAAACTTCAAGGAGAAGCTGACAGCTGTATCAGTTGGTGTTCAAGGATCAGGCTGGGGGTGGCTTGGCTATAACAAGGAGCACGGGCGCCTACAGGTAGCAGCTTGTGCAAATCAAGACCCTTTGCAAGGAACAACAGGTAAGGTTTCTTTCCTTCCCTTCTGCTTCTGTAGATTTGATAGGCAAGTGTATGAGATCTGAAAAGTGGTTTGTAGACAATGCTGAGAAGAAATTGATGGATAAATAGATCTGGAAAACCAATTGTCTCTTACAGCAGAAGTGAAAACACAGTTTTTAGAGCAGCATTTGTAAAGCAGGACTTAAAAACTGTGAAGAGCAATAGGATTAAGTGTCTTTCCTAGTCCAAGGGAAAACAGATGGGCCATTTTGTGAAAGTGCTTTTTACTTGGCCAGTATTTCATCTTCAGCTTCCATGGATTTTTGAGTAACTGGAGTAACTTGCACATATCAAGCAAGATTAAGCCTCTTGCCTTCAGATTTTTTTTCTCTGGCAGAGGAGCTGTCCAAAGCACTGACAGTGGAAGCCAGACAACAGGAGAGGTGAAGATGAACGTAATAACTCCTGTTCCTATGGCTGGGTTTCAAATGGAGCCTTATAAGTTGCTTCCTTTATATTGACAAAGAATAATGAGTGTCAACCAAATTAGTCTAGGATGTGGTTAAATGTTACAGCTGGGCAAGCAGCACAGTACTGGCAGTGATCTCTTTCCAAGATACTCTTACTTGCTTAGAGGGACATGGAAGTGGTAGTGGCAGGCTGGACACCCGTTACGCAGAGAAGAGGTCATGGCCAGTGAGAATCTGCCTGCAGTGTCCTCTTGCCCAAATTATTTTGCAGATACCTTTAAAATATGTTCTTCAAAATTCACAGAGAATGGCAAGGAATTTAATGTATTTTCAGCAGGCTGTGCATTGCCTATCAGTAGGGGGAAAAGAAATTATAGATTTAGTATAGGAACACAGAGCATAATGGGGGTAAATTTCACCCTCCCTCCTGTGAAAATTTACCATTAAAAGTTCAGTGACAAGGGTATTTTAGCACAAAAGCAAGGAGGTAATTACGCACTTAATGAATAGCTTGTAATTAAAGTATTGGAAGCAAGCTGGCGTAGCAAGAAACCTTTATAATGTATTTTCATGAAAATGCTTGCGTAACTGTGCAAAAGATATAAACCTCTCAAAAATTACTTCATCTGGTTTCTGTCATGTCTTCAAGGCAGTTCCAGAGTATTTATAGATGTGTTTACCCGAATCAGCTCTTTGCATTTATGGAGTGTGTGTGTGTGAGCACAGTTTTGTTAAATACTGCAAAAAGGACCTGCGTGCAGCAGAGCTCTTTGTCTTCCTGCAGATTAAGACTCAGAAACTGGGTACAACTTGGGGATGCAATATAAAACTTGACATGTAAAGTGTTTTTTCATACATTTACAAAATTTATCCTCTTTTTTCACAGGTCTCATTCCTTTGCTAGGCATTGACGTATGGGAACATGCTTATTATCTTCAGTATAAAAATGTTCGACCTGATTATTTGAAAGCCATCTGGAATGTGATCAACTGGGAGAATGTATCTTCAAGATATGCAGCTTGCAAGAAGTAGAGTGGAATTCTTGCACAGACTACTAAAATGTCACCAGTTCTACTCTGATACCACTCTCGTAGTAGTGCCTGTGGCTTACAGATGAATTGGTCTACTGCAGAAAGCACTTCACTCATCCAACAAAAGCATTTCATAATCAAGCAAAGTGTCTGCTTGTTTAATTCTGTGAGAGGTATTTACTTAGAGTTCCGAAGCTTTAAACTGTTGTGCAACAAAGGGAGACACTTTAATCTGTTCATTGCATATAGAAACATAGGTCACCTTGCTGAAGCTTAATAAGGTAATGGATTTCCTTGTTGCACTAAAATACCTAAGTGGAAATATGTGCTACTGTTGCTATAAACAAATAAAACTCAAAAGAAGAATCTTCTACAACTGTCTACAAGAGACTCATTTTTAGTATTATCTGGTCTAGTTACTTGATTTTGAAACAATTGGAAGAGAAAAATGCCTTTTGAAATTTGTTGTATTAGAGGCTGCGGAGCTTTCGTAAAGGTTGAAAAGATAAATTAAAGGGGAAATAGGTGTTGCTGTGCCTGTCTGGATTGACTGTCTTCAGTCATCCCTACCCCTTCCTGCATCTCTTAAGTGAGATCTTTGTGTATCACACTGATGCGCAAGCATTGGAAGCATTACCTTGGGCAAGAGATGACAGTACTGGCTCAGGCAGATTGTTCACAATAGGGCCTCAGTGACAGCATGTGACACTCATTTCATACTAACTGTTCAGCTATGTCTTAGAACATCCTTTAACTAAAGAGACTGATTCCATGGAGGAATCAAGTATGAGTTGTCTCTGCACAGCCGTGTTCCTGAAGCAGTAGTAGCAGTAGAAACAAACTTGATGCTTGAAGAAGTGGGGACGAAGTAACCTCAGTGGTGTCACAGAGCATGCCCGTAGTCTTGAAGCAGAAATGGTTGGCATGTTGTGCTTCCCATGGTGTCCGCTTGAAGGTGAAGGAAGTTTTTTTCTGGAGTTTTTTTCTGTTCCTTATTACATACGGTGAAGTACCACATCGCAGAGAATGAAAAACAAACTGGTGGAGTGCTGCTCATAATGAGTGAGTGCTGAGGCAGGGCTTTGTTAGCGAGTGCTGCAGTGTGTGTGCTGGGCATTGTGGTACTGCACACTCCAAAGGAACAGGAGGTAAATATGCCTGTAGACTGGTGCTCTGGAAAGGAGTGCTTAAGCTGTGGAGGAAGCCTGAGTTAGCTCCAGGTGGTGAGGCTCTAAAGGCAGTCATGTGAGACCCAGCACATGCTGGTAAGGGTCAGTTTCTGCTGTGCACCAGGTTAAGTCAGCTGGTGAGTCAGTCCTGCTACCTTGTGTCTTATCTCAGTCAATGTGGAAAGTCCTCAGCTGTATACAAATGGGAATGTCTGGAATAGGAAGATGAGAACTTACTAACTGTTGAAGGCAAATCGTAGAGACAGTGAAACAGTGAAAATGATTTAATGCTTGTTCTGGTGGACAGCTGTAAAGGACAAAGGTTTTTTATGTGGTTCATTAGAAGTAAGGGCTTGGTTAAACTGTCTTAATTCTATACTGCTGTGAAATCTGGAAAAAATGGTTCCTGTGGCACTATGAGCTGGAGTTACATACCTGTAATTTAGCAAGTCTGCTAGCAAAGATGTTGACTGGGCAGTGAAAGTGCATAAACCTCTTACTAGTATGTGTTAGGCAGTAAACTTGGAATTGCTGCTGAGAACCAGCACTTTGTGTTACAGTGGTTGCTGTGGAGGTGGGCAGCTCTGTCTCTCCCTACATGAATTGAGAAACAGGAAGGGAAAGCCTTACTGGTGATCTCAAATGCCCAGTCTGAACAAGTGTGAGAGCCATTACTCAAACATGAAATTAGCAGTTTGTTCTACCTAGAGCTTCCTAACCCTAGTGGTAAAAATAGCTGTGTATGTAAAGTCATCCCCAACCTGAACTGTGCAGAGTATCATCAACGAGCATGGAATAATTTGCAGACTTGATCTGCATGACATGAGCAATGAGTTTGCGAATTTCAGTGCTGGGTTGGTCTTTGACCTGGACCAAACAGAAGAGTTGCAAAATTGCATCCTGACAGTCCCCAGGCCTTAGCCATGTCTCTGATAAAGATGCCATGTTTGTAGGCAGAGTTAATTTGTGTGTAGGCCACAGTATGTTTAAATAAAAACTGGGAATAATTTTCAAGACGGGAACAAAGTGCAGTACCTACCCCAAAACCTGGGAAATGATAGTGTGTCATGGGCTGAAGGAACAGGGTGCATCAGGATGAGCGCATAATAAATGCAGGTGGCAAAGCTGCTGCACACAGAGACTTTGGTTTGCACATTACAGATTTTGGTGGCTGAAGTGTTTTTCAGAAACATGCAGTTGGGTCCAAAAGGGCAATATGCTGCTGGGAAATGCAAGTGCATGTTTCTGACTTTTTGCTGACCCATAAAAAGACATTTGAAGGCTAATATGAATCACAAAGTGTGCATATCTCGTTCTGTCCCAGAACGGATTGAAGTAACTCAAGGCCAGCCAAACCGAGCTCTTGCAGCCTTTCTGCCGGCCCCCCGTGGCAGGCCATGGGGATGATGCCATGGCCAGCCCCAGTGAGCCCTCAGGATGTTGCCTTCATCCTGTTGGGAAACGGGAGGGGTCTGTGGGTGTCTTTACTAAACATGCAGAAATGGAAATAGATTGAAGATGCTTTTCCCCTCCAGCTTCTAAATTCCACCTCACAGTTTTTTATTTTTCCTTTATCTATAGCATGTATTAAAACCCCCCCAAAGTAGAAAACTCCTGAACTGTCTCCAGAAAATACAGACAGTTGACTCAGCTTGTGAGCTGGTTTGCTCTCCTAGACATTAAAGCCTCTTTATTTACTGAAGACTTGTCTTTTTTTTTTGCCATTCAAGAATTTAGTTCTCTCTAGTGTAGCAAAGTAGGTTTAAAATGCCGCTGTGCCATTCTGCTAATATTTTACACGCCTGTTGCATTGACCTTGCAGAAGTTAATCATTACACTACTATAAACTGAAAGAGTTGTGTTTGCAGTCATGTCTAATACTGAGGAGATGAAAATACTGGTCACTTGGTCGGCTTAACCTGCCTTTTCCTTCTGCTTAATAATTAAAAGTAATGCTCTCAGATTTCGTCATAGCTGCTCTTACTCCTGTTGATTCAAAAAGCGAGGGGCTCTGTGGGAGGAGTGTGCGAGTCTGCAGAGCTGAAGCAGCTCCTGTCCCGGAGACCCAGAGCTGTGCCTTCCCCACTAGGTGGGAGTGTCTGTCCGTCTTACTCTGTTGTCTTCGGGCGTCCAAGTGGCATTTCCAGGAGTCAGGTTAGGCTGGGTGTTCTCACTGCTCAGGAGGGGATCTCTTCGGGTTTCCACTTCCTAAATAATCAGGGTGACCCTCGTGAGTGAACAGTATGTGGGGAGGAGACACTGCTGCCGTGGAGAAGGCAGTTTATGGTAATACATACAGTCAAATATAAAATTTACTGTAACTAGAGCCAGGCAGGCAGAGGCTAGAGGGAGGTAGTCCTAACTACAATGAAGATGCTCCTAGGGTTCCCATCTTCCTCATCAGGCTCTTTGTGTGTCTGTGTAGGGACACACTGTACATGACATCCTGAATGGTTTTTTCAAGTCCAGAGACCACAGATTTAACTGCAGGGGATGAAGTCTGTCTCCCTGCTGTAATTAAGCCAAGTCTTCAGGGAATACACAGCCTGAGGTACAGAGCTTTGCAGTTACAGCTGTGCTGCTTTATAGGGCTACTGCAGCAGCAGCTTTTCACTGGATCTTCTCACCTAAAGAGATGGATAGACCAATTAGCACAAATTGGTAAACCTGCTGCTGGACCTGCTGGAGCTGGTGGTGGACCTACGCAGCCTTGTGACACCACTGAAGCAGCTTTGACACGTGTCCCACAGCAGTGTTTTAAAGCATATCTGGATTGATAGCAAATCCCTGGAGCTCACAGAACTCCCTAGAGCACAGCACTTGGGAAGTCTTGACATTAGGGCTATGTGAAGTGACCAGCAGTCCCCATAGTTGTGGGCTCCTGTTGCATATAAATTTGAAGAAGAAATGACAGTTTTCTGAAAGTATTTCTTTCTGTGGAGCTCTGGGGAAACATGCAGAAGTTGCTAGTTATTGCACTTGGTATTTGCAGACAGGCTGGGGGCTTTCTGAATCTGACTTCCTGTGAGGGAATTTTGTTCCAGTAGGAAAGGTAAAAACCTTGGAAAGTCCAGGTCTGTCTTCAGTTAGACTACATTTCCTTAGTTCTTCCTTGTTTTCATCACCTTTCTGAGGGGGAACCAAGTCTATACTTCCCTGGCTTCTCCCTACCTCTCCTGAGGTCCTTTATTGAGCTCCACTTCCTTTGGAGTGAGCTCTGCAGTTCTGTTCCTTGCAGCTGTGTTCCTTCTCACCAGCTGCTCCACAGTGCCTGCATTTTAAGGGCTTGTCCTTTATGCTACTGGCACCAGGACTGTAGCTCTAAAAGGTCAGATCTAGAAGCAAATAGCATGGTAATTCAGCTACTTTTATCCATAGTCTTTGCAACACTCACAGTATCAGAAAATTACTGCACAGGAATTTCAGTTTTGCCTTGTTTCTATAAGAGAAAGTTAGAAGATTTTGTTCAGTTACTACAAAAATATCACTGACATATCAGAGGTCTGCAAATCAGAAGACAAGAGAAAAGAACATCTGTTCATTTAAGTGTCATGATTTGAAGGTAATCTCACAATTCTGAGAAAGACTAATTTGTACTATTTCAATATTTGAACTTGACAGGAAATGGTGATGTTGCAACCCTTGTTTTGCCTCTAGAAATTCAGACCTGAGGTAGCTAAAAGCAAGGGCTTCCAGTTTTCAGGAATTTTGCACTTTGGCTGTGGTCAAAACTGGATAGAATTGACAACTTGTCAGTGTTTCCAGGAATCCAGAAGCTCCCCCAGCCCAACAGCTGTCAGGGAAGTCTGGTGTCTTGTCTGTCAAGGCAGCTGTTGTGGGCTTCAAGCCTCAGGCTTCTGCAAAGGTCATTCACGTAGAGCTGTTTCAAATAAAACATTTTGGGCTCATAAAGGTATTGTTTAAGAAAGCTCTCTGTCTCTCTATGTATCTGTCCTCAGACTAAATGCTTCACTGGGATATTTCCAGCCACTCTTATCCCTCTAGCAGGATTGTGTTAAGAGGCTGCGTGGAGGAGGGGAAATGCAGTCTTTCAAAGGATGCATCATCAAGCTGTCTTTGATTTCTTCCTCCCACAGAAGATGCACACAAGCCTGGCCATCCTGCCAGGAGAAGAGCTTGACTCTTGGGTCCCTTGAGTGGTTGAGTTCGTTTCCTAAGTCACTGAGAGGAACTTGTGTCAGAAGGTCGTTAACTTTTTCTTCCATCTGGGCTCCCCCACCTCTCCCTGGGTTAAATGGCAATAAATTGTACTGGTATTTACAAGGAAATGTATTCATTGATTTCTGCTTGTTTATTTTTCTTATCAAAGAATAAGGGTCACAAAACTAAAACTCTCACCTGTATTTTGGAGATGAAGGGATATTATTTATAAAAGCTTAAGTTTAGGACTTGGTGCTTGTTTGCATAACATAAGTAAAATGGGAACAATCAGCTGGAATTAGCCTGTCTGAGGGTCAAAAGCTCCAGTGGGAGTTTTCATTTGCCTTTATGAGATCCAGATCAGTTAAAAGCAGCTCAGAGCCAGAATTGCTGCTTTTCTGTATTATCTAGCTGGGAATTAGAGTTGTTCCTGGATTTTGTTTTATCTAGAATCTAAGTCATAGCAGTTGAGTGTTGCTTGTTGTCCATCTGCTGGTATTCCTTGCTGTCCTAAATGCATTCTCTCCAGCTGGTGTGAGACTGTGCAGTGCACATAGAGTGTGTGAGTGGCAAACCTATGTCTTGTATAGAAGAAAGCACAGGATATTAAATGGAACTAAATGTTTTTGTTCCAGATGTGGCTGTCTGGCATAGACGCTGGAACGGACAGAGGTGTGGGCTAGTGATGAGGGTTCAGCCTTGAAACTGGTCCTTGAGAGTAACATCTGCATCTGCTGATTCCGAGCTGACCTGCCCAGATTTCTCTCCAGCAGGCTCTGTCAGCTTCATTAGAAAGCAGCATGTTTCTGTGGCCTCAGAGAAGTATCCAAGCAGCTAGATCATGTTGGGATGTAGGACTGTTCCATCAAAGCCCTCTCTCCTTTGCCTGAGCACTTTGCAGCCAGTACTTTGCACAACAATGCAGTCATCTTCCTGCTGTATTTTTTTATTCCAAATCCCAAGCA
Organism: Oreocharis arfaki; assembly: GCA_013398015.1. NCBI lineage: Eukaryota > Metazoa > Chordata > Aves > Passeriformes > Paramythiidae > Oreocharis > Oreocharis arfaki. The sequence continues at coordinate 1,007,247 of VZRR01006558.1, read as the reverse complement.
GTTCACTGTAGGGCAGTTTTGTATGGGTAGAAAAGAGCAAAGATGTCCATGGCCAGCTGATGAGCTGTCCCCATGTACTGCATCCTGGAGCATGTTTTTAAGTTGGCTGTAAAGGGATTCTGTGGACTGCCCCCTTGGGCTGATCCTGACATCAGGGCAGCAGTATGGAGAAGTCCTCGTCTGGCTGTTACTCACTTGGAGCTTCTTGCAGAGTCTGAGCTGGACCTGACATCTGAAAATCCCAGCCCTGCCTGTAACCCTTAGGGATTACAGTTTTGAAGGGGCTAATATGTGTATGTGACAAATATGCAAATATGATAATGAATTTATCTCTATCTGTGTCATTCAGTTAACCTCTTCTGAATGTCTGGAGAAAAAAATGGCAGAAAAACCATCTGGTTGCACTCACTCTTGCAAGCCAACATCTGGCTGCCAGACTTTAGAGGCTGTGTAATCTCTGCTCATGTGGTTTCCATGCTTTGATTCCCTGCTACAACTGAGTGCTGCAGAGGAACTCATCCCTCGTGGCAGAGTGTGATCTGACACCGTGTTGGAAGGACAGGAGGTGTCCACCATTAGACTTTGTTTACACAGAAGTGTTGCCAGGGTAATCCAAGTGGCAGCATATGTCTACGGTTCTCATAGTGCTTCATCACTAGAGCCTTGGCCTTAAAAAGCCCTTGCTTGTGCTGGAACTGTGCTTGCAATTACCCAGATATATTGTAGAGGTGAAACATCTCTCCTACACTATGAATGTCATATACGTGAATGCTTCCTGTTGGCCTCTGAACTGAAATTCAGGAAAAATATGCTTTGCTTTCCTTACACACCACACACATACAAGGAAACGAGACCTTGTCTCTTGCCTCTTTGATTTATTTCTGCATGAATGAAAAGGGTGCAGTGAAAAGGGTAACAGTGCAGTTCGTGCAAAGAAGGAGGACATGGGTGCTGCAGCATTGTCTCTGCTGTCTGTGTGGACACTTCAGACACCCCAAAATCCAGGAGAGCAGAATGGAATTCTTCCTGTGCTGACATGGGCTTGAACCTGTATCTCCCACTGGTGTGCCCTGTCTGCCATGGCAGGGGCATTTCAGAGGTGATGTATTTTGAGTTCCTGCAGCCAAAATGACTGAAATGCTGGTTAGTTGAGGCAATCAGGAAAAGGTGACCCCCTCCAGACCAGTGCCCAAGGTACTCCCCTAACAAGGAGAGTCTGGATATCAAAAAAATACCGTGAGCAGTATCCTGACTGCTCAAGGGGAGCCATCTGCCCTCAGCATGATCTCGTTCCACTAGCTGAGACCCACATCCTCTTTCCAGCTCCAAGCATTTGGTGACTTCAGATGAATTGGCGAGACATTTTGCATCAGTCAACACCCCACATTCAGTAAGTAAGTTATTTGCTTCTCCCAGTCTTGCCCAAAGCATTTTTCAGTTGCATGAAACTATTTTCTATTGGCTTGAAAGGGAAACAGGAACGAAATAAATTTGTTGACTGAGTCAGAGAACATGTAACAGCAGCTAAACAAGAACTCTGATTTACTGATTTTCGTCACGATCAAATTTAGGCTCCATCTTCCACAGATATTCAGGCTGTGGAATGTTTTTTTTCCAAAGGAATTCACAATGAATTTGTTCATCTCGAGTCAGAATGACTGTCTTGGTGGCAGTTGGCAGTGACATTCGGGTTATGTTAATGAGAGCAAAATTAAATATAGCGCAAAATAAAATTTAGCACAAAGTAGGAACCAGCAACATGAAAAAGAAGAAAGAACTACCTGTAAGACTGCAGATCAAAGGAAGAGAATTATTGGAAAGTCCCAGCACTAGTTTTTTATAGTTTGGGGGTTTTTTTCAAGGGAAAAAAAAAAGGCTATAGCCAGAAAACTGGGATAATAATTTCCTTTTTTGAAGCCACATAACCTCACCTTCTGTTGGAGAAACAATCAGGTTTTATCCTTGACCTTGACCAGAAAAATAAATGGAGTGGAAGAGACAGGGAGAGGAGAAAGGCTCTGTTTTTGTCTTTCATAATCATTTGCATACTGTTCTTGACAATGGTGAGAAATTTGTAAAACTTTTCTAAAAAAAAGCCCAAATGAAGGAATCAGAAAAAGAATATAACTGGAAAACAACAAAACAAACAAAAAAAAGGTGCTTGTAGAAAGCCAGCTAGTTGTTATCTGTTGCAGGATATTTTTGGTGAAGATTAAAAGCTGCTCACAGAACTTAGTAGCATCACCACCAGCCATTTAAAACCACCCGTCACCTCCATTGCCATCATCTGTCAAGTTCTCAGGTTGCAGTCAAGGATTGTCAAGCACACTCCAGCCTCCTTAGCAGTAATCTTTAAGAAAAATATGTCAAATAACAGAGAGGCCCCGCTTAGACCAGAAGATATCCTATTGCCGCATTATTTTCACTCTCAAGTTGAGCTAACACGAAACTAGGCAACATTAATGTATGTATGGACCCTCTGCTCTCTTAGAGATAGCTGCTCCTTATCACCAAAGGAAATGCTCCCAGAAGAGCCTGAAGCTGCTTGTAGCTGATGTATCAACCTTCCAGGTTCAAACATCCACCTTTCCTGAGTGACAGCAGTTGCACAGCCCAGATCCTCATGACTCATGCAGAACAGGCAGCTGGAGGAATCCATCACACAGCTGTATGTTAAGCCACGATCTACACAGGCAGAGAAGAGCACTTCCAGCAGAAGATGGTGTTTATTTCCACAGAAACAAAATAATCCATTTTATGTCACTTTCTTTGCCATGTGGCAAAGGACAGAAGAGAACAGACAATGGTAAGCCCATCTGCTTCTTGTGCTCTCTCATGCGTCAATACGTAGAGGTCTAAATTCTGAACAAATATATTTATCTCTGATTTATGTTAAATTGTTCACATGTGGTGTTCGTAGCCAAGAGTGTCATGGAGTAAAAAGCCTGCTGCATTTCAGAGATCTCTCTATTAGGCAAGTCTCAACATGTCTCTAAAGCTGCAGAAGTCCTTGAGGCCGTGCCTGCTGGTCTTGTCCTGCATCCTCAGCATGTAAAACTTTCATTCTTAACAAGTCCTACTGGAAATTTCAGTTGCAATTTCCTTATGAGATAGGATGTTAATACATTTCAGAAGGAACATAAGCAACAGAAACCAGGAAAAAATGCTGCTTCTTTCTGAAAACACTCAAGATTTGTATGTATTTGGAGAAGGCCTGAGTATCTTGAGAAGTGTTTTGTATTTTTTCATTGGGTATGGATAGAGCTCTTGGGAGCCCCACCAGCATGACAATGGTCTGTCAGTGTCTGATTGATAACACTGGATTAGAAGAGCTATGACCTAGTGGGCCGCTCACTCTTCCTTCAGTACCACTTAGCAGATTAACTTTATGAAATTTAATGTGGCATAGCAGTCCAAGCAGTTATTGCTGGGGCTGTGGTGGTGTCTAGAAGGTCATTGCCTGAGCCCTTGGCCTGAGATAAAATTAGTATTAAAAGAACCCTCTGTATAAGTAGGCTCCAGGAACTGCTGGTTGTGTGTGGGATGGATGAGGCTGTCTGCTTCCTCCCCTAAGGCACAGCCATAAATACAGCTGTAATAATGAGAGCTTGCAGAAAAATCTGAGACAGTTCTTCCTCCGAGGGATGCTGACTTAAAAGTTGTTTGAATAGCAATATGTGTTCTCTAGCAAAGAGGTTTGGGAACTCCCATCTTCTTCTGAGATTCCCTAGAGAACGTATTCACCATATCTGAGATATTTTTGCACAAGTTTGCATCTAGCATCTGGAACAGGGTATAGGAATATATTCCTAAAATGTGAATGGGCGATGCTGGTAAAATACTGCTATATTAGCATACAAGTAAGTGGTTTTTTTCTGAAAACACCTGTAATTACAGCTGTAGAGAACTAACCACCTATTTATTTGGAGGCAATCAATCATGTTGTGGCCTGGCTTATGCAGGAATTTGTGCAAAATGGATGATCACAGTGTTTCTTTGTGTTTTAAAGCCTGTAAATTTAAACTTTTTCTTTCCTTTCTCATTTCCCACATCATTTACTCTTTCTTTCTTTTTGATGAGAAGTTGAGTCCTCTCTCCTTGCAGAAGCTGAAAGCTTTGATCAAATCCTTGCCTTTCTCTTTCTAATGTGTGTAACCCAGTAGAGTGGGGTGTCTGTGGCTAGCCCGAGCCTCTGCACTAAAGAATATAGAATAATCAGGTTTTCTAAGGCCAACCAATTCTGTGTGATACAAGAGAGCCTCAAAAAGAAATTATGATCTCTTGCTTTAGAGACAGCAATCACTGATCTCCCTCTCAATCACACTGGTGTAATATATTTTATTTTTTTCCATAGAATAGGATAGGAAACTTCCAGGGAGAACTAAGGAGCTGTACTACTAATGTAGGCAGGAGACCTGGGTTGCAAAGAGGATAGGTTATACACGATGGGCAATAGGTTTTTATGTGGAGTAAAAACTTAAGATGTTCACAAGCCAGTTTTGTGTTCCTGTGCTTTGCTTTGTGTAAATGAGCTCTCTTTTATGGTCTGTCAACAATTGCATGAACATGCGATTTGATTGCATGCATCCAACCAAAAGTTGGGTTGGTTGCATGCATCCAACCAAAGATGGGATTTTTCTTGTAGCAGATCTATGAACCTGCTTTATTTTCAGCATCGCTTTGTAGGAATGGTTGTCAGCCTGGTACTTACAGCTCTCCTTGTCCTGCCTTCACCAGTGCTGCATGCAGAGGGTAAAAGCGTCTCTGAGTGGTGCTTAATAACCTGTTGATTTATCACAGCATCCCCATTAACTCTGTGGAGAATCTCAGGCTGTTGTTAATAGAGAAATGCAGTAAAGTTGAGTTGAGGCAGGATACATTGTTACCCATGAAGCATATATACCAGATAAGACTACAAAAGTAGATTTCTTGTGATCTTGGCATAACTACAGTAATGATTGATGTCAAAACGCCCAAAGTGGACCCTTTAAAGTAACAAACATTGTCTGGGAAAAAGCTCCACTGCTGTAGAGGGATGGCTGGCATGATGGATGTGTTTTCCTCTCTAGTACAGTGAGTTTCTTCTCTAGGATGCTGGGAAGGGAATTGTATCACATCAAAACACTGCCCTGCTTCCACCCCAGGGCATGGGGCTGGGTGTTTGCTTGCATCAGCCTGCCGTACAAGAAGTCAGGATGTAGCCTTCTCCCGTGTTTGATAGGTTTTTAAACTAGGCCATGCCTTGGGGCTGTTGGAGGAGTTGCAGATGGTTCAGCTGATGGCTCAGTAGGAGTCCGTAGCAGGGAAGAGGGCTGGCCTGAGTGCATCCTTCCACAGATCTGAGGGAGTTTCATTGCAGCAGGCGGCCTCCTGTCGTGGTTCCTGGGAACAAACCTCCTTAAGTGAGGCCATGCAACTTATTTTGCAGCCTTTCAGGCTACTTTCTCCCTGAGTTTGTGCTGTGCTATTTCTAATACCATGGCCTGTGTTCAGATCCCTTACAACAGCTGCCTTGCTTCAGAGTCACGTCTGTCGCTCTCCACTATAAGGAGAGCCAAAGGCTGGCAGCGCAGGAGGATTTGTTGCCTTGGTTGTGTGTCCTGCCTGGGTGCAGGGCAGGCACTGGGGCACCAGTTGGGTCCTCTTGAGGTGCCCACTTCTCCATAGCCCCAGGCTGCTCTTGCTGCTTCAGAGCCCTGACTCTTGCTGGAAGGCAGGGGAGCACAGGGTCATCCTTCCTAGAGAGGGGGCAGCAGCTGCAGTTGAATCCCTTATCCACGGGGACATCTTTTCCAGCACTGTAGTGATTTTGCTACTGCTGTGAGGATCAAATTCCAGCTGTGTGTGCCCCTTGTGACTCCCAGGCACACAAGATACAGGTATGTATGTACACTTAGACACTCAGGAATGGCAGTCCCTGAATCCAGCAGTGCCATGGTGTCAACATAGTGCTGGAGAGGAGTGTGCTTGGAAGAAAACCATTTATCAAGCTATGTTTTGTTGACTCAAAGCCCTAGAAGAGCCAAATACTCCAGCAGGTATTTGATTATAAACAGAGGAACACTCACCAGCTTAAAGAGCAACCAACCATGAATTACCTAGATGGGCAATGCTATAAAAGGGCAACAGTTGGCCAGTTGTGTCTTTCGAGAGCAATACAGGCCTCTTGGTATAAAATTACATTTTTGGCCAACATTTTCTCATGTGTGACACTACCTCTCTTTGATAGCCAAAGCTGATTGGAAGAAAAACTCAGAAAAACCCAGAGATGAAATGAGGAGGGAATCTAATAAGTGTAAACCTAAATCTCTGATATTCCTAATTCTGCAATGGCATGACTGTCAGTAACAAACTTTGCATGAAAGCTGAAATTTCATTTTGGATTCATTAGAAGATTTTTATGCTGCCGAGGAAAAAAAAAAAGAAAATTACACTCCCTTATGAATTGCCAAGTGGTCGCACAATAGCTGCATTATTTTATTAGCCTTCTGACCTTTCCCTTCTCTGGTGAGGTTTCTTTTTCCTATTAGCTCTGTTAGAGCGTCTACTGAGATGGCAACAAAACAAACACTGTTATTGTTGGCTAACTTGCTCTTTTAGCAGGGAACAGGGATGCACAGGCCAGGAGCAGACACTGGCCTTGCACTTCCAGCCCATGGTAGGCGTAGGAGCCACACCATGCCTGGGACACCAGGCTCTGGTAGGAAGCCCTCACTGTGGCCACCACCATGCTGAGGATGCTGCATCTGTTTTCATGAAGTGCTTCAAGTCATGCTTGACTTGTAGCCTGGGAGTGATTTATTTGCCTCCAATGAAGGAGTGTTATTTTGTTTTGCACCATTCACGTATTTTTGCACAGATACTGGGGGGGGGGGGGTCCCCCTCTTTTTTATAGCTGCCCCCCAACACCTCTTCCTCTGGTGGTGATCAGTGTTAGACCATGTGGTGATGGCTGGATGCTTTCTGCCCCCCGTGGTTTCTAGGCAGGTTGGTTTGCTACAAAGAACTGAAGCTTCTGGAGAGATGGTTGTGATTACGGTGGCAGCACTTTCCCGAAGCACTATGCGGATTTTGTGTCCTTAATTTAACTGGCTGCTCAGCATCAGCGGAAATGAGCGTTTCAAGAATTTATACCAAGCAGTAAGGGTCGACTGTCATGCTGGCACAGAGAAGGACTATGGAATTTTTGGACTTATATGGAAGTTTGAGAAAACTTCAGAAATAATTCTGGAATATGCCCAGCAGACTGCATGGTAACAGAGGAGCTGGCTGAGCAATTTATAGCTGCGGGGAGAGAATAATCATATTTTTTCTAAAGAAATTTTGATCCCAGGAGGGGAAAAAACAACTCAGAAGACTAGCGGAGAATTTGTCAATTATCTTCTCCTTCGTGGTTAACTTATCTGGGACCTATATTTATAAATAATAGTAATAACACAAACACTGCTGAAATTACCAGCAGCATTTAAGGAGGAGAATTTGGGGACAGGATCTCACCAGCTTTCTAGAATGCCAAGATTGTAGTCCTGTGTTATTCTAATATTAGTCACTTCTAGCAGATAAGATTGCATAAAAACCGCAGCCCATCTCCAGTTTCAGGATGGCCAAGCCAGGCAGGAACAGTTAAATTGGTAGTTCTTGAACGTAAGTGGCAGCGTGATAAATGTGACCTGTTAACTCCAGGAAAGTGCAGCCAATTTTTCTTTAGTTTAGCCTTAGGGAAAAAGCATATTAAAACTTTGTGTGTTGGCATTTGAAGTCTTCTATCTTTAGACAAATGGCACCACAACTCTAGAGTTTAAGGAGGAAGGCTGAATCAATTGCTCTTTCACATTTACTCAATACAATTCCTTTGTTCTCCTAATTAATTTCCTTATAATATTTTACCACTCAGGAGACTTAGGTACTTGCTATAGTCCATGGTACTAGACACTCTTTAAACACACACCACTACAAAAAAACTCCCACCTTTCTCTCTTTCTGTGGCTGTCTAGGTGCTGGGAAAATGTTTACAGTAGCCGTATTTCCCGTTGCACACCAGGGGTGTTTGAAGTAGTGCATCAGCCCAGCAAAGAGGCAGCTGGAAGCAGCCCTGACACCCCCACATGGGCCGTGCTTGTCTTTAGCAAGAAATGGGGTAATTGCTGACTCTCTCAGGGAAGCTGTGCATCTAAAAGTGAACAAATGACTAACTGTGCTAGGAGATGTGATAAAAAGGAGACACCTCAGACAGTGAGGAGAATAGAGAGAAATAAGGTCAGAGCCCATCCAGGTAGGGGATAGGCCCTTATGGATTGCTTTGAGATCATGCACCACCTCAAGGTAAAGGTATACCAGCCCTTTGCTGACAGTCATCAGAAGATGATCTGGTACCCTGGATTCCCAACATAAACAATCAGGAATTGAGAAAGTGGTATTGCAATTAAAATAATAGCAGCTGCACGGTCACAAGGGCTTGCCTGCAGCATGAACAAGTGATGTTCACCTCTCTGGGATTTCACACTGATCCCACCTCACCAGCCATTTGAGCACCCTGTGATTTTCCACAAAGCTACTCATGACAGGCAGAACAGCAGAGACTGTGAGGCTCTTCTGGGCCCCATGGCACAAGGGTGAACACAGTACAGAAACATAGGTATGAACCAGAAACTATCTTCCAGCTTAGCATCTTAATATCTTTTTCACCTTTTTTTTTTGTGCACAGATGTTCTTGCAAAATCTCTGTTAAAAACCAGAAAGGATTAACAATACCTGCTTCCAGGGCCTCACTCAGACCCAGGCAGTACCTCTAGTTACCCAGTTTGCGCCACAGAGTATATCAAGAATGTATGTACCATTATGCACTGGGAAGATGTGTGCTCCATAAACTCTGAAGCCTTAATTGGCTCAGCTAGGAATATCTCTAAATGAGTATTGCCAAACAGTGTATGGTTTCCAACTGGCAGTTAGTATTTTAATATTTTTTTGATCAGGAGTTGTCAGGAGAATAATAGAATCAAAAAAATTCCAACCCAGTGCATTCATGGCATCACATTTAATTACAGTGATCTGGATAGTGCAGATTACCCTAATGATAACTTTCAATTTAATTGCTGGGCTACCTCTGTATTTTTCAAATAACTGAGGTTGTAAAGTTTTCTACTTCTTAACTAAGTTGCTTTTTGGTGTCAGTTAATGTTATGCCTTATTAAGTCAATATGGTGGTTTCCTGCCAGTTTTATTTCATGTTTAACAGACAAGTCATCTCTATAGGGTACTGTTAGAAATTATGTTATAACATTTCATGTCTATTTGCTAACCACAAACAGTCTCTCTGGTGAAACAAAATGCATTCAACTATCTTTATTTGTGCTAATTTCACTTTTCTGTGAAAAGTCCCTTCTGATGTGGAGAGCACAGCTGCACAGGATGAAGCCAAGAGGAGCCCAGAGAGAAAACAGCGGTGCTGGCAGGAGCCACTGGATGGGGACCACACTGCTCCCGGAAACCCAGCCTGTGGGAAAGGGACTCCCAGGCTCTGCTCCCCTCTCCCTGTGCCCAGGGTAGGGACACGACTCAGCCTCTGCTGGCTTCTGCCCTCACTGCTCTAGAGCTGCAGCCTGGGGGAGTCCAAGGCAGCTGCCTGCAGGTGACAAGGGCATGGATGGATACGCACCACCAATGGGTAAAAGCACCATCCCTTGGCACCAGCAGGCTCCCCAGAAGCTTGCCCATAGAGGCTGTGCTCGTGCTCTGGAGCAGCAGACACTGAGCAGTGAGTTACACAGAGTGGTGCCAACAAAAGCTGTGCTGTTGCTCCACTTCTTTGATTATGTGGATTGGCACAGTCCTGCTCTTTGTGATGAGCCCAGGAGGCTTTCAATGCTTTCTTTTCTTGAGTACAAGGGCAGCTTGAACGTAGTGACCTGGTAAAGCTGGTTGCTCTGGCCTTAAGGTATATATTGCTTCTGGTATTAGGAGGCTGGTTAACATCAGACTGGGATTGTGAAGGGAGTTGTCTTCTGTTCAGAGATTTGTTTAGGATACAATGAGTCTTTACCAACTTCTTCTGTACTGTCCTTCAATAGAAGCCAGCTGCTTTAAACACTGTATTTTTGAAACTTCAAGATTCCCAATATGGTTCTTTGCAATATATTTTCCATATGACTTTGTTTTAAACATCAAGTACGGCCTTATGGCCAGAAGAGTTTCTCATCTCTGCAAGCATGTGCACGTAAAATAACCCCCTCAAGGTTCAAGCTCTGAGTGGTGTGCAAGGCTGAATCATTTTACTGGAAGCTGGGACAGACAAATGGAAAGAACAATTTTAAGCACATTCTGTCACTACAAGAAGTGAAGTATGTGTTGGGTATAATTCCTATTTATACTTGTATTCTAAACGAGTCCAAAATCCAAGTTAGGTTTGCTCTCCTGACTGCAGTGGAACAAAGTGCTCATCCCATATGGGGACTGGATGCCTCGAAGGCATTCTATTACTCCAAGCAGCCTTCTCAGGGAAAGATATCTCTCCACCTCCTCAAATCTGAGGCTGACTGTCAATGCTGCAGTATTTCAACCCCCAGCAACCAGAGAGGGGCTTACTGGAACCCTGTGGCATGCAGAGTGACATGCTAGACCCTACTATTGTATCACCTCTATACATTCTTTCAAAAATTTGTCCACAGCTGCAGCTGTGGTTTCATGGTGCTGAACAAAGCATCCCTAAGGAACTGCAAAAGAGGCCTGTTCTCCATGCAAAATACCAGGGATTAATTAACATTGCATATTTTAGTTGGTATGGCTATATAGGACAGCATAGGTATAGGCTACTGGGGATGCAGAGTGGCTTATTCTGATTTCTTTTCATTTGATGAAAATAAAAAAAGTTTAAGCAAAGTCAAAATACGGTATTACAGCACTTTGTTCCTGCATATAAGCTCTCATTGGCTCAATCAGACTCATTAAAAGAATTAATAGCTGCTACACCAGTGAAAACTACTGTGTAGGTAACATCTGATACACTCTTTTGTGGAAGGAGGATCTTAGAGGAGGCGTGGAAATGATCCACCAATAATTGACCAGACTTGCCATAAAATGCACCTTGCAGGAACATAAGACCAACCAAGTGGTCAGAACAGAGGTTCACCCAGCCCAGCAAGATGAGCACTGCCATTATTCACACTGGAATCCAGGGAATGCTGTTAAGACGGGGACAAATGCAAAGGGATGCTTCCCTATCCTCTAGAAAATTGTGTATGAGCTAGAAGTGAGTATGTAATAGCTCTGGATGTATTTCTGGCTCATGAACGTGTAAAGTTGTCACTTGAACCCAAGCAGACTTTCATACCTGCAGCATCCTGTGCCAAGTTTATTTGGGGTGGAAAGATACTGGTGGTGGAGTTCTCACATCATGAACAGAACTAAAGGTTTTATCTGCCTTTCTACAGATGTCAGCAGTGAGATCCAGAGAGCTGCTCCATCTTCTCGCAAACGTTTTCTACAGCCAGATGTTCCAAGTGACTGGTGATGAAATATTTAGTAACAGTAATAGTTTATGCCAAGCTTCTGACACACGGTGTCTGCAACTATGTCTGCCTTTGTCGGTCCAGGTACACCAGAAGAGCCGTATTTCTTGCTGTAGTGATTCACCCTGCATTTCTGTGCTGTGATTTTCCCATCTGGCATCCTTTATTCATAGCAGCAGCTCTTCTTCTCTTTCAAGATTCTGCTTGCTTTTACTTTGTTCTTTTTCCTTTGAGGTTTCTCACCAGTTCAGGGAAGATAAACGGATATGGAGAGAGTGTTGCACAGGGTGAGAGGGAGCAAGCATCTGTTGTCATCAGCTTTTCTGATTTCATCGGAGCTCTTGTGCTTTTCTGTAGCTGCCTTCATGAAGCAAAAGCCCTGGAAAACAACGGAGCCTAGGGCTCATCAGCTGTACACAGGTGCTACGCCAGTGCTGATGCTGGGCTGTGCAGTCTCATACTTTTTATTCAGGATGTAAAAGTTTCAGGCACCGGAGGGAAAAATCTATGTGTTATTTCCTAAAGAAGCTTTAATGTGCTGCAGCCACCATCTGCCTACAGCTCATAAATTAAAACCAATTAACTGTACAAGACACGTCGAGTCACTGCTTCCTGCTGGCATGCCTCCTCCCTCTTGCCTGGTACAGTCAAGCCATGAGGAAGCAGCTCCTCCGGCAGGAAAAAACCAAACCAACAACAGAACCCCAAACTCCAACTCCCCAAAAGTGAAAGAGAAAAAAACACATTAGGGAAACAAATAGAAACACAGGAAGACAAGTCTTGTGACCTATTAGGTCTTTTGTTTGCAGCATAAATCATCCTATTATAATCACCAATTTTGGGACATAATTGGACTACATGTCTAAATCCATTGCCAGTGATTACAGGCAAAATGCCCTGAGCGGTGAGGCCTGCAGTCCAGCCCTGTGCGGTTTGGGGGGAGGCTTTGGGGAGGTGGAAGGGAGTCTTTGCCATCGCCAGAGTATTTTCCATGAGCAGTTCTGTAGCTGGAAACAGATGCTCCATGCTGCCGTCCAGCCAGCAAAGTAATGTAAAAAACATTACAAAGCTACCCTTCAAAGTGTTCTTCACTTTGCTCATTGTCCAGCAATGGCTTGACCTCCTCCTTGCTCCTCACTGAAAGCCCATGGGGGTATCCTGAGGGTTTCTCCACCCCATCCCTCTGAGAAGGGGAGAATGGCCCCCAAAGCTGCAGCAGCTCTCTCTTTTGTGGTTGAAGATGGGCAGCGTTACTGTTTCTTAGCCTCAAGTCCTGACTGACCATCAGAACTACTGAAAGGCTTTTGGATCCCCTTGGCAATTTTCCCTGAGAAAATGTGAATGCTGTGGCTTCGGGAATGAAAGGTTAAACTCATTTCCTGCCCACCTGTCCACCTGGGCGCTGTTCTCTGCTGCCCCAGGGTGTGTTTAACCGTGTGCTGCTCTCTGCTGAGTTCAGTTCTTGTAGCTAGCCATGTTGTGAGGAACCTGGGAGTGTAAAAGTCCTGTCATCATTTTGATTCATGCCTTTTCCCCAGATGGAAAAGACTGGTCATGCAGGGCAGCATGGGCTAACACTGTGCCAGCCATTTTTAGTCAAGGCCCAATAGAGGCGTGCAGGGAGGAAGTCGGTCGGCAGCACAGCTGTCCTTCAGAGGGAGGATGTCCCACCTGGACCCTCCTACAGCTGGGGTGTTGGAGCTCTGCATTTACAAACTCCGTTTCAAGTCTGTGGAAAACACACAGATGATTAAGGGTGAATTTTTCACTGCTCTTGACTTTTTTCCCTTGTGTGTGTTCCTGCACGTTCTGCCCTTAAATGTGTTGTTTCCCCAGGGTATTCCCCATGTGCTGGACACATGGCAACTTGAAAGCAAGCTTGCATGGACAGAGATTGTTTACTGCTGGCTGCAATGCAGGTACTCCTTGATGTAACTTCTAAGCCTGCATGTGACCTTAGGAGAATGTTTCTGCCTCTGCTCTTCCACAACCAAAGTAGCCAAGATGAGGTAATGCTGCCGTGGAGATGCCAAGTGAGAGGTAAGACCGCACAATGATAGGCTGTTGTTCCACTGGGGTAGGGCTGTGTTTGCTTTTTCGGTACAAATTTTTGACTTGGAAAAAAAATCTTCTTATTATTCCTAGCCTTGCACGCTTTCTGCAGAAGATCCTTAATGGTGTTTCAGATGCTACACCCCAGAACCAGTGCGGCTGATCTTCCAACCCCCAAGGAGCTTGGTTTGCTTTCCAGTTCTGGTGTCCAGACATGCCTGCTACCCACGTTGTGATGACGTTTTTCTTGTTCCCTGTGTTTTCTTTAAATGCAGTATTTTGAGCATCTAGGATTTTCATGAAGCAGAAATCCAGTGGTTTTTTGGTCTGCGAGGGGCCATTCCCCACATTGACAGGCTTTTGAGCTTCAAACTGTGAAATTACTCTGTTCTTCCTCTCATGGCATTTCCTGCCCTTTCAGTAGCATGCTTAAGGAACTTCCATGTCTAGCTACATCTTACATAGAAAAACATCTTGTTTTCCAGCTTGTCTGCTGGTTGTTTTTAAAATTTTGAGTCTTTCTTAGAAAGTGAGAGCAAGTGCTAGGTCTTCTTAACCATCACTTCCTTCAAAATCACTTTTACTCTACCTGTGATAAACTAATTGTCTTTGAAATAGGCTTTTACTAAATTTATGTAGCACACAATACTTTTCTTTTAGAGAACTTGAATTACCTTCTATTAACACAATATTTCCAGCCATCATCAAACTTCCACCATCGCTAACAAGTCTTCTGGGGCTATAAAATGGAGAGGAGAGGAGAGGAGAGGAGAGGAGAGGACAGGAGACGAGGCCATTG
>VZRR01006558.1:952301-992867 GCA_013398015.1 Oreocharis arfaki | reverse complement strand
GAGAGGACAGGAGAGGACAGGAGAGGACAGGAGAGAGGAGAGGACAGGAGAGAGGAGGGAACAGGAGAGAGGAGAGGAGAGGAGAGGGGAGAAGAGAGGAGAGGAGGGGAGAGGAGCCACAGCCATTTTTCGTAGGAAGCTCTTAAAACATTATGACTTATTTCACAGTTGCTGTAAGAAAGTGAAGAGAAAAGATGAGTATTAAAAACCAAAAAAGAGCAAGTGCCAGCACATGCCTCCTGAAGCAGGCTCTCTGTCAATTCCCAGCAGCACCTAAGGAGTGTTTCAGAAGTCCTCTCTAGGGAGGGCTGGCATAATCACTCATGGGAAATCCGCTTCTTTCAGGGTGAGGATATAATGAAATCTCCAGACCCAGGCAGGAGAGAACCCCTGAAGATCACCTAGTTCAGCCCTTCTCTTTACTGACATCAGACTAGGTTAGTCCTGGGGAAACCCCCAAGGAAGGGAAGCACACCCCGTATCTGGGACTTGCTCCAGCACCGTAGTGCCTCCCGAGGAAAAGATTTTTCTTAACATTAAGTAAAATCTCCCAAGTCACAATCTGTGGTGCTTGTCCTCTTCTATATCGTTTGGCACCCATGGGACCAGTTTGGCCCACAGCTTTCTGTGTTTTCTTACAGCTTTCTGCCAGGGCAGCTGATGGTTGTCACGGCTCAGGCCACACCCAGCCTGAGGGGTGTACACCCACCATTCAAGGGTTCAGGCCAAGACCACCATTTGGAGAGAGAGTTCTGGGGTGCCAGTGCTGGTGGGGTCACACAGCCACATGCATTTGTTTCTTGTTTCCACTGCTGGATTTCCTTTGAAATCAAGTTGTTAGGGGCTGAATCTAGTTGCTGGGGGGTCGAAGCAGGACATGTGTGAGCACAGGGGAGGAGAGGCAGCCCTGTTCTTTCCACCTCGTTGAGCTCAGGCTCACCTTGAGCTGTGAGAGAGTAGAGAGGGGCAGGTTAATCTGCGGAGGTACCAGCCTCCTTCATGGACTGTAGAGCGGAATAGGTGACCTGCTTGTATGAGGTGTCACAGTTACAGACAGTATAACCAGATGAGATGACACCCATGTTTTGCCAAGCTTTTCTAACCATGTGGTTTAGAAAGACAGTGTTTTTATAACAAATGAAAGTTTAGATTTTCATCTAATCCAGATGCTTTCTGGGGAGTGAGGACTTCATAAAAAGGTTCAGTATCAGGAACTATGATACAATTGCAAAAGTTGGCAGTGCCGTATTTCTGTTTCGCCAGTGTTTTTAGAAGCCAAGTTGTGCAACGAACAGTGGCAGGAACTGCAACATTTTCCCCATTTTAGAAATGGTTGTAACTCTCTGTGATGTCCATTATGAACATGTTTTTGGAACTTTTTCTGATAGATTATTTTACACAAGCAGTTAACTGCTCTCTCTGGATCAGTTCTGGTTTATTGATGACAAATTCAGAGCAGAGAACAGCTATCAGTGCCCACAAAAGAAAAACAAAGAAGCCAAATTATATGCAATTTACAGTAAGATGAAATATTTAGCTCTGTTGAACATATGTTAGTGATGAGGGCAGTGGATGTTAGATTTAATTGGATCCAGAAAAATGATGAGTATTAGTCCCTCTGGAATTATTCCTGGTGAATCTCCAGGAAAATTCACAAGTATTTTAATAAATTAAAAGCAAATGGGAAAAAAAAGGAAAGGAAAAAAATCAACCGATTTCTTCTTTTCATCTCGAAGATTCTGGTTTCAGATCCTCACAGTAACACAGGTAATGGTCTAGAATGCTGCATTCAAACAAACAAAAATAATGTCCAATGACAACAATAACTTTCTCTGGGTCTCTAAGATGCTAAAATTTATCTCTAGCATTCTGCAATGCTTTCCTTAACCAGGACCAGCTGGATTGCTGGGGTGGGGCTCAGCTCTCAGATGCAGAAAGGCAACACCTGCCACAAATTAGCTTCAGGCTCTGCTGAGGGGTGCCAAAGGGGCTGTCTAGGCACAGCTGCCAGAGCAGACCCCTTTGGGGAGCCAGAGGGATTCTTCTCTTCTCTGTCCCAGCAGAGTCTAGGGGTTGTCCCTCATCCTCATAGCACTCCAGTCCAGGGATTTCTCCCAGTTTGCAAGGTAATGCCATTACAAGTCCAGTTTGTCACCCTTTTGCCAGTGTCCATGACATCCTTCTCTTTGGGCACCTCCTCTTCCATGTTTTTTACCAAGGATTTGTTCTTACAGAACTGTTTCACCCTTTCCATGTTTCAGGTTTTTAAATGAGCTAAGTCAGTCTCTCTTAGTATATAAACTTGCTTGAGGAAATTGAAGCCTGTTTTTCTGATTTTCCTGTATTTGCATGCAAACCAAATCATTTAGCACTTTTTAAAGTATGAGTTTTGACAGATGCAAGGGAAGGTTTACTCTCTGTTCTCTGTTTCAAGACAGATTAGCAAGACAGATTTTCATGCCTCTAAAATCTTTGGAAAAAGAGGTTGTGTTTCTTTAGACTGGTAGTCTGGAGCTAAAACGCTAACAATTTACCTAGCAGTTGTGACCATCCTGGTGACTTTCTTTGTGAAATATGAGAAAATTCCAACTAAAAGCTGAGCTGTGAAGAAGACCTGGGGATACTTTTTTCTTCTTAAAGCAGGTATTAACTGTTCTTATCAGGAACTGTCTGTAACATAACAGTTACAGAGTAAACTCACAGTCAATTTTCATTGATTGAGCCCTCACAATCAATTTTTGTAATTTTTTTTTTCTCTTCAGTATAGGGAATTGAAGTATCCAGGGGTGTGTAAAGAACCAGCCACTCTGATGTCCAGAGGACACGACATGCTGTGCATTTTGGCTTTTACTGTTTGAGACAAATGAGCCTGGAAATAAGTAAAGTGATTGGAGACAGCACATGGTGGGCTGCAGCAAAAGAGTGTGGCATGTACACGGCAGAGGAGAAACAAGGTGACAAAGGGGAAGAGCAAGCAGTGGAGATTCCAGAGTGGTCGTGTCTGGTGTGTACTGCAGATGGGTTTTGGGGCAGTGGGAAAGATGGTTTGTTACAATGCAAGAACCAAAGGAATTTCTGCTTGGAGTTAGGTTAGTTCAGGGGGAGATGGGGTGGAGGTCTTCTTTCCAACATTGCACCAATGCCAAGAAGCAGAGAAGCCTACAACAGTCAGGAGAAGAGGCATTTGCTAAAGCAGAGGCATTTCTCTGCTATACACTGAACAAACCAGTGGATCAAAACCTGACAGAGTATTGCATGTTGTGAAGCAAAGAAATGAGTGTTCCTGCTCAAGCACCTTGCTATGAAATGGGAGGTCACTGAGGGGCCAGTTACTTGTGGTGGGATCAAGGAAGAGATTTTAAGAGTGAGCAGATGGTGACATATTTTAAAGATATTATAAAAGGGGAATCCTCAGGGCAGATGTTTTCTCAAAGACACCGGAACACAGCACTGCAATGACAAGAAAATATGCAGAAAATGTGTGGCTGCTAGAGGATTGCAGCAGCCAGATGGTTCAGATTAACTCAGAAATGACTGCTAACACGAAGTGCTGCAGCAGGTGGGTCAGGCCTCAGTGGAGCTGCAGCTGTTCAACAAGCTGTGTATCCTCCATCCTCTACAACAGTGGAAACACCTGGCCATGAGACTTCATAGAATCATAGAATGGTTTGGGTTGGAAGGGACCTTAAGGATCATCTAGTTCCAATCCCCCTGCCATGGGCAGGGACCCCTTCCACTAGTCCAGGTTGCTCAAAGTCCCATCCAGCCTGGCCTCCCCAAGACTTCAAGGAATAGGGCATCTACAACTTCACTGGGCAACCTAATCCAGTGCCTCACCACCCTCACAGGAAAGAATTTCTTCCATCTCATGTAAACCTGCCAGTTTTCAGTTTAAAGCCATTCCTCCTTGTCCTGTCACTACATACCCTTGTCAAAAGTCCCTCTCCAGCTCTCTTGTAGGCCCCCTTCAGGTACGGGAAGGCTGCTCAAGAGTCACCCCAGAGCCTTCTCTTCTCCAGAATGAACAATCCCAAATCTGTCTCCTGTCTTCAAAGGAGAGGTGGTCCAGGCCCCAGTCATCTTCATGGCCCTGCTCTGGACTCATTCCAATAGATCCATCTCCTTCCTGTGGTGGGGACTCCAGAGCTGTATGCAGCACTCCAGGTGGGGTCTCATGGGAGCAGAGTACAGGTGGAGAATCCCCTCCCTCACCTTGCTGCTCAGGCTTCTTTTGATGCAGCCCAGACCTCATACTCTTTACTATATTTTGTTAAACTCCTTAAAAAGCTCTACTTTGAGTGCTTAGGATAAACTTAAGCCTGCTTTTGAGAGAAACTGGTTCTGGTTGCACGAGAAAAAGATGAGAAACTTGCAGTTTCAGCTGGCTCATGAAAGCAGATGCACCTTGGCAGGTTTGACACGTGCCACCCAGTAGGAAGAACAGGAAGATGTAAGCCTGCCAGTGGCCAGACAAGGGATCATGCATAATGAAGGTTTTCGATGGAGCTGATAAGACCTGGGCAGTGTTTGAGCTCATACAGTCACAGGCACAGTGGGCAGGAGGCCTGTGGAAGAAGGAGAGGGAAGGTGTAGAATCACTGGGGAAGCAGGAAGGAGGATAAGCTCGAAGATATTTTTTAATCTGAAGACCTCTAAGTGCGATGGGGAAGGGAAGAAATTGTTCAGAGAAAGCACATGAGGGATTTTAGACATAAACAAAGAGTGTGAGCCTGCAGTTGTATGGAGGGGCTGCTCTTCAAGCCAAGCCATGTGATGGGGGCGGCCTCTGGCCCTGTCACAGAAGAGATGACGGTGCTGGCTTCCAAGTGCATCGGGAGGGACCGCAGCCTCTTAGGATCACCAGGTTGACAGCGTAAGCATTCAGGGTTTTGCCAAGCCCAACACTGCCCCTGTGGTTTGGGCAAGAGGAGCTGAAGCAGAGCAGGTTCCTGGAGACTGCTAGACACGTTTAGCTTGGCTCCTGTTGGGAAGGTCTGTTTTATAAGTTTTCCTCTTGTACAGTGCAATTTTATCTTTCGTTTTTACTGTATAGGAACTATCTGCACATTTTGGAGAGAATGCTTGCCAAGAACAATTATTCCTGTTGCTTCAAAGCATAAGAGACTTAGAAAAGCCTAAGATGTTTCTTAGCTCTAGTGCTGAAAACGTGGCACTTCTGCAGAGATGATGTCCTCTCTGGAGACACAGCGGCGTGGGGGTGTCAGCGCTTCGGCAAGCAACTGGACTTCTAGGGCTTGCTCTTTGCAAGATCATCAACTGGCCCTGCTTTGCCTGAAACATTTCCTATCAACAGCATACTATTAATCATTAGTCACTGGCCAATAACTTTTTTTATTGGGTTGGCTGAGGCTTAGCTGAAAGTTCAGTCAGGCAACAGACTTATGGATGTGTTTTTAGGAAAAGATTTTATTATGGAAGTTTAAAAGTGTTCACACTCTAATCCCTGTTTGAGGGTGAAAAGTGAACTTCAGATGAAATAAAACATTTGAACATGAATGCATGTCATTGCCACAACAAACTTGTTTGTAGCTTGCTGCAAAGTGTTGGAATGAGATATAATTTTTCACTTAAAGCATCTGCTGACTGATACTTTACAACTACGCTCAGCGGCTGAAATATAAATTCAGAAACATTATCATGAGTACCATGAAATCTTGATATGGATTCTTTGAAGCTCTGTTAGTAGCCTGTTCCAGCTGCCTCCCCTTGGAAACCATGTGGATGTTGTCTTTTCCACCACTGTTCACCCTGCAATTTATTTTCATTTAACACGCTCCTTTGTGGTACCTCTGCTTACTCCTGAAGCAGGTTCTCTACACCCCTCTGCATTTATCCCTCAGGTCTTTTCTGGTAAAATCTCACAGTGTGTCCATTGGTTCTCGGCAACTTACTTCAGCTTCTGTTTTCTCCTTTGCTGTTTAGAGAATTGTATTGCAGCAATCTCACAGTGTGGGATTGATCAGCAATTCCACTGATGATGTTTTCTGAGGGGACTTTCGTTCCCGTCTCTTTTTAAGAGTCCCAGTTGAAGATTTGGACCATAACTGTCAAGCAGGTTAAAAATTTCACTTGTGCTCTGGGCTGTATCATCTTGAATTACCTAAGGCAAAATGTGGGTTTGTCATCTTTAATTGTTACCAAAACCAAACTCTTCCCTGACTCACAGAGAAAACATTCTCGTGTTTGATTAGCTGCAGTGGACAGACAATTTAATTAGAAGAATTCAAGTAACTGCACTGAAAGCAGGGCATTTAGGAGCATGGTTGGAAGCCTCTGCCTGTCACTTTAATTCAGAGAGCTGGCTGTCATCTCCTATCCACGTAGCCTGATGGCAGCTTGCAGGAATAGGCAGAAGCTCTGTTGGAATGTGGGGCATGGGGAAGGGAAGACCTGAACTTGAAGCAACAACTCCCAAGGTGTTTCTTCGTTTTTACCTGAGGTTTGTGCTCACTGGAAGTAAACTGAACAGCTGGAAGGTTTTGGCTGGGTCCAGGACACTGCAGAGAGCCCTTTGCTTTTGTCACTGGGCTCTTTTGTACACTTACAAAAAATACGCTGTATACTTCTTACAGATACTTCTGTTTATCCCATTAGGGAAAAATTCACCTCTGGACAAATGTGTTTTCAGGATGAAGCTGTGACAATGTGACAATGATTAAGGAAGTTAATGGAATTGGCATATTTACCCTTCACGTGGGACCTCTGAATATTTCAGTATTCTTCAACTGAAGGAGGAAAACCCAGCCTGTCACCTTAGCCTACAGGTTGGAAAAATAATGTTCTACTTCTTTATAGATAATGTGATCTGAGCCAAGGTTTTTCATGCTCAAACAGTAAGACTTCTCACTGATGGGTTTGCCATGTACAGAGATCTCTTCTATGTACACATGCATATAATTACATACATACAGATATTTTTATATATACATATATGATTTCTGTATAATCAAGTGTATCTGCCCATGCTTATAGCTCTATACCTGACTAGGAAGTCCTAAAGATACCTCATGCCATCCTCCTCACTGTCACCTCCCACCCCAAAAGTGGGTCTTGGTAAGGTGGAGAGCCATGAACTAGACCTTTGTCTTCAGGTCTAGCTTTGTTGCCTGAGCCTGTCACTTACCTCTGCAGCTGCAGGACAAACATCTCCTGCCTCAGCTGCACTTTCCCCCAGTGCTGCCTTGCTGCAGGGCCAGGGGAAGAGAAGGAGAGGAGGTTTTTGGAATTGCTGTTTGGGTAAACTAGAGTGACTTTGCAAAAAGGACGGGATCACTGATGTACCACAAGCCGAGAAGTGCTGATCCATGTGGGCAGCCACAGCAGGGTGCTGGGGTGGTCACTGCTGGAACAGCCCGGATAATGCTCTGTAATGGCATGGCTGTGGTTTCTAGTGTAAAACAAAGGTTTTCTGTGGCTCATTTCTATGGTGGTCTCAAGTTTGTGATGTTCCCCTTGAGAGCTGGAGCTCAGCACAGGTCATTCACTGTGCTTCCCTGCTGGCCACCAGATCACAAGGCTGGAGGCTGGGGAAGGTGCCTGTCTGTCAGGACATCCCCTGGACAAAGCAATGCTGCGTAGTGAGGAATGGCAGGGGAAATTCCTCGCTGACCCCTGCAGGAAGACAGCTCCTTTTCCAGGCTCCTGGGATAGCATTAACCTCCTGATTACAGTGATCCCTATAACTACTGGGGATTGCCTCAGCCAAACCATTTGCCTTTCTAGCCACAAGCATTCATTAAACTGACTGTTGCTCTTCAGTATCAATTACACACCCTCTATCAAAATCTCAAGCACTCAGAACTTGAGACAGGCTTTTTGGAGAGATTTCCTCTGGAGAGAAAAGGCTGACTACTGCCATGGAAATTGCTTTTGCCCTTTATGAGGTGCCTGCACTTAAACACACGCTACAAGGCTGTGTTTCTCCTGAGCAGCCTGGAGGAGATTGCACTGTTGGCTGAGGTGGTTGAAGTGATGCTTCCATATGTGCAGCACGAGAGAGGAAGCTGCTGTATTACCACTGGAGGGAAGTTAGTCTCGTTTCTGCCCACACCAGAGTACCTGTGCCAGGGCAGAGGCACCCACAAGCTAATTGGAACACAGAACAGGGCTGGCAGGAGGATGCTGCCTCTATGATTTCTCCTGCTCGTTGTAGTGGAGGCTGTTCTGCTTGCAGACTGGGGTGGCTGGAGCTCCTGAGGGGGCTGGGACACAAACGCCTGCTGAGCAGCAAGTAATGCTGCTGTGTATTTGTGTGAGATGTATCTTCCTCACCAGTACACCAGACAAACATCCTCGTAGTTTGAGATTGATGTGTTTCACCTGCAGGGGAGGAACAACTATTGATGGGCTTAAATGCCAAGGTACAGAAGTGATGGAGGGCAGCTACTGAGATGTAAGAAACTCGGTAAATACTACCAAGATCCTCTTTATTTCAGTCAGTATGCCAGTTTTGTTTTGGCCTCTGGCATATCTGAAGAGAGATTGTCTTTCAAGTCGTTCTCTCATTCCAGGTGCCCATGAGATGTCAGACACCACACAAAGGTTCATCATGGAATTAAGGATGACAAGCTCATCTTGCAGCACTTGGAACAACAGCCCTTGCCATAAATCTGGGGACCAGGGCAGACTTCCTCCACTCTTGTCACCTCTTCAAAGACTGGAGGAGTCAAGAGGGTTGTGCTCATCTCCTGCCTCTCCTCTTGCACTTGAGCTGTTGGTGGTGAGGGACATGGCTGTACTTTTTTTTAATTCATGAGGCTCTGTCAAGCCATATGAAGGGAAAAAATTATTTGGCTTTGGATTGAAGCAGTGTAAAAAAGGAAGTCTGGTTTCTCACCCAGTGAAGCAGAATCAAACTAAGTCTACATAGTTTGGCAGGAAATACCCCTTCTGACTCCAGATTAAATGTGATATTTCAAGAACTTGCAAGTAAAGAAAGGAAGTGAACAGCTACAAGCAAAATGCCTGAAAGGAAGGCAATGGACCCCTACTTTTTTTCCAATTCTCAGGAGGTAAGATTGCCATATTCACAAGCATTTCCATCCCTGGAGCCATCCACTTGCATCTGCTGAGAAGGTGACCAGGTGACAGACATTTTGCACCTGGAAAGTGCTCTTACACTCTCTTCCAACACTGCTCACTTTGTATAAATGTCTCTATTAAATCCCATTAGCCTCGGTTGCGTTGTGAAGTATCACAGAAAGAAGAGTATTTGCTCAGATGCCTCAGACTGATGATCTTACAGTATGTTTAAGTATTACTCATAACTGTAGGTGAGTGGAAAGATTTTTCAAATAAATCATTACTGTGAGTATCAGACTTTCCTGTTATTCAGGAAAAGGGAACACTCATCATTTTGAAGAAGCTCTATTAACTTTTGAAACCCATTGGGAGGGCAAGAAATAGTAATGGAAAACTAAGAACAACAGTTGGATTCTTCTTCGAAAGAGTAGCTGATGTGTAGGCACAGGCAGAAATGCACACCTGCATCTCATTTTCATGAGGATCTTTCTGGAAGTGAAGTGGTGTTACAGGAATTGCATTTCTTCTACTACCTTTCAATTTTCTCCGTAAAGTGAATGAGCCAAAAGATGGGTGCAAGATGTTTCACTGAGCAAAGTTTGGGAGGAAGGCAGGAAAGAAGGAAAGAAGGAAAGAAGGAAGGAAGGATTTTTTTTTTTTCAGAGGAGCTATGTAAATCAGTAACAGCTCTGCATTCCTCTGAGGGGGGTTTAAGCCACCATTGCCTGACTATGATGTGCAGCTTATATAAAGTACCCCGGTCAAACTCAGGCTTTGTTGCAGTCACTCAGGCCAGAGGAAATTCCCAAGTGACAGAGTTGGGAGTTGTGTGTGGATCTGAGCTACATCTGGGATTGGTGTCTAAGTCACAATGCACTTTTTCTGAATGTGGAGTACTAGGCAAGGAATGTAGATGGGGATATGCTGTCACTCTTGCATGAACAGCCATTGCCACAGAGAAGTCCAGCAAAGGTATCAGCCCTGGACTTGGAAAAGCAAGGAGATCATGCATAATGGTGAGAAAGGAACTGAGAAGGAGCTCAGCAGCCTATTCTGACCCAGCACAAGCATTCTTACGTTTAATTCTGATGTTTCATTGAAAACTATATTCACAGTCTTTAATCAATCAAACCGAGCAAGTCTTACAATAAACATTTGTCATACATGGTTGCTTCCTTATGTTCCATATGTGCCTGCTCTGTTTTTCTCTTTTGCTTTTATCATGGCCTTGAAGTGGGGAGGAGAATAATTTTGTTATGTTTGAATAACACCCTACCAAACTGTGCATTGGTCCGTGCCTAGATTCCCTAGGAACGTCCTTGATATAAATAAATGCGAATAATCTATACTTCTCAAAAAGCAAGTCTGATGTTCCTGTACATAGCCTAAGTAAGAAACAGAGGAGCTGCAGCCTCACAGGCTGTGAGAATTAGCCAGATGCACTGTTTAAGAAATATCAACAAGTAACAGACTAAATAGTTACAGATTCTGTGATGCAGATTTTAAATACCATTTGCTTACTAAGAACATGGCTCTGGATGGCCACTGAGACTAGGTGAGATAAGGGGTGAGATATAGGGGAAGAGGGTGCTGTAGCCAAACTGAGCAGTGTCAGCACCTGCATCCAACACATACTTGTGCATCTTACATCAGTGCTGTGTTTAATCCAGCAGAACCTGCCAGCAGCTGCAGGACACAAGGACAGGCATCTCCCACTCCACATCCACACAAGACAGCACCTTCGTATCATGCTCACTGAGCTCTGACCAGATTCATCTACTGTCCATGGTGGCACAGTGTTGTAGCTCTTCCTCCACAAAATAGCCTCCCTTTGAAATTACTTTACACACACAGGTAAGGACTGTGTGCTGGCAGGATATATCAGGCATGGGGATGCTGGAGGGTCACAGAATGCTCAGGTTTATTCTTAGGTGTTTTCCCTGCAGCAGGGAGATGGAATTTTACTTTTCATGCAATGGCAGGTATCTCCCGTTCCATCCTTGCTGCAGGGAAAGAAGGGTCGATACACATACCATGTTGAGGACTGAGTTGTCCATTGTATGTTACTTTCCAAAGAAAAGCCTGATTTTAATGTTCAGGAGGCAGAACTGTGAGATCGTGTGGGGAACTGGAGGATGATCTTTTCCTTCGTTGTATTGAAAAATGTTCTGCACAGCTTTCCAGAAAAAAAGACCTAAATGCCTTTCCTTCAACAACTTAATAACCACTATAAATTTTCCTGCTGATTTTGCACATAACAGGAATCAAAGGTGTCTGTCCTTGCACAAAGGGAAGACCACTAAACTGGACTGAGGTGAGGAAGGGAATGTGATTTTGCTAATACCCTACACATACTGATGTCAATCCATACCAATGTACAGGTCTCTTGGCTCAAAGACAAGAATGTTTATGTATATGAGAGTCCAGCTGAGGATGGATATGAGTAACCCGGCAAGAGCCAAACAATACACCTGTTCTTTCCAATGTTTGCCTCATCCGTACTCCTGTCACTGCTGATTTTGCAGGATGGAAAGCTGGTTATGTGCTGTGCCTGGCAACAGTGACAGGCAAGGATGAGGCTACCAATGAGTCAGAGAACGCTTGCAGGAGTTAGTTCTAGCAGCCAGTCCTGCTGCAAAGTCACATTTCTTTTCTGCATCTGCCATTTATGTTGTTGGTAACTGTGCAAACCATAACTTTGGAAGCCCTTTAAGGGTATTAGTTTTCTAAGTGTGAGCAGTTCTTCAAGGATTTCTGAAACATACAAGTGCACCTGGAGGCTCAGGTACTTTGGCTCCTTTCTCTGTGTCTGAGTTCACATATATTGTGAAGAAGAACAATAAACCTGAATTTATTCTTTATTTGGTGGGTACAGGTGTGAATGTGGTGGGGTGAGCCCAGTCCACAAGACCAGCTGTAGGGACCAGGCTTCAGTCTGGAAAGCACAGTAGAACACTTGTTCCTCCTGCCCCACACTTGGCAGACATCAACCTCACATTCCACCCACAGCTACAACTGCCCAATAGCTTTTACCAAACTCTTAGTAAAGGTGCAAAAGTCACAAATACAATGTACCACAGGAATAGAGGTGGGATTGGGGCACTAACATTGAGTCCCCACAATGTTTTTCTACACAAAGGTAATTTAGGGTTTGCTAGAGGCTATTGGTCCAGGCTCTGCCTCAGATAAGCCTCTTTCTCTAGGACAGTCCGTTTGGGGTGGGTGCATCATGCTAGGACTGCTGTCAGGGGTTGTCACACTTGCTTTGGAGTGTTTGAGGGTTCTCAACTCACCAACATTTTTGCACTCATTTTGCAAGTTAAATGTTTCTTTTAACTTGCCAATCAAACTGAGGTAATACATTGCAACAAAGAAGAACATGTTCTTGAGTGTTCTTTATAATGTAGTGGTCAACTGCTCTTTAACCTTAGCTAAACATGGATTTTTGCTATGTCCTACGAGATTTAAACACTTAGATACTCACAGCAGTATCTTAGATAAAAAGATACTTAGATAAAAAGATACTTTTGGACATACCTTATCTTTGTTCTCCTATGTGTCTCCTGAATAATTTTATATCAGTTGGCTCTACGGTGCTGCATTTACATGAAACCAGTCCTAAAATTCAGGGTGACACCTCCTCCCCCATGATGCTTATCTGGATGCAAGGGACACGTACCTGTCTGATGGTTTCAGCAGAGATAAAGGCTCAAGCCTTTAGTGAGTGTATTTATATGAAGCAAAGGGAATGTTCTATGGCACTGGTTTCTCAAAACTTGCAAGTGCCATCCCTTCAGGATAAAGTTATTTCTCCTTCAGAATATGTAATTGAGTTGCACTGAAACTACATCCTAATCCCTATGTTAAATCTTAGAAGATTTATAGTTTTGGGTAAACAGTGTTTGATATCCCTTTGTAGCAGACCCACAGGGTATTTCGTAAGAAATAACAAGTGGGCTCCTATTCCTTCTCTAGCAAACTTTGATCCATGTTGTGGATTTGGCTAGGAATACAGAAAGCAGGAGATTTATGGATGATAAAAAGGATGACATCATGTATCTGGACTGCTCTCCGTGTCACTGCTGTAAAGAAGTGTGTTTTAGGCAGAACTGCTCTTCTGCCTATTTCAGTGCCCTTGCTTGCATCCAAGGTGGGGTGGGGAGTGGATCACAAGCAAATTCAAGCCCTGGGACACCTTATTCCCCCTGTGCACTGCTCTTCTGTCCATGCTGGCAGGGCCAGGCACAGGACAGCCCAGAACAGCCAGTCCTCCAGCTGTAAGCTGACAGTGTTGGGGAAGGGGGTCAGGTTTTTAGGGTTTGCTGAGATAGCAGTCACCCAGTACTTGCCAAGTTCTAGTGAAACTTCCTACAGCTGGGTTTCCCCTTCCAGTTTTGCTGATGTGGCCAGTGACTGAAGGGTATTTGTGAACACAGTGAGCAGCACTAAGGTCTTTCCAAGATTGTGTGTTTGCCTTTGGCTGGCTGAGGGGGCCAAGGTGACCAAGGTGTGAAGGAGGAGGAGGAGGGAGAAAGGCTCTTCTGCTGCTCTTGGACCTCACAGCAAGGCTCCCACAAAGCTTTGCACACAGAATTGCCATAGCAAGGCCCCTGTCCCCAAGAGTGGCATCAGCTTAGTGGCATGCGTTGCCCAGGAAACGAGACCCCCTCTTGCTCTGTCATTGTGCATCTAGCAATTTCCTGCCGCCAGATCTCACCAAGGCTTGCAGTAACCACTGATAAGCAGGCAGCAGGCTTTTACAAGCAACCATAGGGATTGTGGAGCACAAGTCAAGCAGGTTGCTGCAGAATCTCAGTGCTCAGCCCCAGCATTACTGGTAGGTGGGGGGTGTCAAGATCTAATTTTGAACTAAATAACTCTGTGTGCCAGGCTTATGACACAGGGCACTTGCTGCCTGTG
The DNA here is from genome assembly GCA_013398015.1 of Oreocharis arfaki. Classification (NCBI taxonomy): domain Eukaryota; kingdom Metazoa; phylum Chordata; class Aves; order Passeriformes; family Paramythiidae; genus Oreocharis; species Oreocharis arfaki. The sequence goes on along the minus strand of VZRR01006558.1, from coordinate 978,905 downwards.
CTCACAGGAAACTGCTCCTGACTGTTGGTATTGTCAGAAAATGCCAGAATCATCAGTGTGCTCGGAAACTCCGTGTCTGCTCTCCTGACACAAGAGGGTGTTTCTGGTGTCAGAAGGAGCGTCACACCTTGGGAAGCCTTGAAATCAGGTGTTGCTGGTGGTCACTAGGGGTTGGGACTTCCAGGTTCCAGTAAAAAAACATTGCCAGTTAGCTCCTATTAACCCTCTTTTCTAAATTGATGGCCAGTTCGTGCAGACTTCTCTGAGTGTATCAGCCTTTGGGAGATGATGATACTGTTACTTCACCCTTCTATCATCTAACACTTTTCCTCTTCCAGTGTTTTTCCTATCGTGATGCCTGCTTCAAAGTATTTGTGGTAGCAAAAAAAAAAAAAAAATCTCTCTCACTGAGAACACATTTAGAAATTTGAATGTCATATATATTAAACTCAGATGGTGAAACCCATGGAATGCAGGGCTATCCAAGAGAAAAATGTGGCCTGAGCTATGGAAAATGAGTTTCCTTCCAGCTCTCATAAGTTCTGCAGCAACCTCTGGAAATCTGCAAACTGCTCAGTGGATGACCAGCTATCTGCAGAAAGTTCCAAGAAGGCTTGCCATAGAAATTCCAGGCATTTCTGAGAGAACTGAATAAAAAGCATCTGTCTGAGCTAGTGCATAACCTCTTTTGATCTGAGTTCAGATATGAGGTTTTGTAGTGGTTTATGTCAATCAGAGTATGAAACTATCATAAAATATGTCAGTAGTTAAAGTAAATTTATTACATCAAAGTCAATAGCATACAATGACTTAACTCTGTGAGACTGCATCAAGAGCTACCCAAATATTTTTAGCACTTATAAAGGAAACAGACTTCAGGGTGGATCCCTTCTCTGCTATGTATTTATGTCTGCTTTTATGTTTTTGAGGCAAAAGTGATGAACTTTGTCCTCTTGCAGAGCATTTATAGTATCAATAGGACTAGATGAGAAATCTCCAGTCGGATATTGATGTATCAGTGTGACAAATCAAAAATATCAACACCACTCTGGAAAAGGACATGCAGGCTTTGTTTGGCAATGATTTTGATCACTCTGAATTGGAGCTGCTTCAGAGACGAAACAAAAGCGCCAGCCCTTCAGCAGGTGTAAGTCACTTCTCTATCAGCATCACAGAGCTGCTGGGATCTTAATGGAGGGATGTCAGGTGGTGAACTGTACCATGTCTCATAGCACCTGCTCAGGTGTTTCTTCTAGAGGTGTTTCACATTGTGGAAATGACTTGGTGAACCTCAGTTGTCATAAATGTATCCTCCCCTGGTCTCCCTCTCTGTTACTGTGATGGTGCCACCTGTACAGACTTCCTCTGCGGGGGTGGCCTTGCTCCCATTCCCGCATCTGTGCCTGGCACCACTTCTTCTTCATCCCAGGGTGCCTGAGCATACTGGAGTGGAAGCTGGTGTGAGAGAGGAAGATCAGGAAAAAGTACTTTTCATCCCACCAGTGTTGAAGCCACCTCTGTAGAGGAAGGTTTGCCCCTACTGTTTCCAAGCCTATTATTCCCACAGAAAAGGGACTTAAAATTGGAGAATCACCAGGTTCAAATAGCATCACCTACCATGGTGTGGATGCTTGGTCGTAGTTGAGTGTGAAAGAAAAGAGAACTAATTATTGTCTAAAGGCCTAGTGGTTTCATCCCGCTTAAAATCTTTGTTCACAGAAGAGAAGCTGCTCTGTCCTGTGGACAGACACAGAGCAGAATGGGCACAGATGTTCGTGGCCTGGCTTTCTGTGTTCATCTCCTGGGTGGGCTATGCTTAAACAAGCCTGACACACATTGCAGAAGTGTCTTGAAATGGCTTTCACTGAAAAACCAGTATTTTTTCCATACTGTTAGCTTAAGTATGGAACACTTAAGAGTCAATGCTCTCAGTTGTTTTTCAGCGTAAACAGCTCAAAACATTACTTACAGGAAGTACAGTTTTTTTAAAATTTGGTTTTATTTATCTGGTACTGGTAAAGATGTAATTTGTTTTTCTATTTTTTATAAGATTTCCTGTTAAGAAGGAAAAGGTTTTTATTCACACATTTGCTTATTTGACTGAATGCCAAGGGAAGGCACAAGGAATTTACTAGCAACTATGACCCAGTGTAATTTCAACGAAGTGCAAGTCTTTCTAACAGACAATAAAGACCTTCAAGCAGGCCAGTAAATGAAATAGATACTGGGTGCAAAGCATTATGGTTCAGGACTTTAGGAGGAGAAGCAACTTGCACTGTGGAAAGTTAGCTCTCTGCTTGGCCCTGAAATAACTTGCCATTTAGAAAAGGACATGCTTTTATCCACTTCAGAATATTATAGGAATTTCAAGTTTTCAAATAATGTGACATGTGGGCTAAGAAATGCACTTTCTGGGGAAATTTCTCTGGGCATGATTCCTTTGGCAGCTGAATTCCTGTCTTTCATCTGCAGGAGCCTCCTTTCTCATTAGCAGCTATCTATGCCTTCTGACAGAATGCGTGTGAGAGAGTCACACTCGACCAGATGTGATAGAAGCACAATACTGGTGCTAGATCCAGAGGTGTGAGTCTGATGTAGGCTTGAAGTAGAGATTGGCCCTTAATGACCTGTCTGCAGGTGAATATTTGGTCATTTGAGCATCTGGTAAAGGATGGGGGATCCTGACTGAGATAGATAGGTTGATTGATTGATTGATTGATTGATTGATTGACTTCTCTGTCTCTCTATACACACACAAGATATTGTTTGCAGACAGGATCTGTAGATTTATTTTGAAAGAGGTGGCCCGGGATATTGGACCTATTCCTGCTGCATGAAATCCTGTTCTGACTGGTGTAGGGAATGTGACAGGATGGGATGCTGAGCTCAGGTTTCTGCACAGAGGAGCTCTGCCAGCACAGCCACATTTGGGGAGTCTGAAGAAGGAGCACAGCATGCAGCAATAGTTTTAGGCAGGCAGTGCTGGCCATGCCAGCAGAGTGCCCCCAAAGCAGCATAGTGCTCCATCTGGGGAGCAGGGTCCAGCTGTCCCAACAACCAGTAGTGCTGTGCTTGCATCAGCAGCACCTGACATCCTTACAGTGGCACACATTCCCAGGGCAGGTCTGTTTGGAAAGGGCATTTCTTTATGCTGTTGAAATTATCTGTGGCCCTCTGACTAAATAAGTCTTCTGAGGAGGAATACAGAGGAAAGGACACAAGTAATGATTTACATACCATAAGTAGAATATGGGCCACAGGGTGCAGTAGCTCTTGTTAGGTGGTCAGGCTTCATTGCCTTTGCCTCTCCTTTTTCCAGTTCCTGTGTTTCCCAGTACACCCACCATTACTGGGTGAGAAGAGGTTGGCAAACTAGGAAAACCACATCTCTGAAATGAAGGAGCCTAATAAATTGAAAGGGCAGCTCAAGCAGGAATGCTGATAGCAGTATCCTCTGAACATCCACTCTGCTGGACACCATCACTGCTGGATGTTGAGAAAATCTGCAAGGCCACCCCATGACCACGGCTACCATATATGGAGACCCACTTAAAGACTAACCATGCCTGGGAGTTGCTTCCCTTCTCCACATGTACAGCTCCCACTGCCATTGATAGTGCTATAGAAATTTCAGAACCTTTTCTATGCAAAGTGTTCATTCTATATTTTTCTTCCTCTGCAACACCACGGGCAATAGATTATTCCTGTTTGGGTTTTGGCTTGCTCTGGACAAATTGAGTGTTTTTGCTTTGGAAGGAATAATGTATCTCCTGTTTTCTTTGATTGTTGACACTAGAATTAAGTCTGCAAGCAGGCTGTTTTTCATTAACCCCAGTGCTTTTTTCCTTGTCTTTTATGTCTGCTGGGGACTCACCCGGAGCAGAGGAATCGTGGAGGTGAGTCGCAGCGTTGTTTGTAAAACATGTATTGGGGATTCCTAAACACTTCCTACCTTTTCCATCCATTTGCAAATGATTAGATGAAATGTAGATAATTTCCTTGCAAAATGAAATAAAATTGAAATTAATCCCAGATGAGCTGTAAATTTCATTTCTATTAAAAAAAAAAAAGCCTTTGAAGAGGTTTTCAGGCTGCCTATGCTATTTATGTATGTGCTATCTGTGTCAGGCACACTTATTGCATGCCCATTTGCTGCATATTGGCTACCCTTAATTTATCTTGTTGATTTTTAGGTATTTCCAGCCACTGTTGGATCTCCATTATACCACCTCTGAGATGCCCCTTTGCATCCTCCCTGATCAGCACATCATGTGCAGCTTTCTTCTCCCACCCTCCCTGTTCTTTCCAAGAATTCCTTTCAAGCAGTCTTCTGTTCTCTCTCCTTCAGCCAAAAACCAAGTCACAAGCTTTGGGCTTGGTTTGAAAAACTTGAGCACAGCTGGCTTGGGTGGGGTTGGAACCCAATGACCTCTACAGTGAAGTAAGAGCTGCAGTTCAGAGGTAACTTTTTTCTGCTGCGTCTTAATCTCTCCTCTCCTCTCCTCTCCTCTCGTTTATATACTACTATTGAAAGCAACTAGTAGGATGAGCAGATCAGGCTTTGTTTTAAGCCTACATACCTGTCCCAAACCTTTTCTCAGAGCTGGCTGCAGGAAATCCTGTCATTTAAGGACCATTTTTACTGACTTGGGGTTTTGTGCTACCACTAACCTTTCATTTTAAAAAAGGTATTTTCCATCACTGGTGTATTTTAACTGATACAGCTTTAGAGAGCAATTGCACACATTCAGCCTTTTTTTCTATTCTTGTGTAGAATAACTCCTCTGGTCACTTCATCCCCCCAGTAACCTTGCTTAGTACTACTACAATTAAATTTTCTCTTTACAAAAAAATTGTGCTCAGCAGTACAAGTTAGGTGCCACAAGAACTTTGTGTAATCTCACTGATTCATGAGTTCTTGTGTTCGAAACATCTGTTACATCTTGTGATCACATCTGCTGTTCTTATGGAGGCGCCACATTTTTGGCTTGACATCACCCTAAGTAATACACTTCAGTCTGTCTCCTCTATCCTCTCACACAAACAAACTCCTGGGATATAGCAGAGATCCTTCCTACTAGACATTTCGTATATGACTTCGTACTTTTAGTTCAATTTCTGCTGTTCCAGACTTCAAAGTCATCCCTTTTTCCCCCCAAATGACGTTGCAGTCCTTCCCTCTTGGCAGTTCCTTTCTACGTTGCATTAGCAAAAATTTCATTAACACATGAAAAACTGTAGCAGGTCATTCAGGTCATTTCTGAAAGTTTTGCTCTGAGATCCAGTACTTTCCACTGGATTAACTCCACCAATCCCTTCCATAACATTCTGTTCTCTGCTTTTAGTCTGCTGTCACTTGCAGCTATCCCCACAAGAAATGCAGTGAGAGATGTTTTACTCGAGGTCAAAAAGAACAGGTCTTTTGCATTTTCTTCTTCAGAAAGAAGTTGTCTTGTACCTCAAAAACCATGTTAGCCCTACTAAATGCACTTTAGGTTTCATTGCCTTTTCTATTTGTCACAGTGCCTTTAGTTACTTTGGCTTCAGCCTTTTCCAGTTGTAGGCTCTCCAGAGCTAAGGGAGAAGGAATGTATGTGCCATCGACATTTCTTGAATTATCTTCTTTCTGATTTACTTACATCCTAGTTTTGGGCACCTCCTCTCTCCAACTAGTGTCAACCATTACATCTTTGTTCTCATGTTCAAGATCACCATCTTTATTAAAAACTCAAGCTGTGGGACTTGTCTAGATTATGCCTCATTTCAACCTTCTCCATTTTGCCCATCAGCCCCACTTTTCAATCCTTCTACCTTCTATAAATGACAGAAGAAATATTTCATTTCTTTACAACTATTTGCCTTTTTAATTCCTATAGTTGTACTTCCTGAACTTTTAACCATAAGCTTCTTTACTGACTAATTCATCTTTCCCATGCCCTACAGACTGTGCTTGCTCCTATGGTAATACTAATTTTTGTGCTAGCATTTTATTCAGTTAGATATGCAGTCCTTCTGTATAATTTTCTTTTCTTTGAAACACAGTCTGAGAGTAGTTTTTGTACCTGTGTCAAAAAACTTTCAAACCTACGCCTAGAATACTTTTCATTTTACTTCATTTTGTGAAAACAAATCTTCACCCTTATTTGTGGTTTGAGGTTTTCACTGTTATTCACACTGGTCTTGGCTGGTTTCTTGGAGTAGCACTGGCATGCAAATGCAATAAACATCAGTTAAGTACAGCCTAATTGAAGTGACCAGCTGACCATTTGTAAGTAAAGTATGGAGACAAATGTGATTTTATAGAAGGTAATTATGGGTGCCATACAGCATGCAGGTTTCACTGCTCAGTCCTTTGATAGAGAGAGACTTAACATGGCAAGTATTTTGGCAGACACTACCATTGTTGCTTATTAAAATGATCTAATCCTAATGCCAGACCTCCTTTGCAAAGCATTGCATGTGTCTGTTCAATTTCCTCACAGCTTCTCTCTTAGTGTGGTGTTTTTTCTCCTTCTAGGGAAAACATACTAAAAATGCATTCGTTCTGCTCACGGCCTTGTCGAGTCTGGTAAGCACCTTCAGTGGCCAGTGTGAGTGGAGGCAGAGCCCTCCCTGGCACATCTCTGAGGTGGTATCAGAGCTGACAGCCTTGGCATCCCGAGGAGATTGGCCCAGAGCCAGGTGGGGGCCAAGCAGGTTCTGAGCAGGGGTGCAAGGTGATGGTTCCCACAGGCAGCGGGATCATGCGGCTCCACCGGGAACGTGCTCTGCAGTAGTGGTGGGGACACCTGGATCCGACCTCCATCAGCAAATGGCTTTACTGCTGCCAGCACTTTGAAGGGGCTGGGTGCCTCGCTGTGAGCACAGGACGCTTTGGGATGGAGGGGAAACTCCTCTCTGAGGTGCTGCAGCAGCCTTATGGGTGGTTTCCCCTGCTGGCCAGCCTTAGCGGCACCCGGGCCAGCACCTGCGGGAACAGGGCACTCCCTCCTGACCCCAGCAGTGGGATGAGATGTGGCAGCCCCATGAGCTGCCCCACTGTAGGACCTGCATCCAGCAGGGCTCTTCTCCAGCTCATTCAGCTGCCTGTGCTGGGCAGTGGAGGAGGGATCTGGTGTCACAGGACTTCCACCAGCCTGCCCTGATACAGGCAATAGTGGAGACTCTTGGAGCTTTTGGCTACAGTAGTTCGAGCTGTCACTTTTATCCTATTCTTACATCACTGTGGTTTAGCCGCTGATTTTTTTCTGTGCATGGTGAGGAGAAAGAAGAGTAAATGTCTGGCAGGCTACCTTGTTATCTATTGCACATCAAGGATAGGATTTCTGTAAGGCAAGAACACCGCAATGGACTTGATCTCTGCACATTGGCTCAGATAGTGAAGGCACTTTTCTAAGTCCTCTGGCTTATGATAACTTTTAATTTACTTCAGATCACACAGGGGACAAAGTACTTCGAAATACAGGCTGAGTAATACAAAATTAAAGTGACTGACTTGGAATAACAAAACAGAAAAATCCAAAGGCCACAAGAGTGTTTTCATTGAAAGCAATAGGATGTTCCTTCAGCTCTGGCTGCTGTGCTTTGTAAGGGCATAAAGGCGGGGCGCTGCACCTGAAGGATGAAGCCGTGGCTTAGTGTAACTGACTGTATATAGAAACCAGCCCATGATATGAAAAATTAGTGCAAACTTCCCCCTCCAGACAAAAAAAGGCATGAAGGAATGAAAGACTGGGTGAAACTCCAGCCTTGCTGGAGTGGGTGGGAATTTTGTCTCTGATCATGCAGTACAAGAATCTCCTCTACAGACTCGTAAGAAATTTTGCAACTGTGTAGTGATGTGTGCCAGGGAAAATTCAGCCCTTGGCTAAATAAGTATTTGTATTACATCTGTTTAGATGCTTTCCACCAGAGCTATACTGGGCCGTTTCTCCTTCAGGGACAGAGAAGCCTGGAAAAGCCTTTCTGAAGGGAAGGAGCAGAAAGAGCCCTTTTCCTGCCCGTTTATGTTTGTCACAGGCCAGGGAGGTCCTAGTCCCGTGTGATGCTTGTGGTTTTTCTTCAAAGGCTCTGAGTTGGTACAGACAATCCCAGCTGGCTGCCCCGGCTGTGCACTTTTGTTTTCTAGCATAACCTCCTCGGAAAATATGATGTTAGAGGGCTGGCCAGTCCAGTCAGTCTGTCACTCTTGGTTGGTGTCTCCTGTAGTAACATGGTGAACAGGTTGTGGGGGTTTTTCTTGGTTTGGGATTTTTTTTGGTTGTGTTTTTTGTTTGGTTTTGTGGTTCTGTTTGTTTTTTGTTTGGTTAGTTGGTTTGGTTGGTTGGGATGGGGGGCTTGGTGAGGGATTGGAGGGGTTTTTTTGTTAGTTTTTCAGCTCTCAGAAAAATTAGTCTATGAAATGTTGACTTTCTCCTGAACCTTTGCATTCCATTGGGATGTCCTTTCTGCTGGACCAATTCATCCCAGTTCCCAGGCAGCTCCCACCAGCCTCTGCAGAGCTACATCCCTGGGTTTTTTGACAGGCTCTTCTCCTTCAGACTGCACAGAACATCAGCCTTTCCTACAAACATAAATAGAGTAATTTCACAATAATCCTGTCAGATAAGGAAGGATTATCACTCCCCCTTACACCAGAAACATGGGAGCTTTTCTAGTGCCCAGAAATATGCAGTTGCCAAAGACCAGCTGATTTCCCTAGCATACATCATGTTTTTGTCTGGAAGAGATGGATTGTTTCTGAGTGGGGTGGAGGTGTCTCCACTGACACAGGGTGTGGCAAAGGGATGATGGGGAGAATTGCAGTCACTAATTTTGGTGATTGACTGGAAGGGACATTCCCTGTCCAACCTTTGGCGAGCAAGTGCAAGATTACTTTAATAAACTACAAGGGTTTTTTTATTTTAATTAAAAGAAGGGAGGGATGTGTTCAGTTTGTAAACACAAATGCAAACACATTTGGTAACTAAGCAGTTTGGCCAGCGTCCTGCTTGTAAAAGCTGAAGTTTGCAGTTAGACTTTGAAATAATAGCATATAACAGTACACTGAGTATTTGTCATGAAGTGATTTCATCTCCTCTGTTAATGCAATCACCCAGTGCTGAGACTGATGTTTTTGTAAGTCAGATGCGACAAAGGAAAAAGTTAATCCTTTGGAGAAAGAATAACATGCTGATTAGCTTCATTATTTAGAGCTGTATGAATATGCATTTAAATTGTGTTGGGTTGAATATCTCATGACTTGAGTGCAGGTCATCACAAAAATCATCTCCTAAGAATGTAAAAAAATGCTTTTGTTTTAAAAGAAAATAAACATTTTCTGTGATTTTATGACCAAGAGCTTTTAATATTAAAATTTAAAGATAAAAATAATTTTGAAATAGCATATGGCTGTTGATACTGTATGTTTACATATTGCATTCTTCTTCAGTTTAGACACTGAAAATAGATGAGGTGGTTCCTGCATTTGTTTCTAGAAAATGTCAGCTTCACATTCCTATTAACACATTGCTAAAGCTTTGGCCAACTCTGTCTAAAACAAGCCTGCTACCATGAGATGTAAAACTGAAGGAACACCATCACAGTTTGAGGCACAAAATTGCTGCACAGATATAGAGTGAAACCTGAAGAAGAGACATCCTGCAAGGCACAGCCAGAGGAAGAAATCCAGAAATGAGAGAACCAGCCCCCTTTCTCCCAGAGACTGCTGTCCTTCTCCAGCAGATGGACCTCCAATGAGCTCAAGAGCACAACCACAGTTAATTAACCTAGCCACAGCGTGGATCTGATAATGACATGGGTAAGAGGGTCTATGTGGTTGTAGGGTCAGTCCCCTCACTTGTTACTGAGAGCACATATGGTAGGAGTGACTGTAAAGCTGAATCCCAATGGCCACCATCTCAGAATGGGATACTAGTTTCCAGGATGGTGTGTGGTGTAAGGAAGGGGAAAGGCTTTGCACTGGGAAGGGCTGAGATGTTGAAGTGTAGCAGCTCCTTATCCAGCTTCAAGACATCACACGCACAATGGATCTGATCAAGAAGGGGTGTGCTCAAATGTCATGGTGAAGAAAGGTTTCTGAACTGCTGATACCCTCTTGGAGCCTTGCAGCCTGCACTGACAAGGTAACAACATGAGAAAGAGCAGAAGTGGGAAACACTCTGCTTCCAGGGTCAGGAGGGTAGTGACACTCTTTCCCCCAATGTCAGTAAAGAATTATTGGGAGCTCTTTATAACCTCGACTGGGGAACCCTGGAAAAGTACTGCCTTACAACATCACCCCTCTACACCTTCATCCACGAACCACAGTGCAACAAAACACACCATTATCTAACAGAAATAACTTCCCTCGGTGCAAGGTGATTAAAAGACTGTAACAGGATTTAAAAGTCTTGCTAATCTAAGAAATATATGCAATAAACCAGCAGTATAACTGTATGGGTTGCTTTTTCTTGACACAACCCTTGTACTTTTTCTTTACCTTTTTTCTTTTACACTTCCACTTTTTCTAGTGTGAGGCTAGAAGGGTGTTTTTGCACCTGATGCAATTAAAAATTTTCCCTCCTCCGTTTTATGCCTATAAATGCCTTTATGCCATCACTGCTCTGAAACAAAATGAGCCCCAATCCTTACTAACAGTTTAAAAATATTGAACTAGTTACTCTACTTACCAGAAGCCTTCATTTAGTCAAGTCTAATTTGCATGTTATTGCTGCTTCCCTGTTGTCTTGTTTCTGGGAAAGATTAGAGTAGTGTTTTAAACAAGACCTCCAAAATGCCTTAATGGATCAGAAATAGTGTTTCTGTTGTAACTGTCTTAATCTCTTGATAATTTTTCTTTTCATTAATGAAGAGCCTGAGTTTGTTGTTCCAGCTCAGCCTTTAATGCTAAAGATGTTTTTGTGCTTTGACATGTAAAGAGTGGGCGCCCAGGGGCAGAGATTCGTGTGGTGCAAACTCCCATTGCTCTCTGAAAGCCATTTCTGAGGAAGCCAACTCTGATTCCTGCATAGGGATATCAGTTTACAGCCGCTGTAAACTTTTCCTATCTACTATAATGTGAGGATGAATAATTTTACTTAATATTATAGAATCACAGAATCGTTAATGTTGGAAAAGACCTCTAAGATCATCAAGTCCAACCATCAACCTGACACTGACAGGTCCACCCCTAAACCATGCTCCTAAGCACCACATCTACATGTTTTTTGAACACTTCCAGTGATGGTATCCACCACCTCCCTGGGCTGCCTATTCGAGTGCCTGACCACTCTTCCAGTGAAGAAATTTTTCCTATGAGTGAAGGAGCTTTTTAGTGAAGAAATATTTCATGGCTACAGAATCTGCAAGAGGAGCGTTTCCAACGTTCTTGTCAGGCCAAAACATAAATCATGTTTTAAAAATTTGTGTTTATTTTTTTCTGAATGTAGCAACCGGATGGTTAGCACTAGCTGGGCACAGTGAGAAGCTGATTTCTGCCCCCAGTTCTGCTCCTGCAGTGACACAGAGGCCAGGATCCCCCCTGGTGTCTCCTCCCCTGTTTTTTTTCTGGCTTTTCACCAAGTATGTGCAAGCACGGTTTGGTGAGCATTTTCTGATTTGTGGTGGTGCTTCAGAGCAGCGCAGGCATCTATGATCTGCTAGAAAGCAAGAAGAAGTGCTTTTAAGTCTCTTGGGATTTTTTGGAAAAACTTACCCTAGGTCTTGCAAATTAGTAAAATCTCCTTCCAAAAAAGTGTAATTAGTTACTCTGAACACAGAGAGCTGACATTCAAAAGCAAAGAGCCCATGGACGGGCTCCAGCATTTTCTGACCTAGTGAGCCTCGTGTGTGCCAGCAGCCATGCGCTTCAGCAGGGTCATTGTCCTCACAGGGACAAAAGCAGCAGTGTTGTGAACTCCCTCAACCTCCTTGTACAACTTCTGCCCCCATATTCATGCCTGCAGCCTCCTTCCATATGTGGAACTGCATGGAGGTAATAAAGTCAGAATTGGGTTGGTAGCATGTGTATCCTCAGAAGGTTATAAAGAGAATAAAGTGGGTTTTACTCATTTCCTCTCATTTGACATTTAATGTATCGGCATTTCTTTCTTTCAGTATTCCTTAAATTGGTAAAATGTGGGCTTTCATCATAAGGTTTTCATCTCAGCAATGAAAAAAATATATTAAGCAGAGTTCAAATAGACTTTTATTTTATAAGAGACCAGCTTTATATCTAGGTGGATAGCTATATTGGAAGAGAGCACAGACCTTTGCATGCAGCACAGATTGGCCCCACTATCTCAGGAGGCAGAAAGTTTTCTTGCTAGTGTATTGTGAACTCCCTGTGCTCCCCAGGCGAGTGCAGCAAGCAGGACATGGGCACAGAAACAAGCTGCTGCCAAACAAACCGAGCACGAACTTGCAACAGATCAGCTCTCTGATAACTGATTTAATGACCCTTTCCAGCTTGCAGGACAGATTTTGCCTCTGATCCTACTGTGGTAACTCCCTCAAAAGTCTCTTCGGATGCCTTTGATCCTGCTTGTGACAAATGACTGCCCCAGACCCCCAGAAAGGGCAGCATCTGCTACCTCCTGACTGAGCTATTTACCGTGTGCTAGCCAAAAGGCTTTCTCTTGTATTGTTTATCTTCAAGATGGGGACTGCCTTAGCTATTATTTCCCTATTTTACTTCCTCAGTTTCCTGTTGCTTTACAGTCTTTGTTCTCTTTAGTTTTTCTTTCCTTCTTCTCTCTACTTGCTCACCGTTGTCTGCCTTTCTTCTTTTTCATTTTCTGCCTCTTTTTCACTATTATAAGGGGTTTTCCCCACTGCTCTCTTCCACTGCCTTCTCTCCCATTTCTTTGCCCCCATTGTCTTTCTTTGTCTGGCTCTTTCTGCTCATCCATCACATTATGACAATGAGGAGCAGCTCACAGAAAAAGGGCCAGCTGGGTTACATCCTGGTAAGAGCACGTGCTGCTGCTGACGGGACCCAGAACACAGAACAGTGATGCCTCCAGACTGTTTTGAACACATGCTCCAGATAGGGAGGGAGAGGGGGTTTTTCACTAGCCCTGCTCAGTTTACACACCCCTGCACACATGGGACAGGGTTAGAGTGCCATGGGCATTGGCACAGCTGGGGAAGGTAGCAGCAAGAGGCCAAGCTCTGCATGCATGATGAAAGGAAATCGCTACAGGAGTTACAGCTTTGCTATGAAAGGCAACAGGCCAAGGAGAAGCATTTGAGAGGAGGGCAGAGTTCTCTGCTGCACGTCACTCTCATCTTGGGGAGGATTTTATATATGGGAAAGACGCAAATGTTGAGCATGGCCCTGCTCCCGGTTATGCTTTCCAGGAGAAGGCTCCCTGGGTTGCTTCTCCTCATGTCTCTGCCATGGGCCTCTCAAACAGGACAAGCAGGGGGCACCCACTGCACCCATCCAGGAGCATGGGGCAGCTCGTGTGAGGCCAGGCGAAGGACTGCATCCAAGGAACTCACAGAGGGTGGTGCTGGGGCTTAGTTAAAGGACAGCATCAATGGAGTCACCTGCCAATGTAAGGCTGTTCTGAATTAGCAACACCAGCAGCAGCTGTGCCCGTCAAGACAGGCACTGTTGACTCTGGACATTTTTGAGTGTCCACAAGCCATCAGCACTGTGACACGATTTGTGTGTTGCTGGTGGTAATGGTATCCATTTAGAGACCCCTGTGCTGACTATCTTCTTCCTCTCATAGATCTAAGATATGGAAGAGCCCATGATATGCCAGGGTGAAAAGAAAAGGCAGAGTGAGTTATATTTGGTGCTTGATATTACACTTCTTAGTGTGAGACAGCGACAAGAAGTGTCGGGACTTGGCTCATGGGCTCTGTTGAGCAGGATGGAGCAGCACAGGGAGGCTGCTGGAGGGAGGCCACTGAGGATGCTGAAGTCCAGGGAGGGTTTTGGCGTGTGTGAGTAAGGGAGAGCATGTGCATATTCAGAGGTCTGCAGTGCAATGGCGTGCTTAGGCTAATCTCTTGTTGCTAAGGAGCCCTACACATATTTGGTGTTGGCTTGAGTTACCCTTCCTCAGGTGGCCTCCCCCCTCTCCCAGTGAAGTCCATCTGTTTGGCCTCAAACCCCGTGAATTTTGGCTCTGAAGCACATGGCCCATCACGAAGGCGCAGAGCATGCCTTTCACAGCCTGGAGGAGGCTCTGTGCCCAGCACCCCAGCACCACTGAGCGCCGCCAGCTGTTTCCTGACGGGCGACTCCTGCGTGAGTCACATCACTTTGCTGGCTCTGACCCGTGGAGAGCAGCTGGCCTGGCATGCTGTGGGCAGGGAGACGTCTCTGGCTCCTGCAAAGTCATTGCTCCTCTGGAAAAAGCTCTTAGACACTGCTAAAACTGCAGCAGCGGGTGAGGCTGGGGGTAGGTGTGCCTCAGGGTCTGCTCCATGCTGGCTTTCTGGTAGCTAGCTTTCTCGCTGGTTGAAAGGGGGGTAAATGCACACCCCGTGCTGCTAAACTGGGTTTGTAGAAGCAGTAGGAAAAGTTAGATACTTGGCTTTGGCCTTTCCCAGCTGAGGCTACCTTCTGGTCTCTGAGGAGGGTGCACTGCAGTGCTGATCCACACAAGCATCCCCTGGTGCACTGGCAAGGAGGCACCATGAGGAGCTGCTTGTTCAGCTGTGAGCAGCAGCAAGCTGCAGAGATATCCATCCTTTCTTCCACCTCAGTCAAGGGAGCTGGTCCCTGGCACCTGCCTGATCTGAATGCAGCTGTTGACAGGAAGAAAGAGTCAGGCTGAAATCCCTGGGAAGCTGTGGCCACATGGATTGAGTGATCACCTTGGTGCCACTGCCTGCTCACTTGTGTTCCTCATCTGCATACCATCCATGCTGGCTTACTTGTGTACACTCCTTGCCCCACTGGGGCATGTACTTGCCAAAGGTGAGATGAGATGTCCTGCTATCCTGGTGACTTGCCCACCTCAAAAGTCACAGCACCCGGACATGGATGTCATTCCTTCATCAGGCCTTCAGAACTATGTGCACTTGAAAGCACATGTGCAGTCATTACATGTGAAGTCTACTCTGAAACAACACAGCACAAGTTGCAAGCCAAGCATTCAGGACTTAGGAAAAGCCAGGTTTAAGGTTTCCTGTGCCACACCAACCAGCCTTGAGGTTTTGATAACATCATCTCTCTCTTAGGACCTCATCACTGACTCCAGCCTCCTGTTTCTCTTAGTCTAAGCTTCTACCTCTCTCCTGCTTTGATGCCAGCTCCAGACCTTTTCTCTCTTCCACATTTCAGTCTTCCCCTCATCCCAGCTCCCACCCTAAGTTTCTTTTTCTACCTCTCCAGTTATGCACTCTCACCTGACTCTTAAACATGCCTCACAGCTGCACTGACAGTATACACCTCTTCCACTTCTTCCTCCCATCTCCCAAATCTGCCTCCTGATTCAGGTAGTCAGTCCCACATTCCCAGTTATTCCTCAGCTCTTTTTCACTGTCTGTTTCATTTGTGCTTTCCCCACTTTTGCATTAAAACCATGGAGTTTATTCCTAATCTTTGCATGCCATTCCCTCTCCATCTTGGGGAACCCCTAAAACTCTATCCTTCTGCTGTGGTCTGGAGCCTCCTCACAGCCGTTAGCACCCAGAAACCACAGCTGCAGGAACAGGAGGAGCTGCATCTTCTCATCAGCCTTGAGACAGAGATGCCCAGGGAAGTCAGGACCAGGTGCTCACAGACAGCTGCCTCTCAGTGTGGCTTCTCAGCCTCTCAGACAGCCCTGCTTCCATCCATTACGCAAGTTAACCTCGTTAGGTACCTAAAAATCCGATGAGATCAACCATTTTCACAGCATGAAAAAAGTATTTGGTCAAAGTATTTAAAGATAGGCAAAGTTCTGGTTAAGCTGCAAGAGGGTCTTACAGCAGAGGCTGTCAGGGAAACACGGTGTGTGTGTGCAGCACAGCTACTGGCTTAGTCAGCAATAACTCACTGTAAAGGCTTACAGGGGGCTGTGTGAAAAGCAAAGGCATTCCTCATGTAATTTATTTGCTTCTGGAGATATAAACCCATAGGACGTCACAGCAACTGGTCTGTGACTTTCATAATGTATAGTGGCTTTCCAGGCTGTTACTTCTTGTTGGCACAGCAAGCTTTTGTGAACGTGCCACAGCATGTGTAATGCTTCAGCCTTTTTGGCTGAATTCACAGACAGCAAATAGAAAGCATTGGGTTATGCTGTGCCATAGCCTGCCCTCCAGGGTAAGGGAGTCTGGTTGGTCAGAAGCTGCATAGATGGCTTTAAAATATTGCAGTAAGGGTTTTGTTTGGAACAGCTCTGAGCACCATTTCTGGTTTTTCAGTAACTGGAATCCTTGGTCTCGTATGTCATCTAAGAAAATGTAGGAGGAGCACTGGACAGGCTGACTCTTTAGGAAACATTTAGAAACAATGGTAGTAAGCCTACCCTGCCCAAGTAAGTAAAACTACTTCTTTACGTGACTGTATGCTATCCCTTTATGCTACAGAAGGAAGACACAGGCTGTGTGGCAGCTCAGAGATACACTTTCAATTCAGTTTTCTGAAGTTCCTATAGTCCGGTTTCCTGAGAAGCTGTTCTGACATCCAAACAAGCAAATTTGCTCCAACACGTGTAGAACTGGCTGAAAAAAAACCAAAGAGCAAATGCAGCCTGACTTTGGCAGGCTGCTGCAAGATTAATTGGGTGAGATGTGCCAGCTCAGGAAATTCATTTTTGTTTGGACAGCTTCACTATTGGTAGGGATGATTTTCCTCTGCGTAGCAGAATGACCAGCCACACTCTTTAGAATTGTTATAGCGGTGCATTAGAGCTAAAGAGAGATAACATTCTCCATACCTGGCTAGCAGCTTGGTGACAGGGGATGGGATGCAATGCACTCAGAGAAGCTGCTATATAAAAACGGTCACGTTTTGGCTTCTAGCAAAACTTACCTTTTCCCAAGGAGATGCTCAGACACAGAAGATGCTGTGTCTTCCATGGTGAATTCTGCACTGTGGTGCCAGTCTTCAGAACTGGGACAGGCTTAGGGTAAATTTGAAGAAAACCAGGGTCTAGAAAGGATGAGAATTCACAGAACCTTGTTGGGATCTTTCATGTTTCCTGCGTCCTGAGATAAACCTTGCCACAGCAGATGTGACTGCAGGTTAGACAGTCCCCCGGAGTTCTGGGATGCAGTTCAGAACCAAAGGCTGAAGGGAAATCTGGGGTTTGAATCCGAATCTGCAGCCTCCCTTGTATCCCGTAAGGTAAAATACTTTCAGTTTGATTTTGCTTCGGCATCTGTGCACCTGGCATTCTGGAAGACCACATATGAAACAAACCAAGCTAGTCACATTTATCAGCATGCCATTTTTTGTTGCTGCTGATTTATCAGCAGAGGAAAGCACTGCTCATGTTTCATGTACTTATCTTCTGAAAGTTTCCCAGAATGCAGGAAAGAATGTTTGTGCTCTAGACACGGTATTGTTTGGCAACAGCTTCAGGAGGTCACTTTCCTCGGAGGTCTTTGGTCTACCTTGGAGGTCTCTCGTGTGGGTCTTCTGGATTTTTTGATCTGTCTTCTCTGCTTCTTAAAGCTTTCTCCTCAAAACCTTGGTGGAGGAAACAAGCAAGAGAGAACCCTCAGGACATGATGGTTCAAAGAAAAATAGTCCCCTGCTCTTTGCTTCCTGCTTCTTGGAGACTCTAATGTACCTGCCCATACCTCCTGCTCTGTGCACCCTTCTGCCTCTGGCCCTGTGCCCCCACAACCTTCCAGCCACTCTTTTCCTTCCCACAAGTCAGAGCTCTCACCCACATCTCCTTCATCAGCTTTCCCCTGCCTGCTGAAGAGACTGAGATTGCTATGCTTTTTTTTTTTTTTTGAGTTTTATTTTCTTATTTCTGATTATGCCATGTCCTTTGGGAGAAAAGTCTCCATATACATGGCCAAGATACAGCTTTTCTCCTCCATGACAGCTGTTTTTCATCTCCTCTGAGCACCACAGAGCCACCTGTGCCTCCTGCCTTCCGCTGGTCACAACAACTCTCTCACACAGCTCTGTCCAAAAGAAAGTTCCACGTCTGGGTGTGAAGGACTGAGTGGGACACTCGAGCGTCATCCAGTCACTCCACAAGTTGGAATGGTTCAGCCTCTGTTGAGCTACCAGCACCAGTCCTCCTATGTGTCATTACACAGCCAGCGTAATGCTGCCCATTAAATCATTTGTTGACATTAATTTGACTTTGAGCTCAATTACAATACCAGCAGTGTTGAAAGAAAATGTGATTTAATTATTACTGTAACTTTTTACCACAGAGTATTATGCATTGTTTTGAAACGTCTGGCTGTGGATGCTACTTTAACACACTTTAAGGTCCATAGTAAAAAAAGTGTTAGTTGTTCCTCATCCTTGCTTTCCATTGTCGCTCAGACAAGTCAAAGCCAAACAAGTCTCTGCGAAGTTTAAATAATTTTCCCTTTCGTGTTATGTTTTTAAAGCATTTACAGTAAGAGTACATTTTTTTATGAGTTCCTAGGCAGAGCACGGGAGTTTTTTGTACTTCAGTATCTGCCAAAAATGATAAGGGTAACATGCAGGTCCCATCTCATCCCTGTTTCAGTCTTGGAGTCTGGGACTTTTTATCAAACACATTTCTAAAACCTGGCAGGCCAGGGATGTGTTTCCGCAGCGGGGTGCAGCTGGATGCTCCCAGCTCTGTGGCTCCTGCTCCCAGCTGAGAGGACAAGCGCTGGCTCTGGTCTGGAAGCTGGCCAGCCACATGAGCATGGTGTTGTGGGAAAATCCCATCCCAAGAGGGGCCAAAACACAGCAAAATCTGGGATCCCAGTCTGCTTCTGGTCATGCAGTCATTGCCCTGGGAGCCAGTTTTTTGGACTGGCAGATTAAACAGGTGGATTGCCCACCTGGCTCCTTCCCTCTGTGCAAACACAGGAAGTTCAGAGCTCTCGTGCATGCCTGATGCATTTCTTTTTTACTCCTGAAGTGTGGGGCTACTTAGCTTCACTTGCACGGCACACCATAAGGAATGTGGGGGCCAGAGGATGTTGTTTATGCCGTGCTTTTCCTCATTTATGAGCCCTAAAAGAGCAGGAACTGACTGTGCAGAAAGGCACTACCTTCTTCTGGCATCACAGCCACTGGAGCCAGCCAGCACAGGCAGGCTAAGCCTACCAGGCTGCACAAAGTGCCACCAGGGACGGGAAATTCAGTGCCTCCATATCACATGCACCAAATTTGCTTCATGTAGTAAAACTAATCTACAGCCCTTCGGCATCTCTTGTCTCTAAATTAAAGATCTCCAGTGTATGTATGGACTCATTGCTGCATACCCTAAGCACCTGCCTTTTTATTTTATTTTTAAAAATCTCTTACTAGATATTTGAAGCACAAAGGTATTCCTTCCCCCATTTTACAGGGTCACAAGAAGGCAATAATCAGCTCAAGGCTGTCGAGGTAATTGGTGATGGAGCAGTGAGGAATCTTCCAGACAGTCCCAGGCCAGTGGACTCAGGAAGAGAAAAGATGAGAAAAGGAGTAAAGCTGATTTAACAATGTGCAGAGTTGGTAGAGGAAAAGAAAGCCCCTTACTGGTGATACTGCAGGTACGCCTGACAAAATGCAGACATGAAGCACAACTTGTGCACGTGTGACACACTGACCTGGAAGGAAGGGCTTGTGTATCCTCTGCTTACTCATTTATCTCACTCTTTCTTGTCTTTTTATTCCTCTACTTTCGCTCCTGTGCATTTGAGAATGCAGATCTGCACGTCAAGCCCACGCAGGGGAGCAGGCAGGCAGGGAGCTGTGATGCCAGAAGCCTCTCTGGCAGGCACCACTGAAAGCCCTGAGCCAGCAGCAGCACTGGGGTCAGTGACAAAGACCATGCTGTGTGCTCCTCCTGCCACTGATGTCCATGTTCCTCACGAGCTGGAGAAGGCTCTCTTGTGGCTGGCTATAAGGTGTTGACAGGACTATCTCCAGCTCTCAGCAGAAAGCTGTGCCAGCATCCTGAGAGTAGAAGCCTGCAAGCAACACTCTGACTTCCCTCTCATACCACAAACATCCTCTCCTAGAACTGAGTCATACCACCCAGCACCTTAAGCTATATATGTTTCAGCTAAACTCCACAGGATGCCCTTTCACTTACGGCTCAGGACATTCCTGTTCCCTTTGACACAAGGCACACTGAGATATCTGTGGTGGGGAAGTGATGCATGGCCAGGATGCTGCACAGCTTCCCAGCACTGTGGTATGGGAGGTCAGCAGGGCTGCAGCGCCCACACAGATGGAGTGGAGTTACTAATTCCTTCGAAATGACAATTTTCTCTTTGTTTTGTATGTTTTCCAGATGTCACCTGCTGGCTTCAGGGGGAAGGGAAAAGTTAGTGTGAAGAAAGTATTTCAGTAATTTGCCTGGGAAGCCAGGTGCCTCTCTGAGCAGCTTGAACCACTTTTAAATTAAAACTTCAATAGAAAGAGAGCTGGCGCTTCACTATGGACAGGTGTAAACTAGCAAGCAGCTTCCGAGGTGTCCTGGGGGAAACTGGTTTGCCCATGGGCAGAAGTCAAAACCAGTTGATCCCCTCTTTGCCCATCAACTACCTGCAAGACCAAATTCACTTTGGCAGGCTCTAAATCCAGCCCTGCCCTCACTGTTCATGGCTGCAGCCAGGTATGGGAGGCCACGGAGCTCTCTTTGTGTCCCTGCTTTCGGCTCATGCCTGGATGGGCCCGGGTTCCTAATGAGTAGGTGTAATATTGTGCAAACTGGTTATCAAGTTTGGGGTGCCAGGATGCTGTCTTTTGCACATGAACCACTCCTGGGTTACACCCTTTAGAGAGAACAGTGGCTGCTGGCTCGTCCCTGCAGGAAGGTAAGTTTTGAGATGGCAGTTGTGGCATTTGGGTTCACTTTAATGAAGCACCTTAAAAATCTGTCTGTATAGTATCTTTCTTGCATTTGATCTGTCTCCTTTCCCTCAAGCTAAACCACTTTTGCCATTATCTAAGAGCTCCTTGTTGATGAAACAGAATGGGGAAAATACAACGTATTTTAGTACATTCTTAGCATAATAACTTTTTTTTCATGAGGAAATAAGAGATAAAAGGCTTCTTGAGTAGAAAGGGGAAAAGTAGGTCCTTAACATTAAATAAAAATGTACCTTTAAAAAGCCTGAAGCCTTTAGAGAACATGGAAAAAACATGTCTCTGTAACCTGAAGTAAAGTAATGATTTCCCCTATTAACACCCACTAAAACAGAGCTAAACGATTGTACCACATCTTGATGAGTCTGTTTTTAGGAAGGTGAATCTCATGCTGCTTGACAAAAGGTTGCTAAGCATTCTCCTATATTCATTAGTTATGTAAACAGGGATGTAAAATAGCTCCTTTCTTGTCCAATGCCTAAAGAAACAGAGCTTGCACCCTGGCAACTGAAAAATAATCCCCCTGTTTCCTGGAAGTCTGTCAGACTGATGGGATTTTTTTTTTCTTTTGAGTGGGGAAATATGCTCTTCGGAGAGAAGGAAAAAATATCCCTGAGTTCTTGGCTCCCTTCTTGGCATGCAAGGAGTGCAGTGGGTTTAGGTATTTCTGAGTAAATGTGAAAAATATTGAAGAGGATATTTTCCTCCAGGGATCAAGGTACACAGCAAAACTCACTTCCATCCTGTCCCCAGGCACTACTGTATTACACAGTCTTACAGCAGAGCATGAGTTTCAGAGAGAAAACATTGCAAATATGAACTACAAAGCATGTGTTTTTCTGTTTCTCTGGTTACCTCTTTGAGAAGTACTTGATGAAGTCAATTAAAAATAGAAAAAAAACCAGCCTGTCTCTCTCAGTGGAAATCAGTCCCTTTCTTTCAAACAACTCAGTGTTCAAACGCTTGCAAAGAAACAGCCATATGAAAAATGGAAAAGAATCACAGTCCTTGGCAGTTAACGTTTTATTTAAGTTCAATAAGTACTTTCAGCACACTGTAGATTTGCAAACACTGATTTCCATCCCCTTTCCAACCTGGCAGATTGCTCTGCTCCTGCCCTTCCTCCTTAACGAAGCAGACTATAGGCAAAAACAGTGAAGCCCTGGGCACAGATTATTTAGTGATTTCTTTATCAAGCAGTGATGAATTTTTCCTGCAATGGCAAAGCTGCACTTTGTGCTATTTTGTGGGGTTTTCAGGAAGCTTCTTATCCAAGTGGAACAAATGCAGTCTGGCCCACTACATCTTCCTGGAGACTTAAATTTTTTTCTAAACGGAAAAACAAAAAGAGTCAAGTTAAACAAATTCAGTGCTGCTCCTTTTGCACTTTCTCTGGGATTTTTTTACTTTGGAGTCAATTTGTATTCACTCCCTGCTCTTTTAAACAAGCTGCTTAGGGACAATTTGTAATTAAACATAGCATAACGCTCCATGTCCTCTCTGTGGAGATGGTGAACTGCAGGTGACTCTGTTGAAGGATCCTTGCTGCCTATGGGAGGGAACAGAGGCCGGGAGCTGGTGCTACCACGCAGGCTCTGCACTGCGCAGTGAGGGTACACACTTGCCAAGATGCAAACTGGCACAGGTGGGGCCACTTCTGTTCCTGTGTCATTAACAGAGGAGGAAGGAAATGGTGTTTTTAATTGTCTTACTAGATATTTTGAGTTAATAGGAATCCTAAAATCGATGGATAAAGAGTGTGGTGTTTAATTATGGCAGTAGTTATATGTACATAGACTCTCACAAGCAAATGCTATTGCTTATAGGGGACTGCATCCACTAGGGCTTTCTCCATGCATTTCAATGGTCTGTCCTTCTTCCATATTCCCACCTGTAAGCACGTGTCATCCATATTTTTCTAACTTTTGTTGACTCCTTGGCTCTTCCTCTGCAGCTGAAATGGAACAAATGGGCCTGGAAAAAGATTTCCTGGGTAATGAAGGTCGGTCCTCTCATTTACAACCAGTTTATAACTGTGTCCAAGCCCTTAGCCAGGTCCCTTTGGGAAGCAGGGAGATTTCTTGTCCTTGCTGCACATTTGAGAGATTGCTTCAGCACAGGGCTACCTTAGCTGTGAGGAACATGCTCGTGATCGCCAGAGTAAGGAATGGTTATGGCTGGTTTGTACTCATTTGAACTTTGTACTTGGCTCAAGCTGCTTTTTTCCCTTCTCTGCTTTTTAATCTACTACTGCATTTACAAAGGTCACTGATGTCTGTTCTCAGCCCTGGCTTTCCTTTGGCTGTAAATCCCGACTTGTCCCGTCTGGTGTGTTAATACACAGCTTCCCCAGCAACCCCACGGCCAGCATCCGCTTCATGTTCACTGCTTCCTTTTCTTCAACGCAGAAGTAGCTGAGGAAGCTGTGCACAGCAGACCTGTGAGGTCTCCCCAGGGCTGTCCCTGTCCAGTGGGCACTACTCTGTACCTGTCTTTTTTGGAAATTTCTGTACTGCACCTGCCTTTTCCCAACTACTGCCCAGTTTGGCTTCAGAAGCTGAGTGACAAGAGCCAGGTCAGAGCTCTGGGCCCTGACACAACCTGTATACACAGGTCTCCTTCCAGGCTCACATTCAGCTGGCAGGACTCCTGATGATTGCAAACACTTGGGTAACTTGTCCCTATGTGCATGAGCTTGGATTTTGTAAATTATTCAGTTTTGTTTGGATTCATTAGCCTGGCTTTCTGGGTCATAAGTCTTCTCTATGTTGATTATGCCACCAGTTTTATATCAAAAAATACTACTGGATGTTCCCATTTTCTCTGCCAGTGATCATGCTAAATCGAAGCTTAGCCTCACTCCTGAAAAAACTCTTTCAGTTTGTTAGATTTCTTTGTGCGAGAACCCTTTGTCATCTCCTCAGGAATGTCCTCATCTCCTAATTCATATCTGTGCCTATTCCCATTTTTGCAGTTTTAGTTAATAATTCCTTTATGATACCAGACAGATGTCCAGAGAGATTTGGCTGACTTGTATTCCTCTGTCTGAAAGGCATCCATCTTATAAAAAAAAAGATATGTTATTCAGGCACATTCCTCATGCATCTTGTCCCAATTTTCAGTTACCTTCTTAGCCCTCTCCTTTTTCACTTCTCAAAGCCTTCCACAGACCACTTCCCCACTCTCCTGCATCATACCATAAGCTCGCTTGCTATTTCAGACACCCATGTGTGTTTAACAGAAATCTTTGCAGTGCTGCTTTCCTGGCCCATCGTAGAGCTGCTTGATTCAGGATGCAGAATCTGCTCTGAGGGGCGTGTATCTAAACGTCTGAAGTGCAAGCATAAAGCAACTTACATTATTGTATTAAAAGAGATTATCTGAGCTATGAGACTCTGTATTTGCTTTTCTTTTTCGGGGGACTGTTTCTCAGTTTTTTTGGTCTGCTAAATCTTGCCATTTATCTGTATGTCTGTAAGCTTGCTAACAGGGCAGCATCGGTGCCAAAATTAATTTCCAAACTTGTAAAAGCAAACTAATAATTGAGGTAAATGCTTCAGTGTAAAGATGCCACTTACAAGATTCATGCTTTGAATAGTAACATAAACCAGGCTGTACACAGCATTAGCCAGACACCAAGGATGTCATTATACTGTTTTCTTCTATATTAAGATTTTAAAAGAAAGGGAAAGCTTCGAACATCATCTTAACCTCTGTTTCAGTGGAGTTATACTTGCTTCTAACCTTGTTATCCTACCTTTTCTGGTCTGTTTCTGTGATCTGGGATCATGCTTTTCAGTTAAGGACTGAGTTCAAGTGAGAATTGGGAGGGTCTTGGAGAATGGTGGGACTGGATTCAGCCCCCCAAAGAATCGAACGAGGAAAGTGCTTGATATATGAGGGGGTCTGGTGTGAGTTGACACTACCTTCAGTGAGGGTTTCACACTGCAAACTGTCTCTTCATAAAAAGGCCAGAAAGAAGCCACCTTCCTGATTAATTTGTGGGGTCTATTGAGTAGAAATGAAAGCAACCAGTGTCAGATCAGCTATGTAGAGATGGTAGCTGGACTGAACTCTCTGAAAGTGTGGAAGGAAAGCATTTATTTTTCATCATCTGCAGTTAAAACCAGTGTTTCCTGATGTGTATGGACATCATGAAAATTATTTTTCTGTGATCATTATAAAAAAAGCATTGGAAAGAAATAACTACATGAAAAAGAAAACAGGTTTTTTGACATCTTTCAGTTGCAATAAGGTGTAGTGGGAAACTGCAGTTTGAAAACAGTAATCTGAAAGGTAAATGGGTCAGACTTGAAACTTCTTGCTTTGGAAATCTTTGCCTTACTGTTTGTCGTGGGCCCATAGATTAAAGTACCCTTTGTCTCCACTGATCGTCAATTTAATTGCAAGGAGGAGATAAAAAGCTGGGAATGCAAAAATGTTAATAAACAGCATCTATGAGGAACACACCCTTTCAAACATGCACTCAGGGGACTCTGCTCTTTATAAGTCATGTGAAATAGAAAGCTGGGTTGTGCACAGTAAATAGAGTCCTTCCTGTTGGAGTGACTAGGTCAAGCTTGTAAATGACCCCAAAACTTTGCTACCTGCTCAAAATTCAGTGGCTGACCCAGCTGATCACAACATTACAGCCTTTTAAAAAATGCTTACCATGATGAAGTGCCACTTGAGTCCAATTAATCTGTTTTTAGTGGTGACTGATCCCCATCTTCCCTGAATGAAAAATGGAAGAAGCTCAGAGGAATCCCACTGCTGGACCACTTTGCATGTAGAAGAGGTTTGTGTTTCCTTCCTCTTGCAAGGAAATCAGCTGCCAGAGGAGAGTCACCTGGTCATGAGAACAAACTGGTTTTAACTGGTGTTCACATCTATGTTCCTGTGGATATGGCTGGAGTCTTTCATAATACCTATGCTTGATGAAGGTATTAAAATATCACTAGGTGCATTAAAACTCTTGAACATTTTGGGTAAGGGATTGATGGCACCCAAGAGATTGACAGATGTGAGGTAGGTCAGTGTCTCTTCACTGACCCCTGGTTCTCAGATCATACCTCATGATGGGTGTGGACAGCTTGTGGAGGATGCTGGGAGCAGAGAGACTTCTTCCTTAAAATCCTAGGCTTCTGCTCCTTAATGGGCCAAAATCCTGTTCCCTTTCCTCATGTGCTGCATGTGCAGCAGCATTGCTGAGCAGCTGCACACTGAATGCTGTCCTACCACGGGGAAAGGGAGGTGGGGTGGAAGTGAGGCCACCATGGGAACAGATGTTGCAAAGTACAAGTAAACCAAGTAGCAAAAGGTGGCATTAATCCTGTGGAGATTAATTTTTTTATCCCATATTCCATGAAAGTATCAACAGCAATAAATGTCATCATTGCATACATTGCATACAGGATCGCTGTCTGTGGTGGTATTGGCAGATTGCTTGGTATGACTGTGGGTGTGACTTGTAAGAATCAATGGTAAATTAGTAATAGTGTTTTGCTTGGTATTCCCCCTGGGAACAAATTCTCCAAACAAAGTAAAAGGAAACAAACTACTCACAAATCGGTAAATGGGATGTGTGTCTTCAGAAAAAGGGAAGGAAGGGGAAAGGGGAAAGGGGAAAGGGGAAAGGGGAA
>VZRR01006558.1:797370-952137 GCA_013398015.1 Oreocharis arfaki | reverse complement strand
GGAGAGGAGAGGAGAGGAGAGGAGTGAGAAAACACTCATGCTTCACCCGTTTTTAACTAGCTCCAATGGAATTAGATGCCTTTAATCTAAATCAGAATAATAAATGAGATCACGTATTACATCCAAGATGTGGTGAAACATCACGATGTGGTCTTTAGATTGATGGGGTCAAAGTTTCCCATGTCTAGAGGAAAGGCAGCTGTAGTCAGTAAGTGACTGACTGAGACAGGCATGGTAAATGGCAGTGCACAGCAGCGGCTCCAGCTATTTTCCTGCTGTGTGTGCAGCAGCGTGAGGACTTTATCCAAAGAGTGCCTGAGTTCTGGAAGGTTTTGACTTTGTTGCCTCCTAAATCAGACCTTATGTGCACAATTTATCTTACTTGCCAGAGATACTACATCTACTACTTTTCCATCAGAAACACTTGCTGTGACCAACGTGACAGCTTTTTCTCTTAACAGTGTGTCATGCTTGGGTTAGTCTGTTTTCAAGAGACCTTTCAGTGCTTCCTCCCAAACAAATCAATGATATTGGTTGGAAGCTGCACATTTTTGTATACAGTAACAGGCTGAGATACCTGAGTACCACAGTACAATGACTTTCTCTGTGTTTTTAAAAAAAAAGTGACTTTGATCGGTAGCGACTGGGGGAGAGGTACCATGTCAGTAGTGCTAATCTATTCCACCACAGCTTTGCTTTCAGAGAAACTCCCAAATATTTGTGGCTCCTTCATGATTTATGATGCTGAATTTCTCAGCCTGCAAGAGCTGGGTGAGGAAGGTTATCTCAGCTAAAAGAAACAAATCCTCCTCATAACGGATGTGAGGTGTTTGTTTAGCAATCCCACAGGCTTTCAGATCAAATCCATGCTCTGTAGGGAAACAAGGACACCAGCCTTTGATCTCCAGAGGGAATTCATTATTTGAGTTTGGTGAGGTGCTTGCCAAGGTCAAGTGTGAGCAAAGAAAGAACTCTGCTAAGAAGCCAAAACCAAAATTTGATGAAAAAAGAAAAATAAATCCCTTTCTGTTTTTCACTCTCAGTGTCCAGGAGCTAGGACGTATGTCCCAGTTTACTGGGGGATTCAGACCAGCTTTCTAATTTTATTCACAGCTCATCTCAGCAGGCACAGGCTCATCTGATATAACAACACTCCCTGGACAAAAGAAGCTGGGACTTCTTATGTGTGGCAGAGCAAACTGTCCTGTGGCAGGAGGTAGAGGAGAAGTGGTAAATCTGTGTGGCACACTTGTGCGAAATTCTGTTCAGCTTCACAGCAGTGAAAGGCTGGAAGAAGAGACGAGACTCTCAGCCAAAAACTGACTGTATTTGATATTCCTTGGCTCCAAGTGGTGTTGCCAATTAGCCATACAGAGGATGCAGTGCAGTGCATAGCCCAGGAGAAACCTGCAATCTGTCTGAGTCCACAGAGATATTTAAGTAACGCTGTTAAACTGGAGAGTCTCTTCCAGTGCTTTGATCCTTTGCACCTGTCAAAGCCAGTAGTCATGTGGCTTGATATCTCTGAGCCATCTACACACTTTCTGTGAGGAGCCCAAATATCGTCTTTCTTGGGGCTTTTGAAGGGAAGGGTTTAAAAATAGGTTAGTTTCAAGCTTTTTTTACCTTGGTATGATTTTCCCTATGGGACCTTCTCTGCTTGAGATCTGTTGTGTTCCTTTTCTTCCCCAGTGCTGTATTCATGAAATGTCAGAGGCACCAGCACATGCTAAAATGATGAAGCAGCAGAGTGAATCCCATATCCCTCTTCAGTGTCCAGGGACACCTTTTGTTTGCCATCTGCTACTATGACCTAGAAACTATCCGCTCCTGCCAGTCCAAGTCTGGTGCTTTACTACAATGTAGATTAATAGAATAAATAAATGCAAAGGGGGAAAAAAAAATCACTGAAAGTGTTTTTTTTAAATTATTATTATTCTTTTTTGCAGAGGAGGGAGACTAAGAGAAACATGATTAATCTTTTGATGGTTCAAGTATTCTTTTATATATGAGTCATATGTCTAAATATTCAGGGTCACCAGCGACCTCCTCTTGGCCGGATTTGCAAACTTTCTCCCTCCTTGGTCTAGCTGAAGTCTAGATGCATTCGCTTCTCTTATCTTTCCGGACTTTCCTAGCATAGGTCTAGAATTTAGTTTTGCTCTTTGGGGACTAGTGATATGAATATAATAACAAAGACAAAGGATTTTTTTCCCCCTGCATGGCTTGCGTAGTCCTGTGTCTCTTGTGGCCATTTTTGATGGGCAGCGTATAAAACATATTTTATGTGGGAAAAAGTCCTACCCAAGTATTTTTGGGTGCATTCCCTACGTTATAAAGATTTATAGAAATCCTATTTTGAAGCAAACTGACTGAGATGGAAGCAGTTACAGAACAATATTTATTAAACTGCTAGACGGCCAAATATTACTTCATAAAACAGGAATAAGCAAACAGTCACTGGTTAAGGGATAGTGGCTCCTTACAGAATTTATTTGGGCAGAAGTCATCTCAGGCAGTCCCTACTCACAGCATTTCTACTTCCTGTATATTGAATAACTGCTACACTTGTTATGACTACAAGAGGCAAGCATTGTAAGACAAACCTGAGGACTGTATTTTCAAATCTAGTGCTTATTTTCTTAGGTTACTGTGACTATCTGCACATCCACACCCTCAAGTGATCTGCAAACACATGCTCTAAACCCTGCCTGTGCGAGACGAGGGCAGGATTTAGGATCCTGCTCTTACAGATACTCATAAATTTAGGTGAGGGAGCTGCTAATAAGTAAAAATAGTAATACACATATGTTAGGGATATGTCCAAGTTCTCTATAGATTTCTAAAAAAGGCAAAGTTGGTACATAATAGGCATAGTAGCACTCTGAAATCTAAGTACACCAGTATTCCGTCTGTGACTTGGTCCTGACAGTGCTTCCTGCTACCTTTATTACACCATTTTTATTACTGCAATTACACCATTCATTTGCATGGATTTACTTCCAATTTAGGTCTTGATTTGTCAACACACTTAAACAGCATTACAGGACAGTAGGTGAAGTTCACGGTGTGTCTGTAAGGACTGAAAATTCGTTAATTAATAATTTACCAACAGGATGTTGTAAGGAGAGTGGAAAAAGCCCACAACCAGCATCTTGTCCTGGTCTTTAGTAGCGGATGTGTTGTGTAATCCACAGGAGGTAATTTTTCAGCTTTGCTCAGTGTGGGCGAGGTCTTTACTGGAGCAGTCAGTGTGTCTGCTTTGGGGCCATGCTTTCGATGACAGGTGGAGACTAAGTGGAGAAGAGCCAGAGGAGACCAACATGGATGATGAGAAGTTTGGAAAACATGACCTCTGAGGAATGATTCAGGAAACTGATGTGTTTGGTTTCAGGGTTTGTTTTCTTTTTTTTTTTCAATCTAGAAAAAAAAGCTTCCTGAGATGGGACATAATGAAAGGCTTCCAGTACTTTAAACATTACTCTGAATGACTATGGTGCTCATAAGGATATGGGAAAAACTGGTTTATTTTATGGCAAAGGTGATTTAGGTTAGGCATAAGAGAACACCACTGACTGTTAGAAAAATCCAGGAATGGAGGAGAATACCTAGAAAGACTTGTTTCTCTAGTGATCAGAGACTTTTAAAAGACAGATCAGACATACATCTGCCAGGAGAGGCTAAGATATTGTTAGGTTGCCTCTGTGTGAAGGGTGGGGAAGGTGTTCTCTTGGGATCCCTTCCAGCCCTGTATTCCTGTGATTCATGTTCTCTATGTGACTTAAACCTCTGTTGAACCAGGGCCTTGGACTACAATCAGCTCCTAGACATCAAGGGCTTCATTTGGGAAGACTCATAGGCTGGCCAAGTGTCAAACAGTTTTTTC
Organism: Oreocharis arfaki; assembly: GCA_013398015.1. Classification (NCBI taxonomy): domain Eukaryota; kingdom Metazoa; phylum Chordata; class Aves; order Passeriformes; family Paramythiidae; genus Oreocharis; species Oreocharis arfaki. The sequence goes on along the minus strand of VZRR01006558.1, from coordinate 948,251 downwards.
TGCCCTCTGAGGAGATGTGTCCCTGGCTGTCACTCAAGTCTCTGAGGTACAAATGACAGAGTTTTGTGCCTTGCTCGTTAGTCACGCAGCTGAATCAGACCTGAATCAGCACAGCAAGAGAGCAGGCAGTTCCTGGAAAGATTTTGCCAAGGAAGTTTGAACAAGTCCAGGATGCATCTGGAGCTATTCCCTTTCACATGGTCTCCTCACCCCATCCTGCACTCTCCTTGCCAAGGGCTTGGTGTTGAAACCCTTCAGGAACACCATTCCAGAGGCAGAAAAATGCTCAGGGGTCAGATGTGTAGGAAAAAGTTAAAAGCTGAGTCTTTAGCTACAATGGATGTGGAACAAGTGTTGTCCAAACAAACAAAAGAGCACCAAAACCAAACAAAAACCCCAACAAAACAAAACAAAAGTAGCCAAACAAACCACGAGCACACCAAACTTGTCTTTCTTCCATACCCAATGCTGCTGGCCTTCAGGGATTCTATGTTTACTTTTAGAAAGGAAAGAAACATGAATGGTGGTACATAATCAGAACAGGATCACTGCACTAGCACCCATGTTTCCTCTTAGCAGTGCCAGAAAGGTCAAGAGATGAGATAAGGCCAAGGGCTCTTGATGCCAGATTCAATGCTGATATATTTTCTACTAGTTTTTTTATGAATGCTGTTACTGGCATTCTGTCTTGGACTTTTAAGGGACTGTTTTTTACTCCTGTATGTAATTCTATTTGGTGTGTCTCTCTGAGCACAGCACCCACTGCTGACCTTGGCGTCGTGTGCACAGCTGTCCCACTGTGGTCTGCCAGCGCAGGTCCCTGCAGCTGCGTGCTCAGCTGGTGGCAGCTATGAAGGTCTGCATGACCACAGGAAAGCAGTGGTATGGAAGCTGGTACTGGAAAGGAAGAAGACAAATGTTAAGTATCTACATTAGATGTTGCTGCCATGATAGTAATACAGATATCACTATCCTTTAAAATATACAGCAGGCTGCTTCTAGTTGGATGATTTTTCTTTCTCCAAATTTCTTTTCTCTTGACATTACCTTTGACATATGCTGGGATCTGAAATCCCATTTGGCCACTGGAGGGCAATCCAAACTCTTCACCATAGATGTTTCTAACCCATGGCTTGCCAAGTGGCAGCATTCCAGCTGTGCCTCAGGGACTGCAGTTTGCTTTTATGCTCCCATCCCTATCTCTCTTTGCTCCTTCCTTTCAGAAACTCCACCAACAGGCCTGTGTCCGTGAAGTTTTGTAATTATAGGAAGTCTTCTTTCCAACAAAGTGACAACCATGACAAAACAGGATCCTCCACAAGTCCCTTCCTTGCCAGGTCTGTAGGGAGTGCTCACACTTGGCTGGCAGACTCCATGGTAAGGTCTCCATGGCCATCAGCCCTTGGCATTTGGTCAGTGCTGGCCACAGCAGTGACACACTGGACAGGGGTGAATTTCATTCTGTCAAACTGTGCTAGTGCTGCATCGTATGGACTGACTAAAATTCATGGATCTACTCTCATATGCATCTGTGCTTGGGGAAAGAGAGGTGTGTGGAAGCTACACCCAGTGCAACACAAGAAACTCTGAGCACTGCCATCTGTCTGCATCCTGTAGGAAAGCCAGGCTGTTACTGCCTAAACCTTTGGGGAGTACCTGTAAGAATAATGGACAGACAGCATTTCACCTTGTGTGTTCTACATTTGAATCAGACCCTTGGGTTTATGTCAGATTATGTCCTTCTGGTTCCAAACAGGGTCAAGAGCACCTTGCATTGGGTGCAGAATCCCAGCATGAGATTTTTTAAAAGTCATCTCCTGCTCCAAGATCTACTGAAAGTTTGACGGTACGTGGAGGTTTTCAGCAACCAGTCATCAGCCCTCAGTCTCTCACTGAGCAGATTCCTTCAATTCCAACAGGGCTGAGCTCAGTAACAGTGTCCCAGATGGAGCTCTCTCTCCCTAAGAAAGGCCTGGCATTTGGAGATATTGAACAGCAACCTCTTCAGAAATGGAGAAAGTCAGCAAACCAAGCACATCCAGACCTCCACCTTGCAACTTATAAGGCTCCAAGAAACCTTGGTCCATCATCTCAGTTGCCGATAGATCCTTCCCCCACAGGCTCACCCCTGTATGTATTGTTCAGGCAGCTCATTTGCAACAAGATGCTGCTGCAGAGTCCCAGCAAGTCACCAGGACAGCCTGTGGGGTACTGATGGGTTCATTTCTTCTCTTGTCAGGATGCTGGATGGCCTCTTCACTTCTTGGCTACCTGCCTGGTGGTTTCCAGAAAGGCAAAGCTCCTGCACTTGCAGGATCCTAAGCTCCCAAATTTCCAAAAACCTGTCTGGGCAGCTGCAGGCCACCTCCAATCAGCCACAGTGTGCACCTTGTTGGGTGCCAGCTCTGTGCCCAGCAGGCACAAAGCACATCTCCTGTCATGAGCTTTTCAAAATCGTTTTCCCATGTTTAACATGATCCTGTAGACAGGACCTGTATATAGGCTTTTCTATGTGTGAAACTATAACATTTTACAGTCCTTTCTTACGCTTTTCTTTTTGAAGCCATAAGAGTAAGTATTTTTCTGTAGGTAAGACAGGACATGTAAAATTGCCAGGGAGGTGGAAGATTCACAGAAGTATGGACGAAAAAGGCTCCTTTAAATTAGATTCAGGAAAGAGTTGTGCATTTTCCATCAGACAGGCTTTAAAGGGACTGGGACATAAAACAAACGCCAAGCCAAATACTGACAGCAATGTAACCAGTGAAACAATGAGAAAGTTATTTAGCAACATACACAGCCCTGGAACAGCCACGCTGTAAGTTAAGCACGCATACCAAATGTATTTTGGGCTGCTGGTGCCAGAGCACTCAGCTAACCCTCAGAAAACTAAAATTGTACACAACATGCTTACATTTCCCTCTCAACAACAGCTTGTGAGGCAATCACTGTGAGGGGATATACAGCACTTATTTATTTCAAACAGCCACTTGGACTAGCCAGCTTGGACTCTGATCTTAACCAGATGCTCTTCAGTCATCCCACATGCAAGGTGCACTGTGCAGCTTCCACGTGCATGCCTAGAGCAGCATGTCCTGCTCTCCCACTGCCCTGTGCTAAGCACTGTCAATAGCCAACCACTCTGTCAAGTAACTTCATCAGTCTCCCGAGCACCAACTCTCACAAGCCAGAACGGGATGATTTCTGTCATTGCAGAAGAGAACCTGTCCTTGCTCCTTGAGATAGGAGGTGCATGCTTGCTGGTAAAATAAAGTTGTTACCAAATCACCCTTCTGCAACAGATGCATTGTCCTTCCCTTTGACCCAAGCCCTCGCTGGACCAGGCTCCCTCCTGAAATGAAGTATCCTTATTGAGGCAGCTGTGGGAGAACAGGTGCCTCAAATCTAGTTAACCTTATCATAAGGGATGAAGAAATCTGGGATAAATAACCAGATTGAAAGGCTTGGGTTCTCTGCCATGATGCAAAGGTGGCTGACAAAAGTTGTGTGAAGGCTTTAAAAGCAGCCCATATTTCTTCTTGGACTGTTTCCTTGGCAGTGCTAGAAGATTTCTTTTTGAAGTTCTTGAAGGATCTGCAAGCAGAAGAATGCTGACAAGTGCTCTGATTTTCCTGTCTTTTTTCCCCATGATTGGGAAAAAAAGAGCTTTGTTATTTTCCTTCCAGTTTCCCACGGAAGAGCCTTGTTAAGTCTATGTCATCCTGGGTTTGGAGAGCAGTGTAGTATGCAGAGTCATCCTCAACACAGAAGATGCTGGAGGGATGTTCTGGCTCCTTGCAGCTAGCCGGGAATGATGGGAGCACCATATTTTCTTTGAGTGATACGATTATTCCTCCTCTTCAGCAGGGCCTTCTCTGCACTTGTTATCCAGAGTCTGTTGGCTCCCACAGGCATGTGCTTCACATGACTTGCTATTTCTGTTCGAGAAAGTAAAGTATTCAGGATGGTTTATCGAGGACTGAAGTTTTTTCTTACAGTAATGTTCCTACCACAATCACCAAAACTGCTCCTCTAAACACTTTGGTGAGAAAGAAAGTCATTAAGGTGAAGAAAAGACATTTGCATATCTGATCACCATTTTGTCTCACTTGAGAGAGAGGGCATCAGACATCTCTGACAGGTTTTTAAATTTACGCTTAAACGTTTTCTTCATCGTGTTCACACTTTGGAATAGCAGGGTCATGAGCTGAAGCGTGATACATGAGAGTGCGTGTGTGTGTGAAAAGAGGGAGGTAGGCATCATAAACTTCAAGTAAAAAGAGGACTTTTAAACCTTCAATTTCACCCACTCTGAATGTTAGGACAGATTATTAGAAAACTGTTTTTCTATTCTGTAGCAATTTTCTATTTTGTTCGGGTTTGTTTTGTTTTAATAGCTAATAGTTCTGTTTGCCAGCACACAGTGAAATCAGCTGGGATTTGTGCTGTCAAAAATGAAAGGGTTTCCCATTATTCCATTTATTTCGTGCTATTATATTAATAAATCTTGTGGTTGGCTACCAATGGCATGAGCTCAGAGTACACTGAGCAGTGCTTCATGCTGTTTCATGCTGAATCTGCTGGGGAAGTTTGTCACTGAAGAGGCAAACATGAACCTCTGTTTATTTAAATTTTTTGGATCAAGGTCTTCTCCCAAAGAAGTCACAAGTCTTACTAAAGCTTTGGGGTGCCATTGTAGCATGTGCAAGTTGGAATAACTGCATAATCCTGCTATATGGAAATGAGTTCTGCTGAAGCAGGAGAAGAGAATCTTGGACCAGGGTCCCGCCAGATCAGCACACACCTTGGCAGGCATTTACATTTGCTCAGCATTTTGACTTCTGCCCTGCACCCCTGGGAACTGTCTAGCTGGCTTTATTTTAAAAGAAACAAGAAAAAGTCACGCACTCTGAGAGTAATGAAGAGGTGCGAGGAGCCAGCTGGTCCCAGAAGATTAATTTTGGACACTGAGTCCGAGAAGTCATATTTGGACTTGCCTGGTGCTATTAGACTTGCCTGTATTCAGGACTAGCCTCTGCCATAAACACTTTCATGGCATTTTAATCTTCTCAGTGGCAGGCTGTTAGGGGCACAATTAGGCATGCACGGCTTTGCCACCACTTGTCATTTACTGGGTTGCAACCAGCAACTACCACAGAATGTCCACACATCCTACTCTCCTTTCCTGCCTCTCCCAAAATCCTTCCTGAAAACTGGATCAGAGCTCCATAATTTCAGTTTGTGCTTCATTTTCTATTATTACAGTTATTTTCTCCAGGGTGCTCCAGTGAGCCTGTCTACCAGATATATGCAGTGGGAAAAGGACACAAGAAGAAAATTTGTGTACAGTGTATTCTATGGGATAAGAGGGAATTAAAAGGCATTAGGAAGCCCAGAATTAAGAGATGTTACCTTTGTTCCCATGATGGCAGTTGTCTTAGCCCAGTGTTAGGATCAGTTAAATTTGCAGGGATCACTAAACAAGTCACTTCAGTGTGTTTGTGTTTGGTACCAGGGGTGGTGCTGACAGCCAGAGGGATCTCCATAGGCTGGGAATGGGCTGAGACGTCCCTCATTAGTTCACCAAAGGGAAATATAAAGTCTTGCCCTGGGGAATGAGCCCAGACACCAGCAAAAGCTGAGTGATCTCCAGAACGGCCTTCCAGGCCCTGACATTGCGTCAATCTGCGATTATTGCAAAGCTGTAGCAATGATGCCGATGCAGCTACAACTGTGCTCACACAAATGTCATTTTATGATGACATTCAGGGAACACCCAGTGTGGAAAAAGCATCCTTGAACGTCAGATCAGGATTTAGTTCAAGAGCTCGCTGAAAGAAATGGCACAGAGCAAAAAGTGTGGCAACCAGGATATTGCTGCTGCAACTCATGCCTGGAGGAGATTTCTGCCTGCCCAGGTTCCACATGCACATGGCACTTGAGGTGGGGTGATGAGCATCAGACTGTGGTGCAACTGAAAGGAGTTAAATTCTATGGAAGGGGTAACTCAGGACTGACTTAGCTGAAGCAGAGCAGGGGCCTTGGAAATGCAACTTCTGAAGGAGGACTGTAGAACTACAGAGGACCAGCTGCCCCAGCAGAATGTGAAGAGTTTCCACTATGGCAAAATGGGTTACTCCTAATCTAAACTAAATCTCCTTCTTTTACACCTGACCAGGGATCATTTAGTGCCTCTGTGGATGGCATTAAATCAATCAGGGGTCTAAAGGGATATCAAATGTTTTCTCTGTGTCTTTCATTTGCTCAAACATCTTTGGATGACAACTGATGAGAGGGTGAGCTTGTCTCAGGACACTGGACAAACAGACTCACCTTGGAAGATAGTGTAAAAATTTTTCAGAGGTTCTGAGATACCCGGAGGAAAGGGACACACAAGACAGTCGAGTGCAAAAACAAATCCCTCACAGTGAGTGTCTTCAGGCTCGATAAATTTATCACAACTTAACAAGGAAAAGAGTATGAAAACAGCTTGCTTATAGCTTGTGAATTCCTCCTCAGGGAGAAAATCCAGGGCTGTGAAGAGTTATTTAATCCTGTTGAATAACAAGAACTGAGGACTTGAAATCAAAGGCAGAAAAATTCAAACAGAAATGAAGCCTGAGGGGAAAGGCAACTGCAGGAGAGGTTCTCCTTGTTCCCTTGTCAAAGCCACAGGTGTCCTGTGGGCAGGTAAGGGGGGCATGGATGGAGGAGAAAGGCACCTGGCCAATAGCTCAATGTTGCCCTGGGGCACGAGTGCCAGGGTTGGAAGTGTATCAAGTAGGTTGCTCCCTCACCTGTGAGATTGACATTGCTTCATGACTGCTTCCACGCGCAGAGACCAACCTCCCCTTCCTCTGGAGACGGTCGCCGATGGTCCCCTGCATCACCCAAAGTGGGGCAGTGAGGCCTGAGCGGACAAGGGGACACCAGTTCTCGCTGTGGGAAGGCTCATGGCCAGCAGTGGAGCAGGACACAGGGGTGCCAGGAAGCTGCCCTGCTGCAGCTCAGCCCTCCCTGCCTCTGAGCTGAGCTAAGGACCTGCTTCTCCCCCTCCATGTCTGATCCATACCCTGTCCCATAGGTCCAGTGTGGTTCTTCCCCACGTCTGACTCTCTGGTATGACTGTGCCACGAATGTGAAGTGGGGCACAGCCCTCCTTGCCCCACTCCGTGGCATTGGTTCTTTCAGAAACCAACAGCCTTGCCCAAAGAGCAAGGACCTCTGTCATTAACAAATTTGCATTTATACTGCCAGCAGATAGCTGACTTCCTGGCTGGGCTGGGTGAGCTGGGTATTTGGTAGGTCCTGCAGGAACCTTGGGCAGTGTGGGTGCTTGGACTGTACAACCCTTCATTAATTAGGAATGTTTCTGTCCTGTGTTTTTACACATGGATCTACTCTCATATGCATCTGGCAAATAGTTCACTCCCAAGAATGTGAAGTAACTTTTGGCTTCAGAACTGGAAGCATGAGTGTCTGTTGTTTAACTCTTTGCTACCACTGGGGATGCTAGATGAGCCTCTGAAAGGCAAGGAACAGTTCCCCTTTTGCTCTAGCAAGAGATGCAGAGACCAGGTTCTGGGACCTATGGCTTGATCATTACTATTGGAAAGGCTATTGCATTGTAATTAATTTCAGAACTTAACAAATCACTTCAATGCAAGTCTTTTGCTATTTTAAAGTAGGCAGGACAGGATTCTGGACAAACCATAGACAGGTTTGGCTGCATTTTACTGATGGTGTAGCAGACATATCTGTGTTGTATTGTGTTTTTCATATATTTTTTCAGTAAAAGAATTTTTTATTTCTGTAGTCTTTGTTTCTGTTAACTTTGGCTGAAAGACCAGTATCTTAGTGTCACCTAAAAATGCTTTATTACAATTTTATGTGTTGAAATCCAAAAAAGTTTTATTAGAGGAAGATAAATTCTTGACGTGAATTTGGATCAGCATTTATTAGTATAAAACCCATGATCTGAATCTCCCAGCTCAAGTAGGTTCTCTGTTGCAGAGAAGGATAAGGTTTAACCAGGTAATGTGCACAGGAATTTTTTTGGCAGCAGAAAGAATATTACAAATCCTTGCATGTTTGCGATCCTGTATGTCCATGTATTCAGAGAGACAGCCGGATAATTTTCCTGTGTGTGAGGAGATTAGAGCAAAAGAGATGAAATGCTGATGAGCAGATGGTTTGGATGTCAGTTTTATGTTCCCTCACAGTCTTTAAAGCAATGCTGTAAAGAGAACCTGAACATGAGATGGTTTCAGTGGAGCTGATTTGTAGTATAAACAAAGGCAATTAATCTTTTTGTTATCATTCACATTAGGCACAGAGTAAAACCAGTGATTTGATTTTGATTTGATTTTGATTTGATTTTTGGAGTAACAAATGTTCCTGTTTCCAATGCTCACTGCTGCATATCATGTGCTTTGAGTAACTGAGTAGGGCATTTTTTCTGTACTTCAGTTTCCCGAAATGGAATAACTCACTGAAACTGTGTTGTCACAAAATACATGCCTGTAATGCAAAACAGAAATTATGCAAAAAGGAGAATGATGCATTTTTTCTTCACAAGACCAGACATCAGATGTCCTATCTGTCTGTGATTGTTTCCTTTATCCTTGTGAACTTCAATCTCTGAGAGAGGCTGCAGAGGAGAATCCAGAACATGGATGAGAGCAGAACAGACATCTTCAAATTCTTAGTCCTACCCACAGAAATCTGGGTGAAGAGACAGAAAGGAATGGAGACAAGCATATTGATTTTCTGCACACCACCCTCCAACTCTGTCTCTCCAGTCTCATCTTTCTCAACAGTGCCCGAAAGGCATGAAGTCATTCCACCCCGATCTGGTGGTATCCTCTTTAAACTTGGATGTGTGATGAGGTGCCAGGCTGTGGAAAGACATGCCCCCTTAGTTTTCTGTATGGCCTACATCCTTTCCTTTCTTTACCTCCTTCCTAATTCCAAACTAATATTGGTTTCTGGTCCCACAACAGCTTAGAAGAGCATGCTGCAGCCTGTCAGGGTTGCATCTCTGAGGTATCCAGCCTTGCCTGAGTGGCAGCTGAAAGCATCTGCTGCATTGCTAAGGTTATGTGGGACTTCACTCTCAACTGGGACAAGATGATGAAGAGTAAAACGCAGCAAGCTTCACTTCTGCTAACAGCAACATTTGGCTTGACATTGACACTGTTACAAGGTTCCTATTCCAAAGATCTCACAGTGATGCCAAATCCTTAACATCACAGTCTAATACTTTGGGGATTAATCTTCTGAATCGGCATCCTGTCTGGGGATCATCACTACCGTAAGTATCCATAAGCCCTCATACCTCTTTCTCCCTGCAGGGAGCAGGAGGAAGGGCAGTGGCTGGAGGAGCATTCCTGCTCACCAGCTTTAGCATGGAGATATGGCTTTTCTCCTCTTTTGTGTCCTCTTCTCACCACATTGCCTTGTTCTCACCTGACCTCTCTGGCCAGTGTCTGGTTGGCCTTCCCAGCTCTTTTGTGGTGTACAAACAGCTTCCCTCGGGGGAACCTCCATCCCTTCAGTGGGGGCATGGCAGTGGTGCAGCTCGGCCTTCAGGGCAACACACAACCATTTTTGCTGTGGCTGAGAAAAGACCTCTGAAAGCGGGGCGGTGAGATGTGATGGTTCCTATCCTAACACACCTGGTTTTCCCAAGCGGGCCGGGGTGGTGGACTGCTCGCCTGTTAGTCATTGGCCACTCTCTGGGTTGGAAAGTGATGAACCTGGAGGTTTTGCATTTCTAGCATCTGTGTAAATTTTACAAAACTGTGGCATGACTCCTACACATTATCCAAATCCAGTGTGTGAGCGTGAGCTAAAGCTGGAGTAATCACCTGCAGCTTGATACTAGAGTTGTTATGAAAAATAAGTACATGGTCCAAAAGCTGATCTCTGTAATAAATTGCTTCCTATTTTTCAGGCATGTGAAACTGCTAGTAACCAGACTCAGTATGAAAAATAAGCCAGGACTGTGTCTTAATTGTAGTAAAACTTTAAGTACCCATCACACTCCCTTTGTTGTGGTTGTTATTTTGTCAGCTGTTTACCAACCTTTTACCTTGGTAGTGATCCAATTGTTAAAGTTGTGTATCCACAACTTAGAAAGTCATTAAAGACTTTTAGACATTAGACTGTCATTAAAGACAGCCATAAAAATTTAAGTTGAAAACTGTTAAATCTTTTAGCTATTTGTGTTTCACGGAGTGCAAGCTCTTCTGCTCCGCAGGTTTCGTAAATCGCTGCACATGAAAGCCTACCACAATGCATGGGAAGTGCACTGTGACTTACATTCCCTGTCCTCATCCTCTTGGAGGTGACACCAGGCTCCTCTGGCAGCACAGCAGAAGGGATGCCATCCATCAGACCTGGGGGAGTCCAGGGGCAGGTGGCAGTACACCATGCCAAGCACACGTGCTCCCCAGCTCCCTGTGAAGCAGGAGCTCTGCACAGGGCTTCAGATCCTGGAGCTCAGGGAGGGCTGGAGCATTGTTCCATACTTTGTAGGGAGCGAGGCTGCCCCAGCCCTGTGGTGCCCTGGGGATGAGGGCCATGGAGCTGAGCACTGCAAGAAAGGGAAGGGCTGAGCCCACAGACCAAGCAGCTCCTCATGGCTGTGGCCTTTATTTGGGTCAAGGGTGCATGTCTGCTCCTTGGTCATGCACATTAAAGTGGTCACCCTGTGCTGGAGGCAGTGGCAAGGCAGGAACTAGAGAGCTAGCGAGCACAAATGCAGCCTGAGGAGACCTATGGAAGAGGGCACTGGTGCTCACCCTGTGGTTCACAGCAGTTCCTTGGGATCCCTGGGAACTGGGCACTGTGGTTTTGCCCACCTTGGGGCACCCACATTTTTTATGTGTGTGGTTCACAGCGGTTCCTTGGGATCTCTGGGAACTGGGCACTGTGGTTTTGCCCACCTTGGGGCACCCACATTTTTTATGTGTGTGCACAAGTATCAAGGTGAATAAGTACAAAGTGGAAAACAGGACTGTGCAGAATATGAGGTTTCAAGAAAGCGTGTTCCTAATCCATGTGCATGAGAAGCTCCATGAATACAATGTATTGCTGATTCTTCTGTTTTGTTGACCAAGAAAGCAAAACAAAAAAAAGATATACGATTTTTACATTATTTTATTCACATTGGAGCACTTCTGACACAGGAAATTTCTATTGTTCATTGAACAGTGATGCCAGATTTGAAAACCAATCCCACCTCTGTGTCTCTGTGTCTAGAAGGACCATGTTACCTCAGACTAGTTGTGACCCACACAGACACATTTAGGAACCTGCCAGAAAACCTGGGAAGTGAGTGCTGTAAATATTTTAGATTATTAACAGTTTTGTGAAGTTTTCTGGGACTAGACTTGATAGTAAGGCACCAGGTAACAAGTGCTTGCAGAACTGAGGACATTCTCCCCAGTATATAGAAAACTACATTTTCAGAAGGATCAAACCCCTCACTTATTTTGGGGAAAAAAAAAAGAAAACCAAGTTATTTAAAGAATCTAAAAACAGCTTTGTTTACAGCAGCCAAAGCAAAGAGATTTTTAGATTTTTGGGGTAAGTTTTACAAGAAAGTTTGCTCTGGTATTTTTACTGAAGCCATTATCAAAATCAAAAAAACCCCGTCTTTCACTTCAGAAAGACAGAGATGGACCTTGTTTAATAGCTTGCTGAGGTTACAGTCGTTTCAGCACTGGTGTTCTTGGAGTTCTTGGACTAGATCCAGCATCAACTGGGCATTTCACCCATTTTCACTTCTACAATTCAAAGTGAAAGCTCAGTGTTGACATGGGTGTGAGCAGGAGCAAAGCTGGGGGACCAAAGCCTGGCTTACAGAAATGTACAGTCACAATCAGCTTTTCAAGGAACCATTCTGCAGCTGTCAAATAAATTCCTGCACTTGCTAAACATTGTCTGTCAGTGCTATTTGTTGGGTTAAACTTCCCTTCTGTTGCAACTGTAGTCCTGTCAGGGGAGTGACTGAAGTGGCTAATTTGTCCTCTTTTATTTCTTCATGCTTTTCCTCTCAGTTTGTGCTTAGGCTTTTCTAACACATCTTTTTTCACTGCCTCCTTCTGGCATACATTGGTTACTCAGGAAACCACAGTCCAGTTGTTATGAGAAGAATTTTCCTGTCACCCACGAGTGCTGTACAGAGTATGTTTATACAGCATTTTGGAATTTATGCAGCAGTTTGGGAAACGTGTAGGCATCAAGATGATCATTCTTATGACCACATATATGGTGCCATGGAAGTATTTAAGGTGCAAGGCATGTAACAGATACAGTTTAGTTCCTGCTATTCTTAACTGTTATTGTGGACTGGCAAGACATAAATGTGGGATACCCAGTGATCTCTTTGCAGCTCCTGGATAATGTGTCCGGTGGTACTGGTCACCTGCAGGGCTTGGTGGGTCAAGCCTTGAATTCGCTGACATTCACTCTTCCCAGTACCCTGCTGCACACCAAATGGTGGATGCTCCCTGTTTCAGGTGTATCAGTCTTGTAAGGGCTGTTGCAGGGATGGAAAGGGCAGGACTGTGCTCCTGTGACTGACGAGACGCCAGCACAATGGGAGCATGGCTCAGCATCCTGATTCATTGAAAAGCACTGTCCCTCCAGCATGCTTGCCAGCTTGTTCAAATATACTTCATTTTTGCTGTACGCTGCCAGAGATGTAATCCCTTGTTAAGTGGAAAATGTTTTATTGCTGCTTATTTCTGCCTCTGTTTTCTCCTAATGTGCAGCACACCATGGAAGCACAGTGTGTCAGGAGGGGACAAGTCTCAGAAAGGAATGTTTTGAGATGGGTGCTTTTGTACCTGCTGGCTACTTACACTCACCTTTTTCCTTATGGTCTGCAGTGTAGGCACATGCAGCTCAAAAAAGCCAGGACATTAGGAATTAAGGCATTGGCTGGTTTTTGGTTTTTTTTAATCTGCTTTCTTTAGTTTTTAACAATGGACACCATTCCTGAATCCTTCTTGACTGAAAAAAGCACTGAGCTTTACGTCTATCTTACCTAGTTTTTAACCTGCCTCTCTGCCATTATTCATGAGAAAACTATTTATTTTAAAAACAAAACAACTTCTGTGAGAGCTGCTGCCTGACAGAAAGCCAGGAGGCCTGTGGGAGATTCATAATCCGAAGCTTTTTTTTTTGCTATTAGCCTTTTATAGCAGGGCACTGCACAGTCAAACCAACCTCTTTAGAATGATTTTTTGCAAGTCTTCTCTAGCCATTTGTTCAGATTATCTTTTCAAAGGAGCAGCAAAGGGTTTGGCACTCAGATACCAGGCCTCTGTAAGAAATTACATGATTGTTAGAAGTAGTTTAATTTTAACTGACATCCTACTTTTCCTATACATGTCTGTGAGGGAAAAAAAAACCCTCCAAACTGTCTGGAAAGGCACAATACTGATGCTGTTTGGAACAAGGTACATTGCCCTCTTCCTGAATGTGACTCAGACATTCGGTCTGTACAAAAAAATCTACTGCTACTTTTTTCCTTGTTCTATTTCTTTGGTGATATAAAAACCCATGCCATTGAAAATGGCCTCACTGTAGGAACAGAAAAATTTCCTCTAAGGGTGAAAAGAGAAACAGATGAGTTAAGAAAAAAGCAAGGACTCCCTGACCCCGTATTTTCCGCAGTACATTACAGCAGGAATTAAAATGAATGCTAGCAGATGGGGAATGGAAAAGTTTGCTGCTGCTAACACTGAGGTGGTACTGCTCTGTGCAACTGTAAAAGCAAGGACTGTTTCCATTTCACTCTGCACGTTTGTTTTGCTTGCATTTTCCAGTCTCATCTCCCAGGCATCTGCACATGCTTGGCCACTGATAGATGAAAAAAGCTAGGAAATAAGCTTTCTCTGCCCTTCTCTCACTCCCTTTGGTATGTGTCCATTGCAGCAGACACTGCTGTACTTCTGTATGACTAAGAACAGCTCTCAGTACTTGGAAAATAAATAAAAATGTCCTTCTAGGCTGCTGTTCACAAGCCTCCGTTCAACAAAATATTTATATATGCCCGCTTAAATTTGTCAGTGAAGCACTGAAGCATAAGTTTAATGATATCCATATGCTCAGTTCCATTAGCTTTAATGATATTTAAGCCCACATTGAGAATCAGATGCACACTGATGGCTGTTCAGAAGAGTGTTGGCTTGCCTAGAGTCTCATGACTCTGGAGCAGGGGGTGATGTACTTGCTGGGTAGTTCCTCTTCTTCTGTCAGCAGCCCTGATTCAGTCATGACTGTTAACATGAAAGGAGTGGTGGTCAGTTCCATCTAGCAAAAGGATGTGCAGATGGATTAATGTTTCCTTCCTGAGACCTGTATTTGGTGGCTGAATGGCTGGCAGGAGACCTTACTTTTGCTTAAAGAGAAAATGGAGGCAAAGGCATTACTGGGAAGCTCTTGTCATCTTCCCCAAGAACATTTCTTGAGAGGATCTGCTGTTTTCTGCAAACCCCTCCAGCCCAAAGCCAGGCTGAGAAATGTTTCAGGGTATCAGGATACATTATCTCAAGCAGGAGTGATTTTGTGTTTGGAGGAAGTTAGAAAGCACTGAATGCACAGGCAGGGTAGAAGCCCTCCTGGAGCACTGATGGACTTACCTACGGAGGCAGTGGAGTTTTGCCATTTTTCTGTAGCTGAGGATACGGCCTGAGGGGAAATGGAGGCAGGCATGCACATGACAAATGAAGCAGGAAGGGAGGGGGGGCATTTTTGGTAAAAAAGGAGCCTTAACTTTACCAAGTTTTCAATTTAAAAAAAAAGTAGGGTGGAAACCAGAGAGATGAGGGGAAATTGCCCACTGATTACCAATGCAAATGGAGAGCCAAAGAAAACAGACTTTACAAGAGGGTTATGGAGAGGTTACCATAAAGTTTCTCTTCACCTTTTGACCCATATTATGAGTCACTCCAAGATAAGACTGAGCAGAGAATTGTCATATGGGAAACTAAGCAAAGGCAGCTCTTCTCCTAAATAAGTAAGTGCTCTACCCAAGGGAAATTACAGACATGTAAGTTGATTTCTCTTTCTCTCGTGTCCTTTAGTTTTGTGTTTCTGGGCATTGCTTTAGGCACTTGAAGTGCTGGAAAAGTTAATTGTCTATACAGTCATCCCCTCTCTGCTTGGGCTCTATCAAGCAGCAAGCAACATTTATAGAAAGAATCTCGTGAACTTCTGGGAAGTTTCTAATGGGCCAACCAAAATCCTTGACAGTCTTCTCTTGATGCCTGTGGTGGGATCCATCCCATGTTCTGCTGCTGATCCTGAGTGAGTGTGCTGCCTCTCACTATGCAAGCCTCTGGACTAATGATAGACTGTGCTTGTATTTGAGGTTGCAGAAGTCAAGCACAGGGTCATGAAAGGCAGAGCAGAGCAGAGATATGACTGGCTGCTCTCCAGGTGAGTTTTGCAGACAGCTATTCTGGTAGCAAACCTAAGCTAGCTTTTAGTTACTGTGGGGTATATCTGGCTAACAACACCATGACCCACCATGAAGCTGTCATCACTGTTGGATACTCCACTGCACAAAGTGGCAGTACAAAGTACAAAGGCATGTGAAAATGTCTTGAGCTTGTCCTGACATGCATTTGGATAGAGTCTTATCTGATTCGTTGGACCTTGACACATAAGATAGAGTTGCTCACTTCTGGTACTGAGGAAACCCCTCCCATGCGATCACATTCCTCTCTCTCTGAAAAATATAATTTGTTTGCTAACCGAGGCCCAGCACTCGAGCAATTGTCACTGAGCTTGTCCCAGCAGTGTCAGAGCAAGGTGGGGGGATGTGCAGAGCTGAGTGCTGTGAAGCCAAGCCATGAGGAAACAGTGAGGTTTGCTACACAGAAGTATTTTTGGAACACCACTTCTTTACAAAGGATCAGTGACAATGAACCAGAACTAAAGAACCAACAAGTAATTCAAGCAGATGGTGTTTCCCCATACTCCCAGTTATTTCTCTAACACGGTGCTTCAGCAGTGCTTGATTGCTGAGGAATGGGTGTCACACGATGATAAGAAGTGATCTGGTTTTATTTTTAGTTATGCTCTTTCTTCATACAAGGGGTTTAGTTTTGTCTGCTCTGACACCATCATTGGACAAATTTCAGCTCAATGAGTTTTGTTTGGATTGGAAGAGAGACTTCTACATTTTCTCCCATCAAAATTGGCATTCATTACCTTGGAAAGAGAGACTGTATGAATAAAAGCCTACCAGTGCAAATCTCCCTCTCCCACCATCTTTCCTCCCCTTCAGCTCAACCCCTTGCAGGTAACTCACTGCCTTCTATCCTGACACCTGCCAGCCATCACACAATAGTATTCATGTGATATTGGCCACTACCACACCATTGAATCTGCCTGTGCATTTAACATATCTCTTCTCTTCTGCATTATCTTGTTGGACAATATCCTCTGTAGGATAAATGACTGGATCAGGGCAACTTTCTTCCTTGGCAGTACTTTGATAAATAAAAAATAATAGCAACAATATCAATAAAAACATTGATAATAACTATGACAGCAGGAACAGAATAAGCAGGCTATTAATTTCACTCTTGAGTGAATACAGTTGCTTGGAAAATTAAATCAGACAAGCCTCTTGTGAACAGCCAATCCATTAAAAAATTATATGCACAGACTAAGGTACTTGCCTGTTGTGTCATAGTCCTGTAGATGCTCTTGGAGCATGGCAGACAGAGTGATTTTGTATAGTTACAGGAGAAAATTGTTTAGGATGAGTGTCATCACCTTGCGATTCCTGCTGATATGCACGGGGTCAGTACCACTGCCCAGCCCATGCAGAGAGGCCAGCTGATCTGCCATAGAGTTACCTTTCAGTGACAGCTGGTCATAGACCCAGACCTGGATGAGCTGTCCTTAACAACCCAGCATGCCTTTGTGCACCAAGATGCCAGAACTCCCTCAGAAGTCCAGGGTGTAGCATTTTAATAGGATTTAACTGACAGGTTAGAACCTGTGTTTTCAATGGAATTTTGCTGATCTAAAACCAAACAGCAGATAAGCTTTCAAAAACATTTTAAAAAATCCTTGCAGAATTCAAAAGTTCGACCATAAATGCCCCCCAAATTTTTTAAAATTGTTTTGATAGGAGGAAAACAAGCTAGAGGATCCTTCCCAGACCTATAGCGTCAATTTCAACCTCAGCATGAGGCCATCTCCAGCAGCAAATGTTTAATTTATTGCACTGAACTGCTGAACATCACGTTTGAGGCTGCTTCCTTGATTGATGTGTGAAAGTTAAGTAGAACCCAACCAAAATACCACAAGCCCGAAGGAAACAGATCTTGTTTTGCTGTCAACAGCCTGACAGAGAGTAAGTGAGGCCCCATTTTCCCTACAAGCTATCAAAGACTAACTTGATCAAGTCATATGAGATAAACGGAGATGACACAGTCATGCTGGGACAGGAAACACGCCTCCAGCAGTGGCAACAGAGTGTGGGGTGTGTGTGTGTTTGCTAAGGAAAGGCCAAGGGTCTTGTCTCAAGCTGCAGCTTTCTGCTTCAAAAGGCTTTTGTGAGCAAGTGTGAACGTGCTGGGTCTTTGCTGTCCCAGCCATTGACTGTGGTGGGAAACCAGGACCTCCTCTAGAGACAGCAGCTCATATACTGCAGGGAAAATGACTCTATTTTGGGTTTTAAGTTACTTTTTGTAGTAATAAAGCTGAAAACACCAGTCTGTTTGAAACTTCTAATTAAAACACTCAAGAGAGACAGAGATGTTTTCCCAAGTGATAGCCGTCCTTAGCAGGACGTCAAGAAATAGGGCCCTGTCTGTCCTGAGTTCCTAACTGCTCTGGCTGAAGCAGGACAGTACATGATAATTATCAGGTTATTCTGGCATTACAGCTTTTTTCCAGCAAACATTCCATCCTGGACTCAAGACAAGGTTGGTCAGTGCTGACACGCTTCTGCAAAGCTGTTTGGCTTTCAATAAAACAGAATTTTTGAACAATAAAAAGTTCTGAAAAGCATTTCCTTGGGTCAGGTGCTTTTGCAGCGTGTCCAAATGTGGACAGTAGTAAGTTCTTTTCCAGCAATCAAGTATTCTGCATTTTTCAGGCAAAAAATGCACTGGGAAAAAAGTGTTTAAAAACTTGCAAGGTATAAAGGAGATCCTGCTTCTGCAGTCAGATAAACCTACACTGAAGAGCTGCTTTGAACATTTTAATGGCAGTTTTTATTTCGTGTCCAGACACTGGTTTGATGGCGAAAATGTTTTGCAAATGTATTTTTGACGGAATAGCTCCTGAGGCACAGAGATAAAGGCAAATAATATGGAGACAGGAGATGTGACTTCATTCTGCTTTGTGAAAGTATTTTGGCTATTTCCCAGTCTGGAACAAAAACAGATTTAGGCTCACTCATAAGTCTGTTCCATAGCAGTGCCACTTCCTGCCGTGTCAGATAAGTGTTGACCATGTGGCTCTTTTTTTTAGCACTTCAGTGGATTCTTGAGGAACTGTGGAATGAGCTATGAAAAGGAATAGCACAGCCCATGCAAATCCCCTAGATGCTCCCATCTTTCGTGTTATATTCAATTTGTCTTATCCTGGCTGTGATGCTTCTGCTTCCAGCACACCACAGGCATTTTAATTGATGATATACAAGTGCCTCAGAGTTTTCCTGCTTTCAGCTGTCTTAAGCACACATGGACAGAAGACCCCATCATCTTCCTGGAAAAGATATGCGGCTGGTGGGAATCAGAGTATGTCTGCAACATTTTTTCAGAGCCTTTTGTAGCTATTGGAAGGACTTCTCATGGGCTAGAACAAGGGCCTTTCGATTCCCCCAGGCAAGTGTTGAAAGCCGGGTTCAGATTCAAGACAGTATCAGCTACCTTCAAGTGAGAATCAGAATTTTCACTCTGAATATGCAAGATTAGAGGCACCTATTGAAAAAGGAAAAGCAATTCAGATACAGTTTCCAGGTTACCATTCTTTAAGTTGAAGGAGCTTGACCATGGGATGTAGAGCTCTCGTATGCAGGGCAGGAGATAAACTTTGTCAAGGAGAAATCTGCTCCTTTCCCTGAGGTCATGGGGAATGGGAACACCCACATCTCACCAAGGTGTCTACATTTATGTGGGGAGAAGCTGTAGCCTCCATACTTCTTGCAGAGTGGGAAACCTCAAACATCTCAAAGACTGGTGAATCTTCAACATCTTCATAACCAGCTTGGGTGCAGGACTAGGAGGAATGCTAAATAACCTCATCAATGACACTAAACTGGGAGAAGCTGTTGACTCCCTCCAAGGCAGAGAGGTCCTGCAGAGAGACCTTGACAAATGGGAGGACTGGGCAATTACCAACTGTGTGAAATTTAACAAACATAAGTGTTGGATTCTGCATCTGGGATGGGGCAACCCTGGATGTAGGCACAGACTGGGGAATGAGATGCTGGAAAGCAGAGCTGTGAAAAGGATCTGGGGCTCCTGGTCGATGGCAAGTTGAACATAAGTCAGCAGTGCCCTTGCAGCCAGGAGGGCCAAGCGTGTCCTGGGGGGCATCAGGCACAGCATCGCCAGTTGTGCAAGGGAGGGGATTGTCCCACTCTGCTCTGCCCTGGGGCGGCCTCACCTCGAGTGCTGGGGGCAGCTCTGGGTGCCATAATGTCAGAAAGATATTAAGCTGCTGGAGAGTGTCCAAAGGAGGGCCATGAAGATGGTGAAGGGCCTTGAGGGGAATCTGTAGGAGGAATGGCAGAGGTCACTTGGTTTGTTCAGCCTGGAGAAGAGGAGACTGAGAGGAAACCTCATTGCAGTTACAGCTTCCGCATGAGGGGAAGCAGAGAGGCAGACAATGATCTTTTGTCTGTGGTGACCTAAGCTTGAAGCTGTGCCCAGGGAGATTTCATTTAGATATTAGGAGAATGTACTTGACCTAAAGGGTGGTTGGGCATTGGAACAGGGTCCCTGTGGATGCTGAAAAGCTGCTGGCAGGGAAATATCCAGCATTTTACAAGTATTCTGTGAAAAAGTTGTCGGTTTTCACGCGAACAAGCAAGATGGTTTTCTAAACATCATGCAAGTGCTGTTTGTACGTAGAGTTGTTATGAAACTGAGAAGAAAATATTTTAAAAATAAGTGTTGTGAAGTCCAGCCAATCGCTTGGACAGGTGGTTGGACCAGAGACCAATGATCTTTTGCCATATACCAATGCAAGAGTTATATAAATCCTGCCTGTAATTGAAATAAATAATTCACTTTCTCTCAACCTTGTCTCCAACTTAGACCTGTGTTCTTCTTCGCCGTCCATGTTACAACAGCGACAGGTCCTCAGGGAAGTGTTCCCAGCACCAAGCCTGACAGAGCTCCAGAAGCATTTGGACAATGTTCTCTGGCACATGGTGTGACTCTTGGCCTGTCCTGTGGAGAGCCAGGAGTCGAACTTGGATGATTCTTCTAGGTCTCTTCCAACTCAGAATATTCTATGATTGTATGACACCTCTGTCGTAGAAACAAACATTAACCTTTCTTAGCTCTATTTAACTGCTCATGAGATAATTTTTTCAGTCTGTTTTAGGACTGGTGAATTTCAGTAAAATCACAACAGCTACCTTTCATTAACCAACATATGATCTGTAGACAGACCTGAATTCTAGGATTTTTTCTTTCCCTGTCTGAGAGGAAGATGTCTACCTAGTCTTCCCTCAAAGATACAGAGAAAACCACTCTTTTTGTGAATTTTATTATGGTAAAAATATGTTCATCATGAAAAGAAATGTCCCACATGTTATCTGTGCTTTGCAGCACACACACTGCAATTCCAGGTAGCCAGAGCTTTCTTCTGGAATGAAATTAGGCAATGGCATAATTCATTTCATGCACCACATGTGCTGTCTTTCATTTTGAGGATTTCATTGTGCTTTGCAAATGTCAGTTGCTTAAGGCACACAACTCAAGTAGGTATAATTTATCGTTTCTCATGATATTTATTACCAAGATCATTTAAGTGGAACCCAGGTGTTCTGGGATAGAAACCCTTCCTCCTCAGCAGGCAGCACTCCCTGGCCCTCGGGGAGAGACAATTCTCTTCAAAATGATTCCCAGGAATTCATTTCCTCAGCCTGTGATTAGGTTTTCTAGCTTTCCTCAGTTTCAAACTATGGTCTTTTACGTTTATGTAGGTGGGCATACATCTGAGTTCTGGGGGTGTGGATGCCCAAATTGACAGTTCTGGTAAGATTTCTTCTTATGTGCAGAAGTATGACATGAGTATCTGCTTCCCTACTGACTCCACATCAAGCGGGACATTTTTCAGTCCTTTC
The DNA here is from genome assembly GCA_013398015.1 of Oreocharis arfaki. Classification (NCBI taxonomy): domain Eukaryota; kingdom Metazoa; phylum Chordata; class Aves; order Passeriformes; family Paramythiidae; genus Oreocharis; species Oreocharis arfaki. The sequence continues at coordinate 926,908 of VZRR01006558.1, read as the reverse complement.
TTTAGATTGAATGTCAGATGATAAAGAATAAATTTTAATGCCTGAGAGTGAATATTGCATCTGCATTTGACTTTGCAAAGTGTTTAAGCTATTTTAATTCAAACCTCCTATTTTTGCCCATTTATGAGGGTGGGAATTGAAAAATATTCCCGAGGCTTTAAAAGTGACTGAATTGCATTGATTTTGCTCTGGTAAATTTTGTAATTCTTTTACAGAAGTAGGGTAACCAGCTGCTTTAACACCATAGTTTTCTACATTACTAGTTTTAGTCATCCTTTAAAGTGAGTACCGAGCTGTGTTCCAAGCAGTGCCAGTGCAGTTAAGTCTCAGTTTATAAATCTGATTTTATTATTGACATCAATGTGCATCTCTTAGCACTCGTCAAGATGAATATGGAGCATCAGAAGTTAGGCTATACGTACAGCCATCTTTTACTTACCCATCTGAGTTTCCACACAGAATCTGGAAAAAATACCACTGTCTATCTATTTGACCTCTTTTATGTTGAATGGAGACGGGAAAACATCATCAGTGTTTTGAGTGGTGCCTTTGCAAGGGATCAGGGATTCTGGAAAAGTCAAAAGAAAATATGTATTGAATGGATGTATGTAAAAATGTTTTCCCTAGTTTTATGGTTTAACTGATTTCCAGGTCTTCTGTCTTTAATAAATGGCTTCATTTCATTGCAATTCCCCCTATGAGATCATCTGCATTTGAATCAAAGTACTGAAATATGTTTTGACCAACATGACTATTTTGAGATATATTTACAGAGTACATTGACAGAGGCATGTTCTTAACTTGAGTTTTGGCACTATAACATGTTCATGGAGAGGAGAGAAGCAGAAAAGTTTCCACACCACTATTGGCAAGGGGAATATAGAAGGGCAAAAGGGCTAGAGTATCTCCTCACAAATGAATAACTTCAGGCAGAGCTTTGGGACTTGACTGGCCCTGCCTTTTTGTGCTGGGATGTGACTTAGGGTCCCTGATCCCCAAAAGAAGGTAGCTGGACCATTGGCTCTGTGCTGCTACACTGTCTGTACAGCATAAAGAAAGGTTCTCTCTGATGGCAGCCTTGGGGAGAAAAAATAGAGAGGTTAGGCAATTTGTCTAAGACAGGCTTAGGAAATCTTCAATAGGATCAGAACTAGCTGACATCTGTAAAATAAGAGAGAGGGTGAGAGGATCTGCAATGTGATGTGCTGGTCTTGCCTGTAGGAAAGGGTTCCGCCTCAGCAGAACTGACAGGAGCAGCCTTGCAGACTCCTGTTTTGCTCGTGTTCTCTGACCCTGTATGCTGCCTTCTGGACCTGGTCACCTTCCCTGTGCAGCCCAGCCTGGCCCCAGTGGGGCCCTCCAGTGCCTTTTCTTCCTGCTGTGAAGTTAGCTGCATCGCAGGCTGCTCAGGCTTGTAGATAACCATGTGGAAATAATCAACTACTACAAGCAGCCTTCGGCACAGCAAGAGCTGCTGTTCAATACACAAGCTAAAACAAACCAGCTTTCCTTGTGAGAAACACTTAGGGCTCAGGCCTTATCAAGCTAGGCTTAAGATGAGTGCTGCAGAGTTATTTGTAGGTGATGAGAAATAGCGCAGTGACACCTTTTTCTCTCCGGCACGGAGCCAGTCAGAGACTAAAGTGGCTTCCAGCACTAATCAGGGGGACTGGCAAACCTCTGCTCACACATCTGCCATCTCCCCCATCTGTGGGCCTGCTTGGTGTTGCAGCTGCTGAAGCACACCTGGTTCTGCCAGCTATCATGATTCACCATTCATGAGCAACCTGCAGCCATCCCTTAGTACAGGTTTCTTGGTTTCAGTCCAGGATAGAGACCTTGGTCTTCTTCTGTACCAGGGCCTCACAAAGATTTTACCTGTCCTGTCTCCCTTGTACGAGAGGGCAATCTGATTGCTGGAGAAAGAGCCACCAGTCCAGTTAAAAAATGCCAATGGGAACTGGCGCACCATATTAGTGTGGGGACACCCAAAATCTGTATTTACAAAGTACAGGAGTAAATCTCAAAATCAATAATATTTCATGGATAGGCACCAAAGTCGTGACTCATTCACACAGTGCATTAAGTCAATAATTGCTTCCTCTGGGCAGAATGTGCCATATGCAGGTCACCATTGCTTCACTGAGTTTTAAAGTCCTATATAAGCTAATATATGAGCAAGTAGAAAAGAAATAATTTTGCATGGCAATTTATGTCCAGACAATTCAGGGCTCTGGGAAAAAATGCTGTGGGAAGATTCCTGTCTTCTTGTATGTTGCTTTCTGTTGACACAGAAAACTAAAATGTAGGGCACTCTGTGCAAACACACGCTTGCCAACATTTGTTTTTCAGAAAGCAACAGATTTCAGTCAGTTTTGGTCCATCACTGAGGCACATTTCACTCCTCAGGTATACTAGCAGCAGTATATCCCATGTGGAGTTACATGAGGGAGAAAGGAGAGGCACAAGCAGGAGCTCCTGGGTGCTTTGGAGGTATGAACCAGACAGTGAGTAGGAAGCAGCACGGGGTCTCAAGGTCCTGAGGAGACACAGGCAGGGGAGAGGTACAGCAATGAACCTGCCTCTGTCACCCTTGCAGGGAGAAGACTTTGGGTAGAGGTGACCATAGGAAGAGAGTGATTTAAGCCATTTGAGGAGCAGAGCTCCCCACATGTTATGCCCCAGAGCATGCAGAGGGAGGATAAAAAAGTGGAGGAAGCAGGAGAGGGGCAAGTGGTTTGTGGAGGCAGCTGTCACCCCCAAAAGGGCTGGAGCTGGCAGGTCAGCAGGCTTATTAGAACTCCATCTCCCTAAGGGTGAGATTTGATCCCGTGCTGTTAAAGGCTTAGTATTGGTCAGCAAGTGAAAAACAGGCCAGAAATGTGCAGCTTTATTGACTCTTGTGAAAACATTTACTCAGGCCAGTTTTCATTCCTCTTTCTTGGAAACATGTCGGACCAGGCCTCTGCAGTTTAGACAGCATCTCCATTCCTGAAGCATCCTGTGATGGGGAGTATCAGCTCTCTCGGTCTCATGAGACCAGGGGTTAGCTGTGTTTTGCTGCTTAAAGAGAGCCAAGTCCTATAGCTTGCTTTTTCCTTTCAGCTCTGTACACAAAGAGCAGATACAGATGGGTTCTGACATATCAGTCCCAGCTGTTGTGCGTGATAGGCAGGAGAAGGAAGGGACCAGCAATGATTCTGCCAGCAAGGAGTTTCTACATAAGAAAATCCTGCTTCTAGAGCACTGGGAATTGTAGTTTTGCCCACTACAATAAGAAAACTGAGTGTTTTTCTTTTTTGTGCAAAAGCAGGAAGGAGAGTGAAGTACGTATTTTGTCACGTATCCCAAAGCTGAGGGCTAAATTGTGATCCTCACAGTATTTCCCACATGTACAATCCTGTTGATAGGACAAAACACAGGATTACTGCAACAACTATAGAGACTGGATGACTGCACCCAGCCCTCGGGTTGCGTGCTGGATATTGCAGTATTGTCTTCATGGAGGAAGATACATTCAAGTGTCCCAACCCAGGTCATATGACAGGGTCCCACAGTAAGGCAACATTTAAGAAAAGTAGAAATTAGTTCTATCAGTATACTAAAGGAAAGAGCATTTGGGGAAACATTTGAGGAAAGTGATCTTATGTCATAGGAGCCCTCTAATACAACAGAGCCCAACAAAACAAAGGAGGACAGGTACAGCTGTTATTGAATAAATGGGGCTTCTGGTGAATGAAGAGTTTCCATTGCTATTGTTCATCAAAAAAAACATTGCTCATGATTGGACTACATGTTTTAATCAGAAAAGGTCAAATAGGCAGTGTGGCACTATATTAATTGCAGACGAAGCTGCTGAAACCCTTAGAGGTTCAGCTTGTTGCATGGAATACAGTTTAGAAACTTTGAACTTTCATCTGTTTAATCAAGTATCTACTTGCTCTTCTGAATACCTGTAAAAATGTAGCAACACATTCCTCACTGTTAGAAGAAATTTGACTATCCCAGAAGGTTCACTTTGGATTCTTCAAATGATTTAGAGCAAATTGAGTCTATTTCTTGACCAAGATGTTCAGTACCTAACTAGGAAAAGACATTAGGAATAACTTTGCAGCATAATGGACAGTGAAGATTTGGAAAATATTTCCCATGGAGGCCATAGAGTTTCCATCACTTCAGGTCTGTAGGAAGGGATTGGACAAGCCTCAGTCAGCAATTATTTAGCTCTCCCTACCCAAGGGTATGGGAATGGAGTGGACAGTCATTCTGCTCTCCTTCTGCAAGGGCAACACATGTTCATCCAGAAACAAATAGGACAGGGTTTTCATATGTTGTTCTCATCAATGATCTCATTGCTGAAAAGGTCCTGAATAAGCAAAGGGATTATTTTAATGAGTGTAAAACATAACTTTAAAGTAGCTGAGCTAAGTCAATAAGTATTCTTTAAAAGTTGCTAGAACTCATTCTGTGTGATGGGATCCTTAGGGAGATTTTGCTCACATGCTTGATTAAGCATCCTAGATTCTAAATAGGCTTTTGAGTGGGTTCAGTTGAAATTCATGAAGTATGGTGAGGTTAGAAGAGACTTGGGGCCATATTTTATGAAATGAGCCTGAAGTTTATGTAAGTGGCCAGCTAAACTGAGGGAACAATTCATCAGGTCTTTCCTTTGCCTCTCTCCTATGTCCTTATGTGAGGGAAAAAAGATGATGTGATCCAGATGGATTGAGCATGCTAGTCAGATTATCCCTGTGGATGCCCTTCATCTGCTCACACTGCTCAGTCAAAAAAATCATCTGGCACACCATACCACATTCAGAAAAGCAGGAAAATGTATACAGGTCAGCTATAATTGAATCTTTTTTCTGAACCAAAAATATGCAGGGAAGGTGACTTTTCAGATAAACATAATGTTCAAATATTGGCTGTGATATCTAAAGAAGAAAGGTTTGTGATTCCCTGTTATTTCAAAATACCTGATTTATTAAAAAATTACGTTTAAAAATCATTTATGGGTAGTTTATTTTATTTATCCTCTTCTCTCTTCATCCTTCCCATCAAAATGGTACACAAGTCTCTGAAGGCAGCTGCCTAAAGAAATCTTTGTTTTCAGATTTCATATGGCCCCATATCTCAGATTTTATCTTGCTCTTACCTCGAGCTAGGTATTTTTTCCTATATAACCTCTAAGAAATGCTGATCAATGAGAGATGTCAGGGTTTTTCCTTAGTATTTATACCCTGAAAAAAAAATTATTTCTTGATCTTGGGGACAAGAAAGCAGCTGTCGGCCTTTTATACGTTTATACTATTTTAGCTACTAAATTTAATTTTAAAGTGTCAATAGAATAATGTCACAACATATACTGAATGAACTGTTGTCTCTTTCAGAAGGGCTGGCTTAGACCATTGGATCCTCAAATGATGTACAACTAAGCACCCCTATAGCTTAGATCATAGCTATAGTGTTTTACATCAGCAAAGAAGGTAGTGCAGTTTATACGATATGAAAATAAAAATAAAAATGAAACAATTTGTGCTTGTATTTGAATATCTGTCTCGCAACAGATGAAACCTTGAGAACTTGAAATTCTCCAAGATTACCTGAATGTGTGCATTTTTTCCCACTTGATGACAAAAAACATTACTGGATCTGAGCAGAGAAGTTTGTCTGCTCCTCTGGGAAGGCGGCCTGTCTGGCTCTGCTGGGGCAAAGACCAGTTTGACCCAGCCAATCTCCCTTCAGAGAAAAGCCCCTTGGAAATGATGGGTGTTGACCTAAGGCTGCAGATGTCTCTTCTGCCATTTTTGGCTTGGTGTTCATTGAGGACACGGTCAAGAGCAGTTGCTGCAGGCTCGATAGGACCCTTGGTAGACATGCTGAGTTGCTGTATGTTTCTGGGGTTAGAAGAAGTCTAACCAAATGCAACAGCTATTATTGAAGTCAATGGCTTTTCCCCTGCTGTGTAGTTATACAGAACACATGTCTATACATCAGGTTTAAGAGTTTAATTCCTCCATTAGCACTGCATGGCAGAAAGATAAAAGGCTGAAGGAGACTTTCTGGTCCAGTGAAACTGCACGTGTGGCTCTTCATTAAAACCTAAGAGGATGTGCCAACAGAAGGCTGGTTAACTCATGGGCACAGTTTTATGATAAGGATTTGCATCCTTATCCTGGGCAGTTTTATGATGTGGCTTAGCTAGAATGCTGTGATCTCTGGGAGAGGGGTCACAACAGGTCATAGGAGAATGAATTCATGTGAGTGCTCAAAGTTGAGCACTGTAAGTGTAGGTCATGGAATATCCTGTCTGAGGCCTCTGGAGACAGGAGGACACTGCAAAGCAGAGACATTTACTCCAAGGAAGTGGCCTGGACAGTAGAGTTGAGCATCATCAGTTTTCAGAGCAGTGAAGCTGTGCAGTCCTGAGCAGCATCCAGACCCTCACAGGGATAATGTGAGGCTGTGAGATCTTAAACATGTGCTTAATTTAAAGAATGTAAACAATCCCTTTGACTATGGGTTAGAGTGCACTCCAGCCCAGCTTGCTGTGCACTGCCTGCTGAACAGGCAGTGCAGAGGGGAGCAGTGCATCACCATCACTGCTACCCACTGGATAGTGACATTTCTGAGTATGGCTGGGCTGGCACCGATATTGGGCACCACTTGTGCCTCCCTGCCTCCCCTAAACACACAGCAGTTTACAGGAGCGTTGCTGCAACAACACCGTGGTTTAGTTCAAAAAGCAAGCCTGCTGGCAGGCTGAAGAGGTAATCTCCCCTCTCTCTCCCATTTGTCTTTCAGCTGGAGGGAGCCATGTTGGTCAGTATGCTGTAGATTATTCAGATCCTGGCAGGAACATACAAAATGAAAAGGCAAGTGAATGGAGGTGGAATGGGAAGGCTTTGATTCAAACATACTCTTTATTCTTTTTATTGGGTGCCAAGAGCTCTTGTGATCTGAGTGAAAGGTGTTATTACTTGAACCTCTACTCCAAGTCCTCCAGACCTTTCTCTACACCTGGCAATAGAATGGGTGGAAGTTCTATTACCTCACTTTACATTACTAAAATTAGCCATCTAAGCCCAGGTCAGTCCCCTGAACTCTCCTGGGGAGAAAATGCCTCCTTCAGGTGTAATTCTTCATGCCTTAAGGCACCTGGATACCCATTTTAATTCACTGGGTGTAGAAGAATGCTTGGGAGTACAGATGTTTGGGTGTTTGATGTCTCAGAGTACTGTACTTTTATGTGTCTGAAGTTAATAAGAGATTTTCCTTACTAAAATGTGGTAGAAAAATATCAGTAGACATGCTGGATCAGACCCAAATTTCACCTACACAGATGGACTATTATGTGCCTATGTCCAATGGCAGTGTCTGGGAAGGACACAGAAGCAGGGTGAGAGCTCAGAATACTTTCATTCCACTGTAATTCCTCACTTGGTGCTTTAAGTCAGCAGAATCCTCAACCTAATCTTTCATCGAGAAGTTAAAAATCAGCAATCCCAAGACAGAAACTGTTTGCCCCAATTCTGCTTTCAAGTACCTGTTTCTAGGGGTGATTCAGAGGTCCATGAGTAGCTTCGCATGCACCCTGAAAGCAACTTGCAACTCTAGTGACAGTGCTAAACCACATATTGCTTTTTGATTCATTTGTCTTTTAAGATTAATTAGGAAATTAAGATTAAAGTTGTATAGTTAAAATGAGAACAAACTGGAAAAAATAGGTATTAAAAAAGGGTACAGACAGTAATGTTAAATTTACAAGGCTGCTTAAAAAGGTCAATTCCAGCCATCACGTGCACAGATACATCCCTAGTCAATAATGCTAATTTAAAGGAGACTTGAATTTAATCCTGCATGATCTTGATCCCTGCATTTCCTTTCCACGTCACTAAGCAGCTCCATGTTCCACTGCTTACACACCGTGAACATTTGCCACCTGTGCACTCCATCTTCACGCTGTGTGACTCCACACTGCTGCTTGAACCTTCACAATATCTGCAGTTAGGGATTTTAACTCCTCCACCTAGACTTCGTGTTAACACTTTCAGCAGCATCTCTGCTGCTCTCCCTTACTCTCTGCGGGTGAGCCCAAGAGCTGGAGAAGGGAGGCAGCAGAGAAGGGAGGCAGCCAGCATCTCAGTGATGGCTGATCTCATGCTGCTCGGTCTACAGGGCAATTTAGCTGCAAATTCTGTTAGTGTGACTTGTCAGCATCCAAATGGTTCAGATATGAGAATGAAAATTATCTTCTTTTTATCTCCAGGAGTCAACACAGGACTGTTTAAGGGTTTTGCTTGCCAGAACTCTCCAAGTTTCAGTACAAAGTCAGAGGTGGACTTTAGTTTTGCTTCATTTATTGAATATACTTGGAGTTCATCTCTTCATCTACATTTTTTCTTACCTCTTGCCTCCTTTTTTTCCTCATTAAGGTTCTAAAATGTGCTTTATATGGCAGGTCTAGAACCCACATCTCTTGTTGGATGACATTTCTTCAAGCTAAGTAAAGAAACAGTGTTATACTCAAGAGAATCATCTAAAGGTAGTTTATCCATTATAGCAGAGCCTGTCAGCTGACACAGAAATGATGTGTCAGGTTTGCACACAGAACTGCTGGAACAACACAAGCCAACTCTCCTTTTATCTGTTATAGCTTCCCCTTTGTAAGCTGAAGATATTTGTGCTCAAAGTAAGTGTAAATGTGCATTATAAACATTCAGACACCTGCTGGGGAAATTAATTGTACTGAAAATTGCTATAATATACTTGGGATTCCCAGTTTTCATATTATCTAGAAAACTGGGGTCCTCAAAGCAAGGACCTCTGTATGAAGGTCTCACCCAGTGTTCAGACTTGAGTGTCTGGAGGACAGAAGTTGGGGACACCATGAACAGATAATTCCTATCTACTAATTCATTAGCCTCTGTTGAGTGAAAACCAACAATCCCTTAATTTCACACAGACTTATTCATCTGGAGTTCTTCTACTCATCTTGTTTAAGTCTTTTTTGCCAAGAATTATAGGGAAAAGACAGAAAATGTAACAAGGTCCAAAAAACTTATCCTGAAACAAAAACAAACTTTTCTTTCCCACATTCCTCATCCCCCCAGAAAATTCAGCTATCCATTACAAAATTAAGTAAACTATCTTTTTCTATTTTTGCTCCTGCAAAAATAAGAAGAGCAGGGTGAGGGGTAGAGAAAGGGTTGAGGGTATCGACACGCAACTGGAGGAGTGGACAAAGAAACTCAGGCCATATGTCTGGAAGGAGATTTTCACTCTTCCAGTGAGAGATGTGTAAAAAGAGGCCTTTCCAAGATCAAGAACAGCAGGGTGTTCTCATCTGTGAAGGATCTTCTCCAGTGTGATGTTAGTGCCGAGCAGGGTTCTCTGTGTGTGGGCTGTACTGCCTTCCCACAGCCCAAGTCCCCCAGCAGGATGTGCAGCCAGGCCTCCCAGGCTCTCTGATGGGGCAGGGGATGGCGGCCGTAAGGGTAGTGTGGCTTTTGGCACAGGCTCTACAAGTCTGCCTCAACCCCCTGTGCCTTCCTCGGGAGCCCCTCAGGCTCTGTCCCCCACGCTCATTCTGCTTTTCAGTGAGATGCACTAAAGTTTCCTGTCTGGGACACAGGGACACTTAGGCAAGTGCATGTCCAAAGCCAGCGGTCCCAGGCAAGCACGGAGCTTGGTACTGCTGAAGTGAGGCCTTCAGTGCATTGCAGTGAGGGTAGGATCCAGCTCACCTAAGAGCTGAACGAGTCGGTCAGGCTGCCTTCGCACAGAGAGACATGGGCACAGCTTAACTCCTCCTAAAACAGAGATTACTTGCCCTGGGAAAATGCACTGTGGACATCTAAGGCAAGGGGAAACAACCCTGGGTCTAGAAACCCAGATTTTCACATCTGTTTTCTAAAACTGTAGCTGGAGTTTGCACACATTGATCCACGTTACACTGGATTCAGTCTATCCGTTTTCGACCAGCACAGACTCCAGGTGGAGGAAATGTGTTACAAAAAACCCAGTCCAACATACTTTGGTCATTCTTATTCTCAACTATTTTTGATTTTTATGCTATAATTTAAAATTCTAAGTATGGAGGAGCAGAAAACTGAGTGTCACTTCAAGTCTGTGAGATCACAAGAGCAACAGCAGAAACCTCTTGAAACCTTACTGGTGTCTGAAACTAGATGCATGTTTCTCTGAAATTAACAGGTTTGTTTATAAACAAGGCATCTCTGTTTACATACACTCTCTAAAGAAATATTATAAATATATTTAGGTTATACTTTATTGACTCTATGTTGCTGGGATCTCTCTGTCCTTCTCAGTTAGAAGCAGTGAGTTCCTGTCTTTGAACTGCTTATGAACTCATCTCGAAGAATTAAGTCCCCTTCACAAGGCATCTGCCTTTGCTGCATGTGTATGTATCACATGAACAAAAACAGTAATCATGAAATTCACTTGGAGATTGATTACTTTTCATAAAAACACACATAATAAAAATGAACAGTAAATGTTTGTGGAAGAAGGTTACATTCTTATTTTTTCAAGTGTAAATAAATTAAATTGAAAGAGGCTATTACATTAACAGCTGACAAGCTGTTTTCTTAATCCCTCACGCTTCCATAACTACAGATCCCAAAGAGCAAGAACAGACACAGGACACTAACAGCCTTTCCTCTCTCAGCTGGCATCTCATGTGCAAATATGCACCTGTGGATATAACCCTTGTGTAAAGAATATTTTATTTACAGAGCTTGCTTGGCCCCCTGAGTCAAGCCAAGGTCTGTAGTGGGGCATAATGTGCGTGTTTTATATCACATCCCTTTTCTCAATGGACTCACATGGTATACCCACCCAAGCCAGGAAAAAACCTCTGCTGACCTCAGCTCAGGTCAGAGCTCTACATTCTGCTGTGGATGGTGATACATAACTTCTTGACTCTTCCCTCTCCAAATTTCTATTGTTTTAATTCATTTTTCCATCTTACAAAAGCCATGTATCCAAACATGTTTGTGGCAAGTACTGTTTTTATAAGTACTGCCCATAACATGTTAACACAGCAGAGGACTAAACTGGCCTTTGAAGGACTTGGTCAAAAACCTCTTTTCCACATTTTGTCTGTGTTACATCTTCACAGGTCCATTGCAGATCTTAATTCAGGAAGTTTTTGCTCCACTTGTTCCGTTTAGAAAGACGTGGAACAAACATTCCAGCGAGAATTCAAGCCAAACAGCAGAAATACTGCTCATGGTTTTCATTTTTCAGAGCTTTCATGTTCACACCCAAAGGGTGTTGCAAGATAAACTGAGGTCCTAGGGCTGACAGCCTTCTTTAACTTAGGTATTAAATCTTATATCTCATTGCACAGTTCAGGCAAGAAAAATCTATTTCAAACTCCGATCTATAGTGCTGGTGGAGTCACATACAGCACTAGTGATTACTTTCTCTGGAAAAGGAAGCCATGCCTAAGTTAGGAAGCTCACTTGAAAACTGTGAGCAAGGGTTTCCATACGCATTGCACATTTCTTTATTCTCTGAGAAGTTTCCAGCATCCTCAGGCAGAAAGCACAGCAACAGCAGTCCCTGAAAAACTGGCAGGAAGGAAACTAGTATTTTGCCAAATAAAAAGGGTGATAAGTGCATGTTATAATAAAGAGAAAAAAATGTTTTGCAGTTTAGTCCCCTCCAAGTCAACACCACACTTCAGCTCTTTTAGCTGATAAGGTGTATATAATTAGGATTTGTCTTCCATTGCTGAGTATAATTATCTCATAGATAGTACATGGCTGTCTTATTTTCTAGTGGGATTAGCACCATCCTGCTGGTGATCAGAAATGACCCCTCCAAGTGCTGCTCAGTCCTCACATCTATTAGCAAACACCTCCTACAGAATGCTATTCCAATGGCATTTGTTTTGGAACTGCCTGCACAGAAATACTTCTGCCTATCAAAAGGTTAGGGTTTACTGCATTATTATAGGTCTGAATTTGCACAAAAAATTGATGCTTGGTGACTGGTATTTTCTTATTTTTTGAGGTTTTCACCAACGAAAATACACAATGGATTTATTTAGATTGTATATCATTTGATTTTTATATAATAAATAGAAACCACATAGAAACCTCCATATACACTCTAAAATTCCCTTTTGTTTTGGCTTAAAACAGAGCAGTGAGCAATGTAAAAATGTTCTCAGGCCATGTTAGGGGCTCTGAACCACTGCCTACACATTACAGGCTGTAAGGATCCTGTGCTGCAGGGTGTTGGGCACCTTCCACCCACCACCTTCCTGCGCACCATCCCATCAGCCAAGCCACCTCAGCTCCCTCTTGGCCTCTGTCAGTGCCAGACCTGCACACCAAGGCTCCTGCTCTCGTGGCTGTCCCTCTGCCTCTGTTAGGACACAGCTCATGAATGCAGAAGATGGCACGAGGCTCATGCTGCCCCTCTGTCAGTCTGCCAGTCACTGGCGCCCATGGCCATGGCACCACAGGAGCCAGGGCTTGTAAACACAGCCTTGCAGCACCCAAGAGCAGAGAAGGCATGCAGGGTGCAAAGAGCCCTCACAGTTCTCCCCATTATCCCCAATACCCTATTCCCATCTGCCAGCAGATGGCACTCATTATATGTTTGACTCGTTCACAACCCAGGTGCACCTTCCAGAGCACAGTGAGCAAAGGTGGGACACTCGCTGTCCTCCCGCGTGTCATGGGCTGCTCGTTACCTTTCACTCATTTATCTCATAGTAAGGGCTATGATTTCAGCTGCGGCCGTACCCCAAGGGAAACTAGAAAGGTGAGGAACTGGTGGGCAGAAATGTCCCTTGGTGGCTGTGGCATGGGCTCCAGGGAGGCTGGGACAACCATCTGCCCCTGTCTTAGGAGCTGCCAGCCATGGCACCCTACCTCCAAGCTCTACGCACCCATCCCACAGCTGAAGTAGCCCTGGGAAAAGGCCCATGGGGCGAGAGGTGGCCAGTGTGACAGGTATTGGTGGAGGAAGGCCACTCCTCCCAAGAAGGGTCTGTACCAGCTAACTGCTGGGCTTGGACCAGCTGCACACACAGATGGCAAGAGATTTAACCTGCATCAAAGCATATCTTTTAGAAAAATACCCAATCTCTCCTTCAAGAGGTTGGGCAATAAAAAAATCTGCACTATAGTTACCTTCCTGCTTCAAAAAGTAGGGACTTATTTATTTCAAGTATGAATTGGCCTGCTTCCAGCTTCCAGTCATTGGATTTTCCTATACCCCACCAGAAAGGCTGAATACACTGATCTGCCATCACAAGGATCATATCCAGCCTTCAGACTTCCATAGCTGTCTACAGTGTTCCGCTTTCTTCTCTGAGGGATGCTTTGGATGCATGCAGAGCCCAGGGTGTTGCACCACCATGGACCACCTGCTGTCTGTCCCCATTTCTGCAGTGCCACCGCACAGGCATGTCACAGTGCCCTGGCAGGGTCACCTGGATGCCCTTGTCTCCACTGGCCTTTATGTTGCTGTATGGAGAGGACTGCCTACTCACTCTTGGTTTCTGAAGCAGGAAACCTCTTGTTCAGTTTTCACAAGAAGCATCCTGAGTGGAGGGACATTGATAAGAACATCTGACCCCCATGAAAAGAAAATTTTAAAACAAAAACCGGAAATTTTTCACAACCTCCTTAAGGAAAACTGAAGAAATTGCACTTTTAAATGAAAAGTACTGAAGACCTGAATCACCTCAACTGCTTTCCTACAGCAATTGCTTTACCAGAAGGTACTTTTTACTATATACAGCAGTTGGTTGGAGAAGAAGCAGATCATACAGCTATCTGGGACAGCAAGCCCTGTATGATGTGTGCTAATTCTTGCCAACATTTTTAGAAGCTACAGGAATACTGGCTTTTAGAAAGGTGCTGGTTAATTGTAGCTAGATCTTGAGCAACAGGAAGCTTGTGTCCATCCCTAAAGTTTACATTTTGCTTCCTGAGTTGTTCCCCCTTTCCATCAGTTCACACCTCTGCTCCAAGTTGTCAAGATCACTGTGAACTCTTACCCTGTCTTCCAGTATTTTGGAAAGTTGGCACCAGATTTAAATTTAATAAGCATGCTCTTTCTTTCATCTCTCTGGTCATTGAGGAAGACAGTGAATACTGCTTTCCACAGGAGAGGTCTATTTGTGTGCCCAGCTTCCAATACAATGTTGCACCACTGACAGCTACTCCTTGTATATATGGCTTCCAAAGCAGTTTCGCAACTACTTGGTTCCTATTTATCAAGCTTTCTTATAAGAATATCTTGCAAAACACTAGGAGAAAACCTTACAAAGACAAGATGTATTGCATCTGTGATTCACCTCCTTCTCAAGACCTGTCATTCTGTCCTTCAGAGGATGAGGAGTGGTTTGAAATTATTTGTCTTTGAGATATCTGTATTAATTGCTCATGTACCCCATATAGGAGATAAAAAAGTGCTTTCCTTCCATTTTCTTGACCAGATCCCCTCGAAGTTCAATAAGCAGACCCAAATCATTGCGTTAAAGCTTCAGAATTTTTTTATCTGGACAACCAGCTCTCTTGGTGGTCTGTGGATTCCATACTGTCTACTCCGATCTGCTGCTTTGTCTATCACACCCACTTCCTTGCTGTGGGGCTCCCTAGCCTAAGGGCTACCAGCATGCTCCATATACTGAGTACTGGCAGGGAGCACAAGGGAATCACAATCTTGCAACAGCTAAAGTGGCTTTTTACTGAGAGGAAAAACTTCCACAGATGCTATGAGCAAGCTAGCACTCAGAGCAAGTACATGTAGGCTGACTTCCTATTTCCCAATAAACCAATCCCATTTTGTCTAACCCCTGAAGACTTCATGCAAGCTGTTGTGTTCTAGAGGGGGGAGTTCAGAAACCCGGGTCTGAGTGCCTTCCAGTCTGGGGTGGCCTCATATTGCGATCTCTTCATTTGAACCAGCTCATCTGGTATTTGACTCTGTTTCACAGCATCCCTCTGTGCATGGTTGAGGGAGTTCGTGCATAGGAACCAAGACAGTCCTAATAAATCATATTACTTGCTATGGAAATACTCAGTAGCTTCAGAGTTGTACAGACGGTTATGAAGGGAGGCTGTGAAGCTGACGCCTAAATAAATAGCTCTCTTAAATATTTCACTCAGTCAGTTCCTTGGGATGGCTCGGATTCAGCAGTGAGTAGTTTTACAGCCACTTCATAAGAGAGGAGGGAGGAAAACAGTAATTAAACTATCTCCTTTTGGCAGCGCAACCCCTGTCGCTCAAACTAACGAGGAAGTTTGGGGCCAGACAGGAAAGTACATGGGAGCACAGGGTCTGCAGCACTCCCCAGGCATGCCTTGTCTTCAGATGCCTTTAAAGGACAGGCTGTCCCTGAACTGAATTCAGCCTCACATCTCTCCTGCCGGGGCTGAGGCAGAAGCAGGTGTTGGGGCTCTGAAGGACAGAAAAGTCTCTAACATGCATACACACACACTTTCAGCTCTCTGGGAAAAAGCTCTGTGAAGCTAGTTTTGGCTGGACTCTCCAATCTTACAATTATCTTACATAATTTAGAAGTTTTTGAGACTCAGTAATTTGTGTTCTTCTCAGAGAGCTGCCGACATACTGAGAAATCTTGATCAGGTTTCCAAAAGCTGATGTTTCACTCAGACTCTTCTAGCCCCCTCACAGGCTACTTCCAAATCAGTCAGTTCTGGGTTACCAGCAGTGTTTCAGTGGCTGCACAAAACAGCAGATATGGAGATATTGGAAATGTTGGACTGAGACACCAGTGGAGGCAAACCAGTGCATGGACAGCCACTGGGGCTCTCTAGGGGCACAGGGTGTCACCGCTTGGACAGTGTTTGGCTGAAGGGTGTTCGTGTCTGAGTTGTATGGGGCCCATGCCCGGGACCACGATCACCATCCATCACAGCAATGCTGACAGCACTCCCACAAGAATTTCCTCTTTGACTTTCCTTAGTTTACTAGTTCTGCCTGGAAGGCTTTTGTCTTTTGTCTTCACCCAGAAGCGTACACTGAGCTCAGGTCTGCTCTTTCCACTGGCATAAGTCAACACCATTTACCAGCAGGGGCTCGGAGTGTTGTTTGCTTTCTGTTTGTGTTAGCAGCCAAGCCAGCACCGCTGGAACTTCAGCAAGGGAACTCAACCACCTTCTGCCACCTCTTCTCTTTCTTTCTCTGATATGCAGCCAAGCCCCAATGCTCAGAAGTCCTAGGGCAGATCAGTTTAGGAGATGATGGGAATTCAGAAATAATATATGTCGTGGTTTGCTTTTGTTTCCTTTCCTCAAGGCTTTTGAGCCTTCAAGACTGTATTTTACTAGCCTGCATTGATCTGGATCACCTTTTAATGACTATCTAGGCCAGAATTCCCTCACTCTCATGGAACAGTGTCTTGAAAAAAATTACATTGGATATTGCACTAAAGTAGTCGCTGCTCTTTCTGCTTCCTCTATTAATTTTTCACTGTGGAGCTGAGGGACACATTTGTGGAAGGTTAGTCACATTCTTCTAGTCAGCTGAGACCTCTGATATTTGTCATCATTGGCATGGATGAAGTTGGCTAAAAGGAAAACCTTTGTTCTGAGATCTGCACCCAGCAAACCTGCCTAACTTACTGCAACTGGCTTTCCTGCTAAAACAAAAGGCAAAGAAGACAAAGAGGTTTCCAACATTTCAGTGACAAGTTTATCCGAAAAGCACCAACTGGTTTTTGCTTTATGAGACATTAGCTTGTCTGTGACTAGCCCAGCACCCTCTATCATTGCAACAGCTCGGTCAACACCCATGTATCCCAAATGACTCCTGTTTAAATCCACACAGAGTGGGAATACTGGCTTTATTTCCTGGCTCCAGTCACAAGCTGTGTGGTTTTAGAGACATTTGAGTACCAATATTGGTTTTCAGTTTTGCTGTTGATGCTTTCCAAAGAGTGTATGCACAGTTGAACTGCCATTAAATGTAATATTTTTCAAATCTGTCTTGCTCATTACACTGCAAGTTACAAGATGAAACCACATAATCTATGAGAAGGCTGTGCGTCTTCTGGTATTGGGTAATGGAGCATGCTGAAGATACTTCCATGTTGCCAAAAACAACAGCAAAACTAAGACACAGTGTGTCACATTTCCCTTATAGACTGATCCAGCTGTTCTCAAAAGCCTGGAAAATCATAAAAGTGAACAGCCACAAGAGTTAGTTTCATCAATGCTACTCATTTGACTGCCAGAACCTGCCTATACGGACCTTTGATAGCTCTGTTTTAGAGGCAGGGAACTGAGAACTGACCTAAACTGCCTTGAGAGTGCATGGTTTGTCTCCTGCCTGACCCAGGCCTCTTGCATGAAAAACAGAGCAGGAAGGAGGGGGCACTCATCCATTTGGGCCCACCTGGGGAGTGCTTTTGGACTTTTCCAGTGAAGAACACCATGTGGTGGGCTGAGAGTTCTGCTGGTGTTCTCACCTCAAATCCACAGCCCAAATACCTTTTCTCTTTCCGGGCGGATGTCTCAAAGGATTTCTCATTTCATGGATTGCCATGAATTTTGCAGCATCCATGAACTGCAGAGTCTTCTGCCCTCCTACCCTAAGGCTCTTGTTGCCAGCAATGTTTTTGGGTTTACAGTGATTTTGCAGCCAACCAGCATCCTGACATCTACAGTGGATTATTTCTATGACATGACTACATGAATTTTGTCCTTCATAAGACAAAGCATCAACAGAAACTGGAGAAATGTACCAGGACATGCACCAGGGAAAGTAGGGTGTCCCTGGCTGGGTAACAGCTACTGCTGGCGGAGCAAGTGGTGCAGCCTGCCAAGGAGTCCCAGCCAGGCTCCTGTTAGAGAAAAGCTTCCATGGAAAGCACAAGGTAAGGATGTTCCTACTTAAACTGAACACCCACTTTGTGATCAACTGTGAGTTGCCATGGTTTGGCAAACCTATGCAATATCATTGGCATTATTTGGATGTGCTTCAATTTCCTGCTCTTACTGATTTCCTTCTTAAGTTTTGAGAGATTTCACCAAGAACCTGCCAACCAGCACAGAAGGCCAAGCAGCATGCTTTCCACAAAAGCAGCATGCTTACCACACCCTTGAAAAAAGACAGAGTTGAACAAACTCATGCATAGTTACCAATACATCAAGAAGAGGCATATGTGTTGGAGCTTTTTAAAAGCCAAGTGCTGCAACCCAGATTAGCCAGTTCTTCATTTAGTTTCAATTAGAGTTGGAAACCAATTCAGACTAAACATTTTAGTTGATGAATATAGTCCCTTCATGCCAGAAATTGCCCGTAAACAGATTATGACTTCTCCAGAAATACGTACTATTAGCTGAAAGTTTTCCGCAAGTAAACATCTGTCTGTGACTGGCTTACAAGTTGTTCACCACAACTATTTGCTCATGTATCTGAGATCCAGTATTTTAGCTACCCAAAGCCACATGGCACTGCGTGTCTCTTCAGCCACATCTGACTGCCTACAGGAGCAGCTTCAGCACAACCCTTTTTGAAAATACTATATTTACATGATTAATCAGCACTGGCTTGCAGCAAATGCTGTCAAAAACAAAAGTTCACCCCACCAGTGACTTTGATATTAGGAAACATAATAAAATCATAACAGGTTTAGCATTGACTGAAATCTTGGAAGAATTCTTCACTCAACTCTGGTTTCAGCCTAATTTGCCACACTTTTAACCTGTGCTCATAAGGAACTAAGGCTTCTGTAGTCATAGCAATATCGGTGTATACTTTTGTGTATGTATCCCTAATAACTTTTTAATCCCTTAGCCATTTTTTCTCAGATTTGACAGAGGACAGATGCAGACATAAATTTCATATTTCAGGGAAAGGCATGACTGTACAGGAGCTACTGAATTTTTTAGTGCCACCAAAAAAGACAAGACTTCAGTAGAGCCTTCCCTTACTAGAAAGAGCCCAGAAACGCCTAGTTTGAGCCTCAGCAATTTGAAGCAAATCAAGTTTCACTGGCACTATTACCCACCAACTAATGGATTATCTTCATTTGCAGCATACAAACTAGGTGCGAACTTGGACTTAATTTAGGAAAGGGAAATATGTTCTGTTCCAGATTTTTTGTTCTTTTTGATAATGCCCCAGCCTTTACATATTCTTTTTCTAGTCAATCTCCTTTCCCAATTTCACATGCATCCTCTCATCTACGGGCTTTCAGCACTGCACCTTGAACAACCTTGTGATAATAGGCTTTATGAAGAATGGAGACTTGTCTCTCTCGTCCTTTCGAGTGCCACGAGCAGAAGCTGAAGGAGCAGAGGTAGGAAACCCCTGTGGTCTTGCAGTATGGATGAGATAAAGCAACATTTCAGAAATTGTGTTAAAGATTGGAGTAAAATGCTGAGTAATTATCATCTGAGCATATTTTCCATGCAGATGTCATCTGCTTTAGTTGTAGGAAGTGCAAGTCAGCCTTTATTTTCAGCCAAAATAGGCTTGTTTTCAATCAGCATGATTGAAATACATGATTTTACAGCCTGTAGATAAGAAAGTGTATTATTTTCCTACAAGAGAGCACTGAAACTGAAGGCTGGAGAAAAGATGAAGGACTTTTCAAAATCTTAGTCTGGCTCTGACTTGTCTTGCATCAAAATGCAATGCAATACAGGAAGGAACTCTGCTAAACCCTGTTCAAGTATTTTTGAAAACCTCACCCACATTTTTATAGTGTTAGTTTATATTACTCCAGTTTGCCTACAAACTTGAAACAACTTTTTGGTAATTACACAAGTCTCAGGGCATCATGACCTATGAAACAAACTATTGAACCTCCTTTATTGTTAAATATTGCCTTTAAAGATTTTTTAAGTTTCATGTTGTAATCTGCTTTCCCACTTTCCCAGCCACCTCTAAATATTACCATGGTTTTACCGTGCTTATGGTGATAATAAGGCATGCACTTATTCAGACAGGACCCTTGGGTGGTTTGCTTGAACTACTGGAACTGCCAATATGACAGAGTTGTTTTTCTCTGTTCTTCAAAGTCTATGTTCTGAAAACAAGAGTTTAATTTGTTTTACAGAGGGGCAGAACTGTGCCCATTCCAACCCATTAAAGTGAATAGGACAGGTAATGACATAAATGGAGAAGAACATGGCCCAGAAACTGCTTATTCAGGAAACTGTTTCAAGAATGTAGAATCATAGAATCATTAAGATTGGAGAAGACCTTTAAGACATACAAGTCCAGCCGTCAGTCTAGCACCACCACCACGTTTACCATTAAACCATGTCCTCAGGTACCATATCCATTCATTTTTTGAATGTTTCCAGGGATGGTGACTCCACTACTTCCCTGTTCCAATGCTTTACAACCTTTTCTGAAAAAAATTCTTTTCTAATATTCTCCCCTGATGCAACTTGAGGCCATTTCCTCTTGTCCTGTCACTAGTTGCCTCAGCAAAGAGACTGACACTCACCTTTCAGGTAGTTGTAGAGTGCAACAAGGTCTTCCCTGAGCCTCCTTTTCTCCTGGCTAAACAACCCCAGCTCCCTCAGCCACTCCTCAAAAGACTTGTGCTCCAGACTGCTCCCCAGCTTTGTTGTCCTGCTCTGGACTCACTCCAGTGCTTCAGTGAGGGGCCCAGAAGTGGACACAGGATTTGAGGTGTGGCCTCAGCAGTCGAATACAGGGGGAAAATCACTGCCCTGGTCTTGCTGCTCACACTATTTCTGTCACAGGCCAGGATTCCACTGGCCTTTTGGGCACCTGGGCACACACTGGCTAATGTTTAGCCATCTGTCAACCAGCACTTCCAGGTCCTTTTTCTCCTGGCAGGTTTCCAGCCACTCATCCCCCAGCCTGTAGTGTCTAATGGGATTGCTGTGACCCAAGTGCAAGACTCAGCTTATTGTATCTCTGAACCTCATACAATTTGCCCTGGCTCATTGATCCAGCCTTCCTCTGCAGAGGATCCCTCTGCAGAGACTTTCTACCCTCTGGCAGATGGACACCTCCACCAAACTTGGTGTTGTCTGTCACTTACGGTGCACTCAATTCCCTCATCCCGGTCATCAATGAAGTTGTTAAATGGGACTGGCCCCAGTACAGAGCCTTGGGGTGCCCCACTAGTGTCTGGCCACTAGCTGGATTTAACTCCATTCACAACCAATCTCTGGGCCCAGCCATCCAGTCAGTTTTTTACCCCGAGAAGAATGCATCCATCCATAACATGAGAAGACAATTTCTCCAGGAGAATGTTGTGGAAAATGGTGTCAAGTGCTTTACTAAAGTCCAGGTAGACAACAGCCACAGCCTTTCCCTCATCCACTAAGTGGGTCACCTGGTCATAAAAGGACATCAAGTCAGTCAAGCAGGATCTGCCTTTCACAAAGCCATGCAGGCTGGGCCTGATCTCCTGGTTGTCCTGTACTTGTTGCATGATGGCACGTAAGATGAGTTTACTTCATGACCTTACCTGGCACTGAGGTCAGGCTGACAGGCCTGTAGTTCTCTGGATCCTCCTTTCAATCCTTCTGACAGATAGGCATCACATTTGCCAACTTTCAGTCACCTGGGACCTACCTGGTTGACCAGGACTGCTAACAAATGATTGAAAGTGGTTTAGTGAGCTCTTCTGCCAGCTCTCTCAGTACTCTTGCGTGAATCCTATCCAGCCCTGTGGACTTGTGCTGGTCTAAGTTGCACAGCAGTTCACTGACCATTCCCTTCTGGATTGTGGGGGCTTCATTCTGGTCACTGTCTCTGTCTTCCAGCTCAGGGGGCTGGGTACCTTGACAACAACTGGTCTTATTATTATATGCTGATGTTAACACCTGAGGCCAAAGGTATTCCAACACTTTCAGGACAATGGTTTTTAAAATCTCCAAGCATAAATTGGACCCCCAGCTCCTTCATGACTAAATAATTACGAGTGAACATTACTAAAATTACTGTTTGAAAGATTAGTAATTTTATTTTGGAAGTGCTCCTCATTTTAGTCGTCCTCTCAGAAAGACACTGGGTCAGTTGCATTTGCATCGGAGAATGTACAAATCGAGAAAATCTTAGAGAACTCTGGGGAGACATGTCTCCAGAAGCCCCCAGTAGCAGAATTTGACACCTTTCCTGGAGACATCTTTTCTGTTTTGTGTTTGTTTTCTCTAGGTCTTCTTCCTGTTGTCTCCACACCCATGAGGACATTTGCTTCAGAGTAATTTTGCAAAGTCTGGATTTCAGTTATTAAACGTTTCTGGCTTTTATCCTCATAGAGCTTTGCCAAGGTGCTGGCAGCTTGAAAAATAGTCATTCAACTCCACTGTTCAGCCTCAGCAAACAGCAAGTGACAGAGAGTGTTTTCCACCTATAAGCCTTTGGGAGTTCAAACCTCTCATGGCAGGGAGCCCACTGAGTTTAAGAAGAGCACAAAGCAGGGAAATTGTGAGGACCAAGACAGCTTTTTGTTGCATGGCATAAAAAAGGGGTAGCAGGTTGCTCACATCTGGTGCTGAGTTGAATGTGAGAGCAGTCCCTTCCAATCTGGAGTGTCCCCAAGTGGTCATGCCAGGGGACATCTATAAATCTGGTATTTATTCTCCTCCCCTTGGTCTGAGAGAAGGGCATAGGCAGACCCTGGGCAGCAAGACATGCTCTTACAGCCCCATCCACATGCATTCAGTAGTTCCTGTTACAGGAGTCATCCCTGCACCCCCTGCCAGCTCCTCCAGGAACCCCAGTGGGATAGGAAAGGAAAGTCACCCAAGGGACAACCTGACTGCTTAGAAAGAGAGGGCAGAGGCCAGTGTCCTAGCCCCAGCCCTGCTGCTCTGAACCTTCCTTCTCAGCATGGGGGCCTCAAGCATGCTGAGCCTTCCCCACAGATCAGGATGTACAGTGCAGTGGATTTTGTGGTGAGCTGGGTAAGTGCTCTCTACTGCGGTGACTCAGAGAATGTGTCATCTGTGGCACGAAAAATTGTGTTTATTGAGCGACACTGCCCGAAACAGCATCCTTCTGGAGAGAACTCACCAGTTTGGAAGGACACTCGCAGTATGCTTGGGATGCCACACAAGAATGTGTTAAGATCCTCTATGATGTTCATTTAAGTTGTGGCTTTCTGCTGAAGTAATGAACAGTCATGCTCTGGGTTTTATTAATTTTCTGGTGCAGGATACGACCACATGCATCATTCCATCCCCTCCTGCTCTTTTGGCAGGTGCTTCACTACCATCTGTTGTCTTAGGCCCAGAGAATCCAGACCCCTTCATCAAAGGACAGCAGTGGGAAGCAGACAACCATATGCTCTTTTAATGACTCAGACATCAGCATGGTGTCCCTCGCACCACGGTTGTTAACAAAACAATTAATAATGGTTGAAAGAGAATGACGGGACATAAAAGCATCAGCATGACCTTGTCAAGAACTGACTGCCTCAGGCCAATCTAGTTTCTTCCTCTGAAGGGATAATCTCGAGAATAAAGGGGAAACAAGCAAAATCTTCTCACTTTGAGTTTTTTACACTCTCCACCCTGATTGTCTTTTGTGAAAAAAAGTGAAATAGTCTCAGTTGAACCACCACGAACAACCGATTTTATAACCATGTGCAAGGAGCAGCTGTCTGTGGGTCCAATGACACAGATATCTTCAAAAAGGAAATCCTAAGGTCTGATCTGTATCTTTTTTTTGTTTTCTATTTGGATCTGGGCATAGAGAGAACTCCTGGGAAATTGATTCACAAGACAGACAAGAGCAGGCACCAAATCTAAAACTATTTTAATCAAAAAGAGAGACAGTACCAAAATTGCATTAGACTCATTTTTATTTTTGATTGTGTATAGCTATTTGGCCTTTCTCTGTAACATTCTTGCCTGGCTGAATGCTTTCTTTGCATCTGTGCTTTTCACTTCTGCCTCGTAGCGCTTTCTCTTTCACAAGTTCTCTATATAGCTTAAAGCAAAGGACAAGAAGAAATCCACCTAATTTGTGGCAAAGGAGGTTTTGGATCAATATGAGAGAAGATTGTGATGGAGAGATGGTGGGATCTTGTCTACTGGAAGCTCTGAAGAGCAGATGTGATGAACATCTGTCAGCCTTGATCTCCCAGGGCTAAATCAGTCCCACATTCCAATGGCTAACTTTAAGAGAACAGCTGTGGATCCAGCAGTTGCACCAAGGACATGTGTCTCTTGAAGCTGCAGAGCTATTGACTGTATTATAAAATCAACAGCTGGATTTTATTGAAAAAAACCCAGTATTTCCCATCTCTCCCTGCACAGAGGCAAACAAATCAGGCTGCATCTGTGCTTTGGTCAAAGAGAAAAAGCTTCTGCTATTAGAGTATGGTTGTGTTAATTTAGAAGTTCTGCACAGTATGTTAATGTGTATACATGGCTCTAGGTGTATTTCTAGTTGACATTTCAAGAGAAATTAATAAAAGTGGACATTTTGCACACCCCACTGATCTTCTCAGGACATCTGTAGAGACGGAGGAATCAGCTTAGACAGTATTTTCACTGGCTGAACTCTCCATGCCAAAGCTTGTGCTGGGCTTCCTAGCAGTAGAGGAAAATTCAAAGTGGCTGCCACAAGAAGGAGGGGCAGACCTGGAGCCACTAAACCTCATCATGCCTGTTATAGGAGAGAAAAAGGGAGAAGGAACGGCAAGAAATGATCCCCACATCTGTTACATTCCCATCCCTCCTGTCACATCCCTTCAGAGGTGGCAGAGCCAGCACTGAAAAAAATGCACAATGGAGCCTTGACCACTTGGCTGCAATCTTCACTTGACTGCTGCTCTCCATTACTTGTGTCCGGAGTCTGACTTGCCCCACTTTGCTTTTTTGGTGAATTATGAATTATGCCGATTAAATCCTCCTGGAACATTTGTATGAGCAGAGCCCAACTGCAGGCTACAATGCCGAGTGCTGGCCCTCTGAAAGCTCCCAATGGGACACCAAAAACAAATGCTGCAAATAGCATGATTCTCTGTGTGTAATGCCTGGCTGAGTAGCTTCTAAGTGCTGCATCACACTCTGAAAGAATGGTGTTTCTGCACTGGGCTGTCAGTGTCTTCAAATAAGAAATTCTGGAACAGCAGGTTTTGGCAACTTGTGTCCTGGGGGGTGGCAAGAGCTCTGCCAGGCAGGACAGACACCAAGGCTTTAAGCTCATGGTAGAAACTAAGAATTCCTTTATTTCCTGATGAGGAAAAGTTTGCTTGTCTGAATGGTTGTAGTGGCAATTTCAGAAGAGATTAACACAACTCACTCTCATTTTACTGCTTTTGATGGTAAACCATTCCCATGCTGCCAGGACTGGTGGAGCAAAAAACCCCACAGAACTGAATCACTACAGCAACACAAATAAGGCTGTGAAGACCATTTTTCATCTATTTCATTAAATTTATAGCACAGGGAAGCAGTCTTTAGAAACATAAACCCCTGTGTTCTTACAATTAACAAGAGTTCAATTTATTTTGTTGGCCTTTATGGATCTGGCTATAATACACCTTTAGTTTTAATCTTTGCCTGTTTTCCAGCAAAATATTCAAAAAGCTTTTTAAAAATGAGAGCAAACTGGCTGAAGGAAAGCACATCAGGCCAATCTCACCTGTTAATAAATAAAGTTTCTTTAGAACTTGAATGTCTCAAATACTATGCAATCCATTTTGGTAGGCTTGCTGAAGATGCTTGTTCATTAATTCAGAGCTAAGTTTTTCAAGTCTATAGAAAACTTGGCAGCACCCTAAAATACTCTAATTTAATGGCATTTCTTTCCTGGTCTGCCAGCTTGAAATTTAAAGAGGATGGCGTCTCCATGGCTGTGCCTACGGGTGACTGGGTGTCTCAAGGGACTTGTCAGCAGATGACAGAAAATCCTCATGACTGGAGCTCAGCTCATCGCTGAAGTTGGAGTTATGGGAGGACCATTCAGTAGCTGTCACTAGCTGGAGGAGCACCAGAGACATTGAAATGATGGTTTGCAGGAAATCATGTGGGATTTGGCCATCTTCCATTCACTGCAAGCTAAGCTATGGAGGAGATGCTAATTGCTGTTTATGCAGCCTCTTGGCAAACTTGGCAGCCTGCTCTGAGCCACTCCTGCAAGCTGACAGCTCCTGATAGAGGCAGGATAAGCCCAGCCTCAGTCATTCACAGCTCTGGATGTGTTCCCTCCCTTTGAGGCCGCGGTGGTGCCTCTCCTCCTGCCTGGCCTGGTGGTGATTGGTGTGCACTCCTTGTCATCCACTGCTTTAGGTTTTGGAGCCCTACACGCCTGTCTCCCTCAGTGTGAGATTTTTCAAGCTAAGACCAACAGGGACACTCGGAGGAAAAGCCGTGCCCTGGGAGCCCTACATAGGGGAGCAAATCGCAGAGCTTTCTTCCGAAACAACCATCATCTGCCCTTTCCTTCCACTCTGTGGTCCTTTGCACAAGGACTGCAGGGGCTTACTGCCAAAAGGAAGGTGTTTCTCATACTCAGCTAGGCCACCTTCAGCACATCTTTACACTCCACCCCAGCCGCATTCTTCTCCTCCGTTATTCTTCTGGTATCTGCAAATGGAAAGGTTTAGAGAGAGATGACTGCAGCTGACCCAACACACAAGCCAGCTTATTTTAGAGGGTTGCTATTAACTCTGTGGTTCAACACTGGCAGCCACAAAGGGAGACAAAAAAATGAAGAGGATTATTTCCAAGTGAATTCCCAAGAGTGCATTCAATTAGAGATGTTGTTTTTTGACCTTTCACAGGCTTCATTAAAGCCCCTATCACTTTTCCAGAAAAAACAATTTTGGAAACACATGGGACTAAACGAAAAATTTATTCCTGCAATGCCATGCAGCCCAAAATGAGCAGTCTTGAGTGATCTCTGCTGAGTACCAGTGTTCAATTAAAAGGATGCTTATGAAGCCTTCATACTGTGAAACACAAATACTTGCCTGTAACCTACTGGGAGCTGCCTCATAAGAGAAAAAACATGCACTCTATTAACTCAGCTGGTATGAAGTTTAGCATGTAGGCTATAAAGTGGCTTAGAAAGGGGAGTTTATGGACACTGGTATTAATCACTATGTGATGACACACAGTGAGAAAAAACAGGAAAGGATTATTCCTTAGAAACAGATTTAAAAAACACAGGAAAATTCCAAGAAAAAGTGGGAAATAAGTTTTGGAAAGACCTGAAAATTTATTTTGAGGGCCTAAAATCTGAGATGTTCTGGGGGAATAAGACAGTTGTCAAGTCAGAAGTGCAGGTTGGTACTCAAAAGAGCTCCCATTACTTACAAAAATGAAACACTCCTTAATAGGAGCATGTGATCCTGTGTTGTTTTCTAGCCCATGTGTGACTTCGTTTACATCCCTTTTGGATCTAGCCTTGAGGGCCTTCTGATATCCGGAAGAGTTCTTTTCCAGCTCAGAGAGCTGGAATGCTTTGTTGGAAGCACTCTACATCCCACCTGTGTAATGCTGGCTGTTGCGCTTGCCACACATCGACAGCTGGGCAATGCTTCTCAGTGTATGTCATGACAAGCTGTCCCCACGGAAAGTGACTGCAGCCCATTTCTATTGTCTTCATTTTGACATGAATATAACTAAACCCTTTAGGGTTTAATAAAGGGAATAAAGGGAATAAATTTAGATTAGGTTTCTTTAACTGATTTTATCTCTATTCCCATCATATCCTTAATATATTGATTGTGTAATAAGCTATGGCAGAAATAATTACAGTAGTTTGAACCACCTCTCCTGACAAACCTTCTCTAAGCTATTTGAAACATGAGAGAGTGAAAATGGTTACAGTCTGTTGCATTTCAGCTAACTACTGAAGAGCTTTTGGATATCAGAGCAGGAACAGAATGGAATTCTCCTTGAGGAGATCAGTGTAATCAGAGTGATATAAACCCAGGTGACCTGCAGTCAGTGCTCACTGAGCAAGCTCAGAAGTTCAGCTCTCTGGAAAATGTATGAACCAATTTCCTTGTAATCAGCTGCTTGCTTTATTTCTCTGCAAACATTCTTTTGGAAACATTAGTGCTCCTATGATGGAAGGCGCAGCTAACATTATGACTAAACTGAGCTTCATTGGGAATGAGAATAACTGTGGTTATTTTATTATGCCAGTCGCAGTCTGTTTCTGTTGGGTGAGGTGTATTTACTGGTTCTGCCATGACCAACATTATTTCATACAGTCCTAAAATTCTTGACATTTTCAGCTGTGTATATTTCTAAATCTCCATTCTAAATAAATAAATAAGCCCAAACCATGTCTCCCTATGGAAAAAGATACTTCTTAACATTTACATTTTTAAGGATCTTCACTTTATTTAATGTGTGAACACTTGAAAATCATTCCCTGACCTATGACCTTGTATACTTTACAAATATTTCCTAAGTAAATTTTAGGGAGGACAAGAGAATAGGGTTTAAAGTTGATTCTAGCACCTTCTTTTACTGCTTGTAGGAGGCCAGGCACACCAAATGGACACACACAGAGCACTGTGTAAAAACATTCACTTCTTAATGAAGGGAAATGACCGGAAAGAGGAAAGGAGGAATATTTGAACCTGCTTGTGGAGACTGACACTTTCAAGCAAAGCTTTTAAGCTTCTAATAATTTACTGCTGCTTCTAAATATCACCCTGTAATCTATCCTTTAAAAGGAAACAAACAACAATAACAACATAAGTTTATAATTGACACCAGCAGTGAAATCTGCTCCTCTGGAAATGCCACAGGCATGCACTCCCTTCCTCAGCTCTGCAAGTACTCAGACACTTTCTGCCTCTCCTATCTGATCACGTGATGCTGACACAGGGCTGCCCAGATGTAAGGTGTGCTGCAGCTGGAGGTTCTTTGTGTTGCATCCCAAATTAAATTCATAGAATCATAGAATGGCCTGGGTTGGAAGAAACCTTAATGATCATCTAGTTTCAGTGCCTGTTCCATGGACAGGGACACCTTCCACTAGACCAGATTGCTCAGAGCCCCATCCAACTTGACCTTGAACACTTCCAGGGATGGGACATCCACAACCTCTCTGGGCAAGCCACTCCAGTGCCTCACCACCCTCACAGTGAAAAACTCCCAAGATCTTCCTCAACAACTGTGTCTCTATTTCCATGATTATACCCCAAGGAGAAAAATCTGTGGCTGGGTAGAGCAGACCTAGAAGAAGACCCTTGTTATCCTCAATGGCTTGACACTTCTCTTCAAAACTTTTTCCAGCATGTTCCTCGCTAGGACTTTGTGTGTCAGAAACCATCCAGCAGACAGGAAATATGAAGAGAATGATTAAAAGATGTACCCAAGGCCTTAGAGGAAAGCCAGGTCAGTATTAAAATTTGCACAACTAAGCAACTTCCTACTCCATCCCCCCTACTCCATCTGTTTTTTTTTCAGAACACTATGTGTTGCAGTTTAAGAAGGAACACCAGCCACTACAGAGCTGAGGAAGTTGCTTGTTGGTAGATGAAATTAGCAATTGAAATTGCGAGAAGAGAGAAGGAAGAAATATGAATTGTCTCTGGTGAGATCGAATCCCCCTCAGCTGCTGTGGGTTCCCACTGAAGTAGGCAGTGTAGCCGTGCCCACAGCTGAAGCTACTTGCAGTGATGTTCCCTTCTGCACTTTAGAAACACTAGCCTAGCCTCTTCTCCTCGAGCAAAGTGTGTCTAGCCAGCAGAGATGCAAAGCTATTTAAAGAAACACTGCATAAAGATGAGGAAAACATTTATTCTGTGCATCTAACCATTCAGCCTCTTCCATTTACATTAACCAAGGCTTTGGGGAAGTACCTAAAAATGAGGATTTATAGCTGCATTAAGTTCAACAGTGTATCAGTGAGCAGCATAAAGTCAGTAACACTTCATACCTGTGTTCCTCTCCTTCAAATGCTTCTTCCCTGTGATCCAAAAGCTTTGGGACAATCACTCTATTTCAGTTTTTCAAACTGAAATGTTCACTGCATTTCAGGTTACATGGCAATGATATTATACTTTTTATTAGATTTTTGACACTGGTACTACTTGCTGTTGATTCGCTTAGTAACTCGTGTCTTGAGCTGAAACAGATGGAATTAGCACAAATATGGTGTTGTTAAGGTTCAGCACTTGGCAAACAAAGGTGCTTTGTTGCTAGGAGAGCAATTTCTAACAGCACATTTTTAAAACAAAAATTAATGTTTTACCCTTCTCATGTTGATATCCAATGTCATGTGTCTCTAGTAATCCACTTCTCTCCTCACAGCAAAATATTCCACTCCCAGAGTCCAAACTTTCCCGTCTGTTTGGGAGCTATGAGAATACAGCACGCAGGAAAAAGTGATGCTCTTCCAGAAACCAGCCATTCTTTAATGTTAAGGCTGGATATTGATTGTCTTCATGCTGAAACGCCTCTGCAAAAACCAGCATCCTTTTTTAGTGAGAAATCCAAGCCCCGTGTCTCTGATCCAGGGGTGTCTTGCTGGGATATTGGCCCATAATTGAATGTGTCCAAAAAAAAATACTTGTGAGGAGAACTAGAAGAAGTCATGTTACTCCACTGTGGGCCATTTGGAAAACAACCGTGAAAAATTAACAGATCAAATCTGATTATTCTCTCCAGAACTGAGAACAGTGGATCTGCTGACAGGACATGATGAAGGCAGAAAAGTGCTTACTATGTACCAGCTAGGCTGAGAAGAACTCAGGTTAAACGCATACCCATGCGTGGAGCTATCTCAGAAACCAGAGATCTGACTCCAGTACTGCCACCAAAGGCCATGTGGTCATGCAGCACTGCAAGAGTGTGAGTTCTTCAACAGGCGCCTTAAAAAACAGTGCTTCATGATAAATGACTGACACTAGCAGGCACAGTTAGTCACTCAAATGCTTTCAGCAACAATTCCTGCTGACAGGTAACAATATACCTGTCAGCAAATCAAGAACAGAGAGAAAAACCATGTCTCATAATGCCCACGCAGTAGTGCCCAAGGAGCAGTTCAGCCTTCAGAGCTGAGGTGTTCCCTGGCCATGGCAGGTGGGGGTGCAGAGCATCTCACTGAACTGGGCATCAGCATCAGCCACAGCTCAGCCCTCGCTGGCAGACTCCCTGGGGCTCGCTTTTCTCCCCTGCACACCCCTGCACCAGAGCACTTCAGCTGCTGGCAAATTTAAACTGGAGGCAACCTACTGCTGCCCCTCAAAGCACATCCCCCATCTCTGTTTTACTGGGCACAATAACAAGGCAGCTGTTCAGATGGAGAACTGCTAAAAAATCTGCTTGTTGGAGCTGATGAAACCCGGGCTCAGGGGTCCACTCCAACTCTGCCTTGCATGGGGCAGCTCCAGCTTGCAGTGCCACTGCTGTGCAAGCAAAGAACAAACACGAAGTTTTAACACGAGGACAGAAGGTACTTTAACCACCGAAGCGGAACAGGGCAGGCATGGAAAGGGTTTGTTACCAGAAGTGTGTTCTGTTCCTGGTCTGTGGGATGGCTGGCACCTTCAAACTGAGGCACCAGCCCAGGGATCCATCCTCAAAAGCCTAAAGGGCACCAACAGGACACGCCAGAAACAGCCACCCGAACAATTGCACAAGTTCTGCATGGGACAGGACCAGAATCTTGTCTGCCTTGTACTGCCAGGCTCGTGTGTGATGCTGCCCATAAAATGCCTTGCCAAATGACACAGCTGGTTAAGCCCCTTTCCACACTCCCTCTTCTCCCCAACTCCTAGTTTGTCTCTGTTGAAGTCCTGGGGGCTTGAACAGGATTAACTCTGCACCTGCCAGCTCAGCCGGCACCTTTCATCTCAAAGCCTCCATGGAACCACTTGCTCTGAAACTGTGAGAGCTTATAATGCCAAAATCTTTTTGGCATTATAAATCAACATCAAATTCTGGGCCTCAGACCCTACATGGATATTTTCATTATACTGTTATTATACAAAAGGCCCAGAAGGAAAAATAAAAACTAGGCACCTGCACAAACCTAATTTAGCCTGGTAGACACTTTGGAGGTCTCTGCAGACCTGTGTCAAGCAGTAACCTCTCTGTGCATTTGCAATCATTATGGCTGAGTTCAGCGTGCCTGAGCAACCTAACCATCAGCAGGTCTCAGCACTGAGATTGCCAGGGCCTGATTCAACAAAGAAATTTGCAGAATCCCTTAAAATGTTGTCTTGCCCAGCAAAATACAGCACTAGGCCATTGGGACAGGAGCAGAACCCATCACTTCCCAGACTAAGACCAGCAACATAACCAGTAGCCCACCAGCCCACTATGAAGTGGTGATGCTTTGCAGCCTCTGATGGCAGAGCAGATCCCCCTGCTCAGCTCTGCCTACCATGCTATGCCTCATCACTGCCCCAGATGTTTTGCAGAGGGCTTTTGATGCAAGGCAACCCCAAACTTGACATAGACTTGCTTCTTATTTTGCCAACCCAGAGCAGAGTAAAGCACAGCTTGGCAGTTGACCCTGCATGTGAAATTACCTTTTCTGCTCTGATAAACTGCTTCAAGCAGAATCAAATTTTTCTTTTCTGTGAGGAATTATCACTTCTAAAAGTCATCTCAAGGCAAGCAAACCCCATGAGAGAATGTGCCTGATGTATAAGCACATTGATATCAACAGGCAGTCATACATGCCCTCATAGTTGGCAGCTTTTCTCTGAGAGTGTATCCAGAATGTCACAAGTTTTGTGAAAGAAAGTTGGCTCCATTTAGCTGAGACATCTTTCTTTTCTGTCATGAAGTGGCAGAGTTTGAGGCTCTGACACAGCAGAGCACTTAATCACTTCTCTAACTTGAAGTACCTTTGCAGTGCTGAGCATTAGTAGCTGGCTTCACTGAACTGAAACAGTTTTCTGCACTTGGAAAGGCTCCTGGCCTTCCCTGGGCTGTTGCTTGCTTAACAGCACTAGTCTCCCCTGCTGTGGAGCTGTGCCTGTGTTCTTCAGTCAGATTGAAAAATGAAAGCAATTTAAAAATCTGCTCAGACTGACATCTCCCTTTTGGCTGACCTGGCTCTGCAGGGCCACTGGCCTGTGGTACGACCAGTGCCCTGCTACCACTGCATGCCCTGGGCTGGGCTGGGCCGGGAGGGGAGTGCACCAGGCAGGGAGGGAGATGGCATCTGCTGCCACTAGGAAAGGGTGTAGGGGAAATTTGGCATTATGGGGAGGCAGGGGAAGGGAAAGCCATGTAAACTTCTACAGGAGGATGAGGTGGTGCCTGGAGTCAATGAGGAGAGAAGTAGAAGAAAGTCACAACTGAGACACTGTGGGAGTATCTGAGAAAGGGAGGTCGATTTGACAGGCAATATAAAGACCCCTTCTTTTCCTATCCAATTACTGGCTGCTTCTACAGTCCAAAATTAACTACTGTAGTCCATAATAATTATAGGCCTCATTAAAGCCATGGAAGAATGAGCTGTCAGACTGAAGAGCTGTTAAGCCCTTTCATCTAAGGAAAAGAATCGGAGTCCCAGGCTGGTGTAAGCCACACCGCAGGCAGCCTCAGCCAACAGGCAGGGATTTTGTCTGGCAACAGGCTTGGGGTGTGTATTGGAAAGGCAAAGCCAGGGAGATTTGTGCCCAATGTGGGTGGCAGCAGGTTTGGGAACAGCTGAGTTGGAAGGCACTTCCCCACCTCTTTGGGAATTGGGGCAGCCATACTTCCCTAGGGATGCATGATGGGCTCATGTCAGATAGCCTCCAGTTGTGTGACTGGTTCTTACCCTAAGGGAAACTGTCCACAGGTGACTTCCTTCAGTCACATCAACCGGACAGTGTCGCTGGCTGGGCCATGCAAGGCAATGCCCTTCAGATGCATTCATTCATTCATTCATTCATTCGCGTTTCAGCCTACAAGAATATAGATTTTATGTACCTTGGGATGCGGAGGGGAAGGCAGGACTGATCACATATGCTATGCCAAGGCTAGCTGCAGCGTACAAATACAAGGCTCTGCATGTTGGCACGAGCTCTGTTGCTTCAGGCAGTCTCACATCAGCCAAAATTCAGTCCTGTGGCCTGTGCCTGCCAGATAAGAAGTTCAACAGCATGTACTCAACACATTATCTCTCACCACCCTTGGTGCAAAGGTCTCCTTGCAACCAGATTGTAAGTCACCAGTTCCAACCCCTCCATCTTCACAGCATTTAGCCTGTTCATATTTCTTCTTTTCTGAGAGAGGGAATGAGATTTGAAGACTATTTAATGCTTTAAAAAAATCCATGCAGCCGTGTTCTACTTAACAGTAAAGTTTTACATGGAAAATGTGTTGTTTTTTCCATTATGTTAACTTCTCACAGCTCTCCCTGCCAGTTGTAGCTCCTTGCTTTCAAGCTACAGATGAGTCTCAGCATCTGTGCTTCTGGGCATTCAGAACATTTGCAGATCCCTTAAAAGCAAAAGCTATGACATGCTCTTTTTAAAAATGACTGGATGTCTTCCAGGGTTGGAGTCAATTAGTGAAACAGGCCCTCAATGTATTGCTGATATGGTGTTGCAAGAAGAGTAGTTAACAGCTTGTCCATTCACTCTAAGGCTACTCTGCCTTCTTCTGTTCTAACCTCACCTGCAGAATTCCCCCAGCATTGGGAAGGGGTTGGAGAAGTCAGTCTTTCTAGTACATGTCAAATTGGAAAAATAGCTTTGAATAGTGCTGACAGCCTAGATGCTTTTTAAACCCACGTTAGAACAAGGTCTTCTGACTTGGAAAACAAATGAAACTTTTAACAAGGCAAAAGTGCAAGCAAAATCTCTGGATAAAACCCTGATGGCATTTTCCAGCTAGTAAAACTAGAACCTTACATTTTATAGCTGGAAAGGAAAGTATTCAACAGCTGTATGGGAATGAAGCCAAAGTTCTGTGACAAAGACTGTTG
Organism: Oreocharis arfaki; assembly: GCA_013398015.1. Classification (NCBI taxonomy): domain Eukaryota; kingdom Metazoa; phylum Chordata; class Aves; order Passeriformes; family Paramythiidae; genus Oreocharis; species Oreocharis arfaki. The sequence continues at coordinate 892,045 of VZRR01006558.1, read as the reverse complement.
CTCCTTCACTGTCCAGCCGAATTTTACCCATGGAGCTTTTTGACAGTATTGCTTTTAGTCTTTAGCAAAACTCACACAGAAAGAGCACACCTTATCCATCGCTGTTAATTTGCAGGCAGGCAGGAGAGTCCACAGTGAGGGATTGTCTTTTGCTAATCTTCAAATGAAAGCTCAGAATTTCTTCTGGACAGCAGAGTCGAAGGTTTTACTAAGCGATGCACAGAGCTCTGCACTTTCATCACTGCTGAGGTGTTCTTGGGCATGTAATTTTTTCACATTACTGCCAAGTCTGGGAAAGGGACAGTATGATGCCTAAATATGAGTGAGAAGCAGCTTTCAGTGACTGCAAAGTTTTCACTTCATTCCTTGCTGTAGCAGTTTTAACTGATCATCCTGGGCCACAGTCACTTCAAGGGTACCAGAAACTGGAAACTAGTGTGGCAGGAATGGAGACATAACCCCAAAGTTTATCAGAGTCTGCTTCCCATCCCTGTCCAGATCCCTCTTGAGAAAGTCAAGGAAAGAGAGATGGCAAGGCAACACGTGTCTATGTAAACCTCCTTGTCACTGCTGGTGCAGTGTCAGTGTGCACGTGGCATAAACCAGTCAAGCCCTACCTCAATGTGCCTCAAAATGGGAAGTGGACAGGAGTAAGTCAAAGTGCTTTTCAGTGTGTGTATCCCTTGGCCTGGAAGCAAGTCCATTAATCAAGCTCCTTTTTGATCTTCTTTTCTTCTCTTTTCACCAAGTTGGTCTTCCACAGACATTTTGTCTCTTTCCATTTCCCCCCTTTTAATCATGCGAGTGACAGCAGCACTAAGATGGATGTGTTTACAGCCTAGAACTGGGCTGGTATCTCAAACTCCTCTGTGCTGCAGTCAATTGTGTGACTTCACCCACTGGTCACACAGCAGAAGGCCAAGAGGCTGCCAGCCAGCAAATGTCCAGCAGCACGCAGGAGTGGCAGTTCCCACTTCACTGCTGGCACCTGGAGAGATGAAATGCAGCCGTGGATCCAGAGGCAGCATGCCTCCGGCAAGAGGAAAACCACAGGGAGCAGGTCAGGGATGGACCGTGCCTGTGTGTGTCTCCACCCTCCAGTTCATCCATCTGGAGAGACTGAGCAGGCTCAGGTGCATGTGGCGAGTTTGCACCACACCTGGGTAGCCACAGTCTGGCACATGTGAACACTCACAGTGTGTGTCACACCCTGCCCTGGGGCATTTTCATGTGGAGTTAAGTCTTGCTCCTGGCCCTTGCAAGACAGCACTACCAACTATTCCTGATGTCTGAGGCAAAGAGGGGGAAACAAGCCCCCTTCTGAAGAGACCACTGCGTGGGCAGCTTGGTGAGCATCAGTATCACAGACTTGCTTTCTCTGGGTTTCAGGCTTAGAGACGGCAGAAGGGTAACTCCAGTTGTTTTACAGACAATTTCCTTGCAGCTCTGGAGAAAGGTGAAATGTCTATCTTTATTTTAACTTCATAAATTCTCTGCTGTTACGTGGGTTGAGAACATTGGCAGTACCTGATCTTGGCTTCTTCTCTCCCGAGGCATATGATAAGTTTTTAGCTTCTGGCTTTACCTGCTGAAGGTCTGAAGTTTGCTTTAAGGTGTTGGACAGTACACTGTGGCTGCCAGCACTTGGTATGTGGGGTCTGCCACCCCTCCCAGCACACAGAGCTCAACCCTGTTCACCAGCCAGTCCCAAGGACAGGACCCAGAAGCCCAGGCTTTTCCTGACTCAACATTGCTTAATTGTCCAAGATAACAGCAGAGCTGGGTTTCACTGTTTCAGTGTCCTTCAGAGGTTTAGCAAGGTAAATCAAGTCGATTATTGCCATCCCAGTTTGGGAAAAAGAAGATGATTTTACAAAGGGCATTGTTTTTCTCCCACTGATGTCTTTAGGAATGTCCTCTAAAGCAACTTCACGTTTCAAGTAGTTTAAGAACACTCAGATTTAATCTCTGTTCTCAGACTCTTCTACCAGACTGAGGGAATATGGTGAAGGTTGGTTTGCAATGAGCCAAACTCAGGCAGCTGAGGCAGGGATTTTTGCTGTCTCCAAAAGATTTCCCCATCCCCAGCTTCCCCATGGGGATTTCCCTTTCCTCATGCTGTCCTACATATTTCTAAGAAAATCTTCTCTATGAGGGATGATCTTGAGACAATTTTTTTTGCTTGGCTTTTTCTGGTGAAAAACTTTTTTTCACCAGAAAAGTGATAAGTTTTGTGATAACTTATAGCCATGCCAGATGTGTGGATTGGTTGTGTGTTTCACCACCTTCACTTAGTATGAATTGCCACCTCAGGAGCACACTACTGATACCTGGTCCCATAACTGACTTTCCAGATCTTTGTCTCTTCCTGGAGCAGAGTTGGGATTCTTGCAGTGCCTGCTTCTTGGGCAGATGCACATTTTAATGGCTGTCATACAAATGCAGAAGATAAACCATATTAAATTATCAAATGGATCAATGTGTACTCTTCCCAATACTAGCTCTAATGCTGAATGTGGTGTGTGAAAATACGAAACAACCACACAGACCAGAAACCAAAAGTTCCCTGCAGATGTGTGCTAGTCAAAAGGCCAAATCTGAGATGCAGCTTTGATCATCATTCTCTTTCAACTTCTGTTACAAGAATAATACCTCAAATAATAGGAGAAACACCAGTGGTTTCACCTGATAAACTTTGACCTTTGTCCTAGGCTTTTAAAGTGGTCACAGCTTGCATGGTAGAGAGATGTTATAACAGGTATTACGAAAGAGATTTTTTTCCTACTCTGTTGTTTCTCCACAGGAAAGCCAATGCAAATGGGGAATAAAGAAAAACTGAAGCTTTGCACAAATAGGTGAAAAAATAAATATAAGGGAAAGAGGTGCCTAAAGTCAAAGAGTTACAGGGCTGCATGGCTTTTCAGAGATCTTTCCTCCACCAATGTGCAGAATCATCACCTCCACCCCTGAGGGCAGCTGAAAGTGTTTACAATCCATTTTGGTACTAGGGAACACAAAACTTTCACACAGAAGAGGTCAAATCCCAGCACGAAAATCTTTGATAGCACACTGTGATTAAAGTACGCATCTAAATTAAAATGTACGTAATTCCAAATTGTTGTACGTGTCAACAAATTATAGACACCCTGCTGATAATGTCTCTCCAGTGCCCCTGTAACAAAATGTAATTTGTATTTTGAAAGAACACTGTCATTTCCAATCTGGTCTCCTTCATGTTTTCTTTTCATATCCAGAGAATAAAATGAGAAGAATTTAAATCTGGGAGAGCTGAGGGTCTTTTGTTTCATATACTTTCTCGTCTTTGCTTTTGATACCCAAATCATAATTGCTTTGCAAATGGAACTTTTTGCATCATTAAAATAAGTGGGACCCATAACGTAGTGAGCTAAACAATACTGTTTCTAGTGGGAATGCCACAAAAAATGAGAGGTGATGATCAATATTTAAAGGCTCAGATGAGCTAGGCAAAACAACATTCCTAGCAGCAAAGAACTTGACAGTTGTGTCTTTGCATCCTGTAATTACGACCCTTCCCAGGGACCTTTGCACGGAAAGGTCTGGTGTCCACACGCTGGCCTCTGCCTTTGGGGAAGGGGCTGATGGGACTGAAGCAGAGTATGTTTGCCCCACAGCTTCTGGGGAATGGGGAGACAGCCACCTTCACCTCAGCTGAGCCAGGCATCTCCAAAGCAATTGAGGACAACCTTCATGCTGCAATGGCTGCCCTGTTTCTGGTACTCAGGTTACCTTGCTCAAGGCAAGCTAATGTATCTCTGTACGTACTGTGCTCCGGTATAGAATCATCATTCAATCATAGCATGCCCTGAGTTGGAAGGGATCCACAAGGATGACTTACTGAGTCCAGCTCCTGGCCCTGCACAGGACAACCCCAAGAATGACACCATTCCTGAGAGCGTTGTCCAAACGCTTCTTGAAAATCTTCTTGAACTCTGTCAGGTTTGGTGTTATAACCATGTCCCTGGGGAGCCTGTTCCAGTGCCCAACCACCTTCTGGGTGAAGAAAGTTTTCCTAACCTCCCTTGATAGCTTCGTATCATTCTTTCAGCTCTTTCAGGCCTGATGGCCAGAGAGAAAGGATTGGTACTTGCCCCTCCTCTGCCTCTCTTGAGGAAGCTGTAGGTTCCTATGAGTTTTCCCCTCAGTCTCCTCTTCTCTAGGCTGAACAAACCCCAAGGTCTGTGTAGATGTTCCCATGAAAAACTAATTTCCTGACTTAGGAGAACAAAACTGGAAACCATACTAAAAATTTTCTCCCTGGTTATATTTAGTTCCGCATTAGCTTTGCAAAAACTCAGCTGAATCTGCAGTTACATGCCACGACCCCTCCAAGGAAAGGAAACCAAACCAGAATCTTAAACTACCCTTTGAAATCTCTGCCTCCTTCAAGGGTTTGGCAGGGCTAGGTCTTGCTTGTGAAATGTAACAGTCTCCCAGTGCAGGACCACTCATTTGTTACTACCCTCTCCTCTAGGACTGTAGAAGGCTTAAAATGATCAGGGAAGTCCATCAACATAATTTTTTTTTTTCTGTAGCATTAATTTCCTGTTCTCTTTTCATGTGAAAAGTTACCTGGACAAAGAACAGTGAATGATTTGCCTGGTGTGCCTTTCAACATTATTGTAAAATATAATCAGATCAGAAGCTATTCAGGGTGGATTAATACCAACCAAAAACTAAGGTTTACTGTGGAGAGCATCCAATAGAAATTTCCTTTTTCTCACCACAATTTTATATGGGATTAAAATCGTATTCATCAGCACTTTTGCAAATGTTTTTCACTGGCATTGCAACTGATGTTTTCTCTTACTGTTTTAAACAGCTTGATCAATTACCAAGCACAGCAAGTTCCCAGTAATTCCATCCATGTTGTAAGAAGGAAGGTGTTTTACTAAGGTTTTTACTAATGTTTACCACAGACATATGTTCAACACAGCCCTTCCAAGAGTTTTGGAGCCACAGTTGTTAATTTTCTTCTTCCTTGGAAGGATGCCTGGTCATAACTGAGGTTCTTTTGCTTGTTTTACTCTTGGTGCATGTAGGGACTAACACTGCTTGAATAGATTTGTGAAAAATGAAAGTTTGGAAAGGAGTGAGAGTGAGGTTTTGTCTAAGGCTGCAGTACAGTTTGTGCCTGTGCAGCCCTCTTGCCCCAGGCAGGTGACACACAAGGAGGCTTCCCTGTCTGGTTCATCCCAAGCAGTGCTGCTCTCTGCAGACCATCCTTTAGCATGGGCATTAGTGCATTGCTTGTGATGGGCAAGGATTTCAGAACTGATACTGCAACGTGTGCAAAGCTCAGCATGTAGCTGCTTTGCGAGGCCTGGAGCACAGTAGCTGGCTTCGAATTCTGACTGGTGATTGAGTGCTATATAATGGAGTGAACAGAAAATACATTCCCACTGTGTAACACTGGTCCTTTTGTTTTTTTTCCAGTTGAGGCACCTCTTGTGCCGCAACTCTGGCTCTCACACATCCATCCAGCCTCCCTGAGCTCTCCTGGGCATTTGCGCTTGCACTCCTACTTCTAACACCCTGTGCAGGGTCTGGTCAGCCCCAGCTGACAGTTTTTTAGTTTCCCAAATCCACACATGGCTGGTCACCACAGTGACCATACTTGATAGCAAAGAAAACAACTCTTAGATAAAAGGGTTTGCCTAATCCAAGTCACAAGCCACACTGCCCTCAGCATGCTTTGTCTTCTCCCAGGTAAAAAATGATGCCAAAGGGTGAATGATACTACTGGGGCCCAGAATTCCCTTCACTTACTCTGAATCTTTTTCACACAGGTGATTCTTATACCAATAACATAGCTTTAAGGATATGTTGTGTGAGGACAGGTGGAGGTATTAAGTGAGGAATCAAGGTAGTCTTGATTGTCTTCTGGAAACTCTGTCAAGAGATTCCTGTCTTATTTCTGGGGCAAATTCCTGAAGCTGGATAATATGAACACTCTCTCTCTCCCGTGCCCAAGAAACCCTATGTTCCCCTCCAGCAATGTTCCCATGTAATTCCTTTGCCAGGTGCTGTTGGCTGCAGCTAAGGCCAAGCTCAAATTTGTATTTAAATTAAGTTGTGACTTTAAGTCCTGACCCAGTGTTTATGGCCTCACTATATACAGTCCCAGAGTGCTCTTTCTAGGCATTAAATTTCCATAAGAGTAAAATCCTGGCATGAAAGGACTTCGCAATGTAGAAAAGACAGCATGGATTGACCTAATAAAAGGAAGCACTGGTCCTAATGAATAGCAGCTCAAACAGATTCTAGAGTAACTCTGTGACCATATTCTCCATATACTGGGCTGAATGTGCAGAAATCCTCATCAGTTGCCATCACACCACCTCCTACAGCCACATCCACTGCAATTCCTGTACCTAGTTTTGTGCTAATAAGTAATACAGTTGCTGTATTATCTCTTTCAGACCTTGGGGAACCTTGCTTGTCTTTCAGGTGTGGATAGAATAGCAAGGAGAAGAAGACTGAGTGGTAACTGTGGATGGGACCATGAAATCCATGAGCAGTTTATTGTTTTCTGGTGTTATATTTGCAAATAGGAACTCAAGCTCTTGATAAGTAATTGTAAGCCAGAAGGAAAATGCTCAGAGATCACAGGATCACAGAATCATTTAGGCTGGAAAAGACCTCATCAAGTCCAACCTTTAACTGATCACCACCTTGCCAACTAGACCATGGCACTAAATGCTATATCCAGTCATTTCTTGAACTCTTCCAGGGATGGTGACCCTAGCACTTCCCTGGGCAGTCCATTCCAATGCCTGGCCACCCTTTCTGTGAAGAAATGCTTCCTGAAGTCCAGTGTGAACCTTCCCTGGCACAGCTTGAGGTCATGTCCTCTTCTCTTGCCACTGGTTGCCTCAGAGAAGAGGCTGACTGGCCACATGCTCCTTCCACGTAGTTGTGGAGTGATAAGGTCTCCCCACAGTCTCCTTTTCTTCAAGCATGGAAGCAGTCAAAGACCAATGCAAACCAGGCCTGGCTCCTGGTCTGGCCTAGGGAGCCATGCTGGATTGAGCACTTGGATCCAAAGCCTTCCGTGTCTTCAAACCATGATACTGGACAGCAGTCTGCAAGCTGAGGTCAGAAGTCTTGCTACAAGCTCCTTCAAAACCACCACACATTATGTTATGGCCCTGTGCCCCATGCTGACACCCTGTCATTTGGAAAAAATGGGTTCTCCATAAAACTGAAAGGGAAAGGGTTAAAAAGAGATGCATCATCATTTTTACCCTTTTCATTCCCATTGCTGTCTTGATCTAAAACTAGTCCAAACTAGGTGGCCTGCAGGCCACTCTCAGTTACCTGCTAGTAGCCCTTCAGGCTGTTCTGCAAGATTGTGTTGGGGCACAGACAGCCCATAACTCTGTATTCTCTGCCCTCCACCATGCCCCTCATTGTTTTTAACCTCTGTAGAGTTTACAAGCCTGTAGCTGTAGCTTTGTATCTGGAGCCAGGAGGAACAAGCCCTGTGTGTCTTTAGGACAGCTGCTGTACCACTGTTCTCTTGAAACCCTGAAAGTCAGAGGCAAAGCCTGACCCTCCTGCACAGGTGCTTTGCTTTGCGTTCTCCCTTCTGCCCTGTAAAGGTGAGGTACAAGGTCAAGAGCAGCACAGAGTGATGTCCTGACTCTAAGGAGGATAAAACCAGACTGGAGGTGGCCACCTGATCACCAGAGAGTCAGGGGATAGGATTTATCTTCCCCTTTTGGAGGCAGACACAGAGCTGAGGGTTTGTCCCCACCATGGGGGCAGCCACGGAGGCATCTCACTGGCACAGGTTCTGCCCCCTCCCCATCCTGGTGCCCAGCTCCTCACCCCAGAAGCACACTCCAGGGGTGCATTAGTTCCGTCCCCAGTGCCAGGCCACTCTGTGGCAAAATCCCAAGCCCTGTGCTTCAGACACAGTCAGGGATTGGTTTTGTGATTCCCTTATTTTCTTTTTAATCTGAACACCACAGGGTTAGCAAAGTATCAGCTTACAGAGCACACAAGGGCTGCTGTAAAAATAGCTGGGTAATGCCAAGTCCCTGCAGGGCTGTTGTCAAAATGTTTGACACCACGAAGCATCCCAGCAGAGCAGCCTGCATACCTCCCTGTGGAATAAATGATAGTCCAAGATAACTCAGTAAGAAAGACACTTATCAATCAATTCAGATACAAAAGTTCATAGAGCTGCACCAGCTTCAGCACTTCAGGACAGTTTACCATGGGTGAATAAAATCAGTACCCCTGACCAACTGACCTGAGGCCCAAGGTGAGTCTGGCTTTCAGACTCCCTGTAGATACAGCATGCAGTGGTCAGGTATCCCAGGAATGGATCCCAAACTGCCAGCAAGTCGAGCAAGGTATCCTCCAATGACAGAACTTTAAATGTTCAGTTTCCAGGTCTACACAACCTCCTGCCAGTGAGTACTGTAAGAACCACCAGATATCAGACCTTTTATATGTGTGGGACCTTCTGCTTTGAAAGAATGATACTGAATCCTAAACTGAAAAAAGCCAGAACATCACATATGCATACATGAATGATTTACTGAATAAGATGAAAAGCAATAAGAGACAGAAGCAAATGGATAAAAAAAGACTGTAAAGGTTTAGTGGAATACCCAGATGAAAGAGGAGATCACAGCCAAATGACAAGATCAGAGAAGAAACTCAGATAATTTGTGCAAAGATAAGCACAATAAAGAACGCCTGAACAAAAGCTAAATTACAGAAAGAACATTTTGAAAAGCTATAAAACATACAGAATATCCCTTGATGCATCTTAGGTCTGTGTATTTAACAACTATTAGTGGTGATCAGGAGCAGGGTATCCACTCAAAGGAAAAGGAGAAAGCTCAACGACTCTTTTTATGCAAAAATGTGCTGGTCTTTCCCCTGCAGAGCTTGCTTCTAAGCATCTGAAGTAGTCAGTTTGGGGCAGTTGCTTCTCAGTGGTCACATAGATAAAATGTGAAAGTGTGTGACAGTATTTCCACTTACCACCAGCAGCAGCAGGCAAATGCCTGGTTTCACTTCTGCTGTCCAGATGGAGAGTTGGGAGCCAGGTTTGCCCTCCATCTCTGCATCAGACTATCTGGTTAAGGCAGATGGTTACACTGGGCACCTAGAGATGTCCAGCTGTCCTCTTGTCTTCCAGCTTGTGTAAGCTGATACTCACAGCTGGGTCAGGCTTCAGGACAACTTCAGTGTGAGACAAGTTTATGACAGCAGGTTTGAATGCATGCTGTGCTTCTGGCTTCCCACCACATTCTCCTGGATGTTGAAATATTTATGGGGAAAACAGTCTTATTAGCTGAAAGAAAGAGATAATGAGCTACAAAACTGCTGATTGCCGTAAGGACTCATCCTGCTCTGGTGGACCTGAGTTTCTCCCATTTACTTGCAGAGATAGGCTTTCTGGAATGGAAATGGCTGCAGTCCAGTATTTCACTTCTTTGATGAAATGGGAATAAACACCTCACAGTCAATAGCTCTTCCCAATACTCATTCTGTCATTACTGTCCTCTCCAGTGCAGAAGGGTGAGGTCCTGTAACGTAGACTGGGTGAGAATTTCCTTAAATCTCCAATCTATGCTTGCTTTCCAAGTTGCAATACTTTCCAAATTTTACATGCCTAGAGATATTTTTTTCTTTTTCTACTTCTTTTCTTTTCTTTTCTTTTTCTTTTTCATCTTACTTTTTTCTTTTCTTTTTCCATTTCTTTTTCCTTTTTTCTTCTTCTTCTTTTCACAGTGGCAATTCAGTGTTCCTTTGAGTGATAGCAGAAGTCAGACTCCATCAAGGTTCAAGCCACAAATTCCCTGTGGCAGCCAAAACCATCGAGTAAGGGAGGCCAGCTTGGAAGGCTTTAGGGGAGAGCGGTTCTGGGAACTCAGATTTGGGATGCCTGGAAGATGCTTGGAATGCAGTGCAACTCAGTTTAGGGCTTTCAAGATGTCATGAATTGTACTTCGGAGGAGGCAAGCTGGAGAATCATTGATTCTGGTAGGCAGGTGGATAAAAACAATGAAATTGTTTTACATACCAGTCTGAGATGTGATCCTAAAGCTAAGAAATCCTGTTCTAGGATCAGTTCAGAAAGTTTCTCATATCATTAAAATCCGTCAGGTGGCTACTTTTCCCTAAGAACCGGGGATGTTTCCATGGCAGCTCCACATGGTTCTGCTGGCTGCCAGTCCATTCCTCACCAATATTCTCTGAAATTATACAGTGGCGAGCAGAGCGAGCAGAGAGCAGAGAAGCCCCCACCCCTACACTGAATGAGTATGTGGGTCATGTCTGAAAGGAACAGGATGCAACACCTCTCCTCTAAGAGGAATTGGTGTGGTCAGAAGCAAACTGGAACAAAGTGGGACTGTTGAAGACCGTAAGCACCTCCAGTTGTCACTGCTGACATGGCTGCTGGAAGGAAGACAAGTCCATATGGCTTTAGGGCAAAACCTCACTCACAGGTACCTTCTGTATGGAGTGGGAGGCCACATGGGTGCTGGGTGAGGGTCCTTTTGAAGCTGGCCTTTGTGGGAGCAGCCAGCACCAGCCTGGCCACCAGAGCCATGCCATGGGCAAACGCCTGTCCCGCGCCATCCCCACATTTGACAGGGAGCTGCCACTGCACAGAGTCCTCACACCCCTGTATGGGCCAGTGCAAAAAAAAAAGTTGGGGAATAGTTGGAACACGTGGATGCTCTGGCATCCCAAGGATTTCCTTTCTAGCATTTGAAATGGCATTCCCTTTTGAAAGATTTGTTATTTGAGAAGAAAAAAACATTTGGAAACATTTTTAAAAGGTCAAAATCAAAATAAAGATTTGGAAAATAGAGAATCCAGTCACTCAGTGTGAAATGTTCATTTCCTTTGGAATTGTTATGTATAATTTTTCTTTTTTTCCAGGACTTCAATATTTCTTCTTTTCTAGTCAGAAAAGAATGTCAGATCCTGACAGTCCTGTGGGGCTGGAGAAGCCTCTCCCGCCCAGCCCTTGTGTGCACTCATCATTCATATCAGGCATTGGCCCTTGGACCATAAACTGGTTGAGCAATCTGCTTCCAAAAGGAAACCACCACCAGAGTAGAAAAAGATGCTGAGAACAAAAGTTATTGTTTAATGTCTTAAAGAAAATCAGTGTTGAAAACAGCTTCTACTCTATTCCGTTTCCTACAGCTTTGTCATTTGAAAACAAAGACTCTTCTGTCTCTCTTCCACAGGCTTGACCTAGAGCTTATCTTTCTCCCAGTTACTCGTCACCTGAATTCTCCCAGTTTTACACTTCCTCTCTGACTCTGCTTGTCGGGGCCACGGAGCAGGGCCACGTTTGTTTGTCACTTTCCAAAGCACAGCAGGATACTGCTCCCTGATGCAGGCACTCTTCCAGCACAGATAATAAACAAAGGGGAACATGCCAAGCCATACAAGAGTGAAAACTTTGAAGTTTTCTCTCTCTGTTTTTCTCATTGCAATTTTAATGCAGTTATTTAGAAGTTAATATATCTCACCTTTGCTGCTCACTGAATATCCTCGACTCAGCAGAGATGTAGAGGGGCTGAACATACTTAAAGCAAGGAGAAATTGATTGCCAAACAGATGCAGAACATTATTACTAATTTCTTGGTTTTCATCATTCCTCCCAAGTAAAGAAAAAAAACCAAATCATTAAAGTCTGAAACTGGTAACAAATCTTAGGGCATTTGGATTCTGAAATAAAAGAGAAAGCCTGTGCCTGCAATCATCCAGCAATTTCTCCTTTAGCCTAAATGTGTTTGTTGTCCTTGGCATTATTTTTAAGACATCTCTATTTCAGAAGTGATCCTCTGACAAGTGGGGATTTCTAAGGTATTGGAGGTGCCCTCTTGCTGGCCCTGTGGAGGCAACAGTCTGGGATACCTCTTGGTTTCACTGACCAGGCTGTAGGTAACCACAGGCCTAATTACCCTGCCTTTATTCTCACTGTGCATCTGATACACCAAACGTGATGAAACCACAACAAATATTTTTGTCCTACCATAGTGCAGGTTACACAGTGATGAAACCTGAGTATTAGGGGTGCTGCCAGGAAGAATTTTGGCTTTGCAGAGCCCATGCTTTCACCTTCACACCCTTGCCTAAATATAGGTGTCTAAGGATAGGCACCCTGTGGGGCTGGGGGGTAAAACACCAGACCTACAGGTGACCCACAGCTTCCCATGGCCACGTCTAGGAACTACTCAAGATACACTACTGCACCTTAGGGAGACACCTGTGTTTAGGCATCTGAGTCCTACCTCTACGAAGCAGCAGGCACCAACACTCAGGTGTTTGCCTAGAGCTACATCCCTCCCCCACTTCAGGGTGAGATGAGTCCTTCCACAAAACCTGTCAATTTCTTTTCTTTGACTGTACAGGAAATCCACCCAGCTGTGCTGCAGGTGCTGGAGAACTCTTGTCTAGGAGAATGCTGTGGCCACCACCTCCACACAGGTGAACATGAGGGGTTCTTCCTGTTTGTGTGGCAAAATTCTTTGGAAGTATTGACTTCTTTCCAAGGAAATGTTTTATCCATTTAAGGTGCGGAGGACAGAGGGAAATGATTTTGTTTGTTCTAAAATAAATATCAGGTTGACAGATTTCTTTAGCAGTGACTAGCATGCATTTCTTTCCCATTTCAGTTTCGAAGTCTGCTAAAAGCTTTGTGACTGCACATTCATTCCTCACAGTGATGTTAAAGGCAAGCAGTGCTGCAGACTGGAACATCATGCAGCCAAAAATGATGGCAAGTCTCCTATGCCCCTATGTAAGGGCAAGATTTTACCCCTGATTTTTGTCGTCAAAATATTTCCATAGATTCTAGTTCTCCAGCATATGATTGTTAGCTGGACTAGATCAGGCACCACAGGGAAAACTCAGACAAGTTGCTCTGAGATCTTAGAGTGGAGCAGAAATACCCTCGAAGGTCACATGCTTGCACAGGGATGCTACAACGGGGTTTTAAAGCAGTAGAGCAATAAAAAGCTGCAGGAGGCTCTCAGGAGTAGAATTGGTTCTGGAGGAGAGAACCTTCTGAGGAGGGCAAGGTGAAGACATTTCTCTGTACTGCGTGAGACTGCAGCTTGAAACTCAGTGAAAGTTCAGGGCTGTGCTGCCTTTATCCAAACCAGATTTCCTAGCTTCACTCTCTGTGTGCAGGATTATTTTTTAGTTATTATTTCCTAGCTTTCTTGTTGCTGTATGTAATGGCTCCAAGAAATGCTCAGCTATTTTCAAAACTCTGTGCTCAATAACCAAGGTGGATTTTTGAGGAGGTCATGATTTTGTCTGCACCAACATGCAGCTTAGCACAGTTGGAACAGGTCTGGGAGGGGGTTAGTGCTAAGGACCCACTTCATATCACTCATCTCTCCTCCAGCCTGGTTCACCTGCCAGTCTGAGTTCTCTGAGGCCAGTCTGCAGTACAAATCTTTGCAGGATGTGCACAGGGAAGGCAAATACTTCAAAAACACACTCCTGCTGCAACTGAACGCTGGTGTGAGCACAGCCCCAGGTGTCTGTAATGCAGGGGCAGCAGAGTAACTTCCTTCTTTGCCCCCATTACAGCAGACAGAACCACAGTGCTCCTAGGTACAGCCACGCTGCTCAGGAAGGGTCAGTGGCACCAGCAGGGAAATGAGCCTGCAGGGCTGGTGTGGCTGCTATTAGGACATTAACTATATGCAGCTCCAACTATTTTTTCCACAAGCCACAGCAAACCATGCTGATCCAACCCATCCAGAACACCTGGGAGTACAGAAATTATTGTATAGGAAGTGGTTAACAATTAGTTAAACATTAGCTGTCGTTGTTAAGAAAGGGAGAGGGAGAAAGGTCCTTTCCAGTAACCTCTCCCAAATAAGTGCTAACAAGCTGAGCTGAAAATGCAACAGTTCAGCTTGCACTCAGGTGCTGAGAGCTACCTGATGGGACGTGAGTAACACCTGCCAGGATGCTTGCAGTTGATCCAGCCTGTAAAAACATAAATCACCTAATCTCTGGACTGAGCTTGAAGGCAGTCAGTAGTTCAGGCTCATTTCAATTGTAATTTATATGACTATTCTTGCTTGGAGGAGCAGGCACCAAAGAGGGAACACACTGCAACCCTGTCCTCTCTGTGATCACTGACCCATCTCTAGCCCTACAGGGATGACAGATGCAGTTTGTTCAGTGGAAGATGGAGCTGTCATGCAAGAGCACAGTGCTGCCCAAATGCAGCACTGTCAGCTCTTAGGGACAAGTTTGCCATCTTTGAGTGCAATTCTTGCAGTGCTTGGTGTTCTGCTTTCCCTCTAACTTCCGAAATCAAAGTAGCAGAAGTGTATCAGAGGTATTCTGTTTCTTGAGCCCAGCTTTTGCAACCTCATGGGAAACATTGTGAGAGCAAAATGCTCTAGTTCAAGAATGCAAATGAAGAAAACTCTAAATTTGTTGTTTAAGAAAACGTTTAATTTTATACAACTGTCTTTGGGGTGAGAAGTAAACTGACACTTGGTGATTTTGTGTGAGTTGCAATATTTAAATAGCACACTCTAAGACTAAGGCCTATCTAAGCTCTTCTCTCTTTCCAATCTCTCTTCTAAATTAAGTCAGCACCTCCTATGTGCTTGTGGTCTCCTTGTCCAGGAATGGATTCTCGTCCCTGAAAAGAGTTCAGAATATTATCTTAAATGATCCAAAACCTTTTCTGGGATCCATAAAGACATAGCTCCTCCATTTAAGCTGGAAATTTCTTAAATACAAATGTTTCATAATCAGACCCTGCAAATGCCCATAAGTAAATAAATCACAGAATCACAGGATATGCTGAGTTAGAGGGGACCCAGAAGGATCATCAAGTACAACTCCTGGCCCTGCACATGACACCCCAAGAATCACACCATATGCCTGAGAGCATTGTCCAAATGCTTCTTGAACTTTGTCAGTCTGGTCCTGTGACCATTTCCCTGGGGAGCCTGTTCCAGTGCCCAACCACCCTCTGGGTGAAAAACCCTTTCCTAATATCTGTATTAAACCTCCACTGACTCAGCTTCACGCTGTTTCCTTGGGTCCTGTCACTGGTCATGAGAGTGAAGAGACCAGTACCTGCCCCTAATCTTCCCTCAGGAGAATGTTGAAGACCACCCTTCAGATCTTTTTTCTCCAGACTGAACAAACCAAGTGACCTCAGACACTCCTCATACAGCTTCCTCCTTCTTGCCCTTCTTGAAAATCAGGACAATGTTCACCAGCTTCCCGTCGGCCGGGACCTCTCCAGATTCCCAAGATTACGTAGAAATTACCTGTGGAAATTGCTCACGTGCAGAAGTGTTTCAGAACTGGGTCACCTAAAAGGATATTTTTAGCACTGGTCGGCAAAATGCTGGTTCTACTTCCATAAAGCTTGTGATCGGCAACGCTTGGCTGCAAATACAAGCAGTAAGAAAGCAGAAAGAATTGTAACACTTCTACTATTAGTCAGACCCCTGAAGAGCAAAGAGCATCATGAAGAAGAAAAAAACACTGGAAACTAAATTAACCAAACTTTGCTGAAATTGAAGTCTGCTGTTGCAGATAGAAAGAATATTATACATCACAAGAAATGGCCAACCTTTCCACATCCATTGCAGTCAGCCTTTCAGCAGATTTGTAACTTCTTTTTTCTTGTTTTCTGAAATGCAGCCCATCACTGCTCCAGGCTTCTGATCAGAGTAATGCCACTGTCCTGCTGGCTGGTGGCATCAGTTGCCCCAGGCCTACAGGATCCTGTAGGCAGCCAACCTCAAGCCCAGGCAAGCATTTCACAAGCAGCACCATGGCTGTAAGTGCAAAGTATGTGAAGAAGGAATCACAGATCCAAACAGCCAGCTCAGCTTGATGAAGGAATACAGACATTTTCCTGCAGCTCTCACTGACCTCATTAAGCCAGCATTTCACCACCTCTTTGAATTTCTGTATCAGTTTCGTGTCTTGCAATGCTGGATACAGCTCCACTATAAGCAGGGACTCTGTATAGTTGTGCAGCCTGGTACATGACACACTTGCAAGGGAGCCTGGGGCCCTCACAAGGCAGAGCTTGCAGGGAAACCTAGAGGGGTGGGGCAGGTCCCTTAAGTCCCAGAAAACTCATGGCCAGTGTTTTGTGCATCAGTCACATGGATGTGTAGGAAAACAGATGAGCAGTTAAAGATTCAGGCTGACAGCACCATGGACTTTGGTCTTGTGCTAGACAGGGAGGAGGTGCCTGCCCAGAAAGGTCTTGGTGTAGGGCTGGGAGGAGGATTTAGCTGTGTGAATCAGGTAAACAGCAGTTTCCTCTACATTCATCCCTTGAAGTTTTAGTAGTTAGCAGTTTACAGATTCACTGGGTTTTATGGTTCAAGGTATTTTAGCTATTTTTTGAATTGGTTTCTGTATCCTCTTGTCCCTCTTCTCCTAAGCTCACGATGGGAGAAAAAGCCCAAGTACTGAGGCTGAAAGCTGTTTATTCTGATCCAAATTCTGCTCTCAGTTCTGCCAGGATAAAATTAGTGACTAATTTAAGCACAAGGAAAATCAGAACTGTTCTCTTGTCCTTTCTGCCCAAAGGCAGCAGAGAAGGCCAGCAGCTCCTTCGGCTGTGTGAGCAGCAGCACAGCCAGCAGATCAAGGGAAGTGACTGCTTTTTCCACTCAGCACTCCATAGACCATGTGCAGAATACCGTGTGGAATTTTAAAGTTCCCAGTATTAGGAACACATCAGTAAACTGGAGAAATGTCAGCAGAAGGCCAGCAGTACGGTCAAGACGAAAGCACTTCCTTGTGAGTAGAAGCTGAGGGACCTGGGTTTGCTCACCTGCAAAGAGAGTTTCAGCGAGACCTGAGAGCAGCCCCCCATACATTCTGGTCTAATTTGTGAAGGAAGATATGGGTGAACAGGTTGGCCAGGGAACAGCTGTGGTCTGTGACGTCAGTCCTGTGGTCCCCAGCCGTCTGACTTCCCTCCATCCTCTTGCCATTCCATTACTGGACATCATTAAGGGACCTGACCTGCCAGAGAGCTTGGGTCTACTTGGCTCTCAGCAAGGAACATGTTCCTCACCCCTGCTCTGAAGAAAGCATCACATTTCAAAAGTGTTCAAATAGCTTAGTATTTCCTTGACAGAAGATGCTAAATTCTGCCCAAGTCTTTGTAAACACTGGATTCATAGTGAGACTTAATAGAGATGGGGCTGCTGGGGCTCTTTCGGTGATTGCTGCACTTCACAAATTTCTGAATGGCTTGTTATAGTACCCTGAAGTGCCAAACAGGGTATTTAACGTGGGTCTGCATTTCAATGGCATTTTAGTTTCAGCACTGTATTTGTAAAATGGAAAATGAACTGCAGTTGTAGAAGCTACTTACTACAGCAAACTTATCCACAACTTGCAGGAGGCAAGGGAGGCCTGGACCTGGAATAGGATGTCTCAATCACAGAGGAAAGGGATTTGGCTTGAAAAGCACAGCATTAGAGCTGCCCCATACCACCACTCTGTGTTGAACTGGCAGTACAGAGCAGACACGAACTCATCCTGGCCAGCCATGGTCTGGCAGTAACATGTAGGTACCCACCTCAGAATGTTCTGGCTCTGTTAGGGCTTTGCACTTTCCACTCTTGGCCCTTTCTCCTACTTCATATATTTGAGAGGACTATTTAAAACATGGATGAGGGAGCAGTGCTCTGGCAGTGGCATTAGCAGGAGCTGTGTATTTTGGATTGCCTTCTCAGCACAGGCTAAACAGTGAAACCACTGAAACCCCAAACCATGCTGATGACTTTTCACTTCTTGAGGGATTTTTATCCCTGTCCCAAGCATCTTGGAAATTGCAGGGCTTAGGAATGTAAAATTATTTTTCAGTGTAAGATATTAAGGACTTTTGCAATGTTCTTTAGGAAAAAAATATTGATACTTCAGTGCTTTGAAAGCTTTATTGGTGGGGGATGAGGTGGAAAGAGCAAATATTGGCATATAAATAATGTGTGGATTACAAAAAGGGGAAATAGAAATTGGCTTAAATATTTTTTCTTATCTCTAGCTCACTGCACTTTTGTGCTCTTTCCAGCTCAGCAGGACTTTTATCCAGCTCAGATGTTTCCTCAGAGACCCATAAAAGTTCTACAACCCAGAAAAAGCCCCATAAAATAAGCAAAACCTCCCAGTGTGAAGTTCTGCCTCCCTCCCACTCAGCAATTAACTCTTCTTCCTCCCACTTTCATAGAAGTTGGCTTCCCACACACTGGATGCCAAGTTTTCTGCTACTTCTTTCTCATGCCAACCTCAAGGGAAGGACAATGGATTTTTAACCATCCTTTCCTTGGACTGTGCTGTGTTCTTCTCATCTCCAGATCTTTCCTGGGACAGCTGCTCTCTGCTATGGGCCTGTCCCAGTTTTATTGGCCATTGAAGGACACTCAAATCTCCTTGCTTTCAACTGCTCCTCCTATTGGAGTATGTCTTAACCATACCTAAATATCTTCCTCTCACTTACTGCCGTCTGTGCTACCAGCTTAGAGAGAAACACTGCCTACTGGAAGCAAAGTTTTGGTGAAGGTCTTGGCATTTGGCAGCTCTTCTGCTTTGTGTCAGGTACATAGAGAAGTTACGCACAAAAAAAAAACCCCAAAAAACCAAAAAAACCCCAAAACAACAAAGTCCATTGGTCTCAGGTAACTTCCTCTTCTCCCTGTGACACAGCCCCAGCACTGCCCCAGCTCACATCTCTCCTTCTTTGTTGATGGCAGACCTCCAAAAGATCTCTTTTAACTTCCATGTTGACCTTCTTAATTTGTTTTTTGCCCCTTTTATTTTCTGGAGGATAAGAAATGACTTCTACCCTCCATTTCCTTTTCCTGCAACTCTAGATTATAGTTACTTACTGTCTGAGTACGTTTGCTCAGAAACTCTGGAAGCACAGTGCAGTTTGTTTTAAAGACCATTTGCAAGTGGAAAATATCAAACATTGGTAGTGGTGCCAACATTTATTATATGGAGTTTCCCCTGTAGCTGGTTCATATGAAGTATTCATTGTACGACATTGCAAAATGCATGTGATTGATTGACTGGCTGTTTTCAGGAACAGTAGAGTCTGTTCTGTAGCTGGCTCCCAGCCCCTTGACAGCTGGCTAGCTTCTGCTGGCTTCATAGGGACAAACTGGATAAGCAAATTCATGTGGCTGGATGTGGATACTTAAGCTCTATACAAAAAATTGACAGCTCCAGAAGACAAGTCTAAGCGAGCAGGACCTGTTCAGATGTGGATGCACCATTCCTTGAGTGCTCCCTGGAATTCAAGAGCACGCTAAGCTGTCCATGTCAACACAGCATCAACTAGGCCATCCACACATCAAAGGAGCCAAAGGTAAACCTGGCACTGCTCTGTTGGCTTCTCTGTGGGTCCATTTCCTACCGAAGTGCAAGAACTGCAATTCATCTGAGGGCTGACTGTTTCTGTCAAACCATGTCTGCATGTTCTGGCGTGCATTATTTCCCATTAGATCTATTCAGATCTTGAAGGAGAACCACTTCCTAGTTCAACATCATCAAACACAAAGCAACATAACAGCAGCCAAATAAACATTTCTCATAAAATAGGGAAACACAGCAGTAATATGCATGTAGAGAAAGACACATTAGCTGTGTGGCTAGAACAGATGCCTAGAATCAGTCAGGAAGGGGGGAAAATAGCAAACAGACCCTTACGTGGCCCTGTTCATTCTTTCTAAAATGTTAATTTCTCTACAGTCACTTCCAGCCTCAAAGCAATGACCCTCTCAGATGAAGCTCAATAGAGGCATCTCTGCTGACCCATGGTGTGCGTTTGTGAGAGCAGCTGCTCTGCTCTCGTGCCAGCACACGGGGGCAGAAACTGCAACGTGAGCCCGAAAAAAGCATTCAGTTTATTGCATGTGTAAACAGTTAGTTGTCCAATTTTATATATCAATTTAAATTCAAGATCTCTAAATGTTCTTCTGTGGAGGCTGAAAACTGAAGTGTAACTATGACTTGTCGCCGGTTGAGTACTGAGGCAACTAACTATTACTTAATGCCCCTTTTTTTTTAAAGGAAACCTCAGCTTTTCAGAAGGCAGATTTTGCATTTTCAAGAAGTGAAAAGGTCTTCTACTGCAATATAAGGAAGGAGGTGGGGATTAATCATCTGGTCTGAAGCCTCCAGCTCTACACTGTCCCCTTGCAGCTGTTGGCAGCTGGCTAACCCACACCCTGACAACCCAAATGAAGGAGGAAGTTGCAATTCCAGCTGTTCGTTGAGACCCTGAGTACAGACCCATGTGTGCAAAATGTGTGGAGTCTGTATCAAAGTGCCTTTTTACAAAGTTTTTTCAGGCTCAGTGACAACAACAGAAACAAAAGCTGGTGGAAAAGAAGCAAGACTGAAAACAAGACCCCATACTGAGGGTCTTTTCCTATAACTTCCTAAACAATGCACAAGTCTCTACAGAGCAGTGAAACTTGGAGAAACCCATGACCAGATTTAGTCCCATGCTGACAGATCCCCAAGATATCTGATTCCAGTCCTGTGAAGCACCAGGAGTCAGTGAGGATTCCAAAGAGTCCCTTTTATACTTCCGTAATTGCATGAAACAACATTAAGACAAGGATAATATTTATCAGGGGGTTTTCTTATTTATCCGGGTAGAGGGAGACACTCGGAGATTTTTCCATTGACATTCCTGCATTCTCTTTCCTGTTATTCTTTGGCAGAGTGAGAACCAAGAAGACCAAATCAGCATTGGCTTGGTGTATTGCTACTGAATGAAATGAGAGGTGTTTAACACAAGGAGACCTCAGGTTTAGTGGCATGCAAGGGATGAGCAAGGGAGACTTGGCAAAGTCAGCAAAACCCCAGAGGGCACTGGGCTATTGTATTGATTCTTGCCTCTTTTTCTGTTTGGAAAACAAATGTGTTGGTATGGATGTGGCTGGTGAAAAATAACAGCCACAGAAAAGTGAATGCACACTGTGTAGAAGCTTGCTCCCCTCAGCAATAATGGACCAAACAAGCAAAGCCTTGAAGAGAGAGAGGCAAATTAGGCAATCTCACCGGTTTTACAATACAGCTGTAAAAATCTCAACATTCTACATGCTGCAGATATTGACACACCACAACATTTTTACCTCCCAAGTGATACGTTACAGAATTATTTCAACAAAATGTTTTTCACAAGCCTGAAGTTCTTCTTTGGAGCTGTAACCTCTCAGGTAAACAGAATGTTTGTAAAAATGAAAGTTTCGATGACAAGAACGAAAAGCTGCAGTTATACACCAAGATGACTGGAACACCACTCAGCACAGAGAAACTAGACACCTGTCTTCAGCAGCTTGCTTTTGCTGACAGAGAAAAGATGCCTGAACAAAGAATGTTTCCATTAGTAGACTGTGGTCCGGCTCTTTTTGCAAAGGAAGGCAAGGCCTGGGAATCTCAGAAGTTTGAGGGATCACAAAAAGTGCATCACATTTTGATCATTCAGCTTAATTAATTGACCCCAAGCTGTTTGGAGTAACTGGCAGTACCAAGGGACATTCAGCCTCTTAAGAGTGCTGTAGAAGGCGGACCACTGAAGGATTCCTAAATGTTTTCAGAATTTTCCAAGTTGTAAGCATCATAATTCTTCTAATACCTACTTAATCCACTTGTTAGAAACATCATCATATTGCTAAAACTCACTAAGAATTTGCTATATACCATGTGTTGTTCATGTTATATCCTTCAGTGCCACACATTTTTCTCTTCAGATGCAACTCAAACAACCCTTATAAAACATTTTGTTCCTATATCTTATATTATGGCTCTTTGAAGCAATTCTGTTTTCAGTACAGGTTACTCAAATATCTTGTGATATATTGATTGAGGTATACAATATTATAATATACTACATAATAAACATAAGAATTCACTAACTGTATGAATAAGTGGCATGTCAGTTTCTCTGAGCAACATGGTTTTTTCCAGGTTTCTGAACCTTTCAGCTTTTAAGGAAAAATGGTCCAAGCAGATTTCTCAGCACACATGATTCCAGAATAATTTTCAGAAGAAAATTTCGAAAGGAAGAAACCAAGGCAGAGTTTCCTTTGTAATAAAAGATCTTAAAGCATATTTCTAGTAGGGAAGCTGAGACTCCAGAAAAATAATATGATCTTAAAATATAAAATAAGAGCTGCAGCAGCAGTAAAGGTAGCTGGGAAATGGTTGGTCAGCCCTGACCATTTCTGAGCAAAAAGCAAGCAGTAAAGCTATGAATTGCCAGCCTTCCCATCAGAGGAAGATTCCCCATCATCTTGAAAGCCAAGCCATGTTTATTGGCAAGATCAATTTTGAGCCTTTGCAGACTGAGGACTAGCAGAGTACCTGGCAGGAGAGCGAAGGGGCCGCAGTGTCACCACAGAGGCTCTGTGCAGGATCCATGCTGATGCAGTACAGTGGACAAGACCATCAGCGTGCAGTTTTGCAAGGTAAAGCTTCAGAGCAGGAGAGTACCAAAAAATGAAGAGGAGATGTAATAATAACCCATAGTGCTGCTTGAAATGAAGGGATAAGTCCTCATTCTGGTTGGTTACTTCTCTGTTTTGTTTAGGTTGCACTGCCTAAAGCTGGTGTTGACAGTACTATTCATTTTGTAGGTTTTGTTTTTTCTCACATTCAGGGAGGAAATTGTAATATACCCAGAGCTTGGAACAATTTTCTCTTGTTTATTCACTGCTTATTAGCAGCATAAACGAAACAGATATCAGCTGACTTGTATTTACATACTCTGCTGTTTCAGCAGAGATCACAAAAATACACAGTGTATCTACTCTGGGCAGCCTCTCCTGCATATTCTCTTGCCTTTAGGCAGTTCTGTCTGTATGGGTCACCATGGCACAGGTTTGGCCTCTCATCCTGCCCTTTCCTGGGGGAAGGGACTCCCAGTATCTGCCCATGGATGTCTGTTGGGATGACAGGCGCAGCTCTGCAGATGGCCTCTGCCTTTCTCAAGGCTGTCCCAGCCAAGAGCAGGGCAGCTGGAACACTCTGAGGAGCCATTTCAAGCAGCCCCTTTCCTCCCCTCCAAAGCTGATCTATGAATACTGACCTTCCAAGGCCACCCAAAATGATCCTCATCACCCAGTGCAATGGCATGCGCAGTCTGGGAGAAGGTGACTCGCTGGTGGCTGACTCCAGCTCATGAGCTTGCCCCAAGCCAGACCTGCAATGCAAGCACTCCTGCTCAGTACAGACACCCACAGGCAGCACAAGAAGGGCTCACATAGGAGAGGTTTTGCAGCCTGGACCAGGCAAGACAGGGGCCAGCATGGACAGAGATGCCGGGTGAGGTGAAGGAGCAGAGAAGATCCTATCCCAGGTCCTCTCCTGTGTTTTATTGTCTCTGTTTTATTCCCTCGTGATGCTACTCAACAGAGAGAAGGGGGAAATGCTGCTACAGGGTGTTTTGAAGTTTGTGTCATGAATATCTACTATGTTTATGCAGGAGAGAAATGTGTGGGCAAGGCAGGTTAAACATCTGCTAGAAGACATTGAGTGGGACAACACAAATCATGCCCATGGGTGCCAGGGAGGAACACCAACCTCTGAGTGGTGCATTGTGAAATATTTTTGGATATACCTTAGATCATACTTGCAAGACATAGTGCTTCAAGAAAGACACTCAGCTCCAAGAAAGAATCTCCAATTACCAAAGCAAGAAAGACACTGAAAGAGAAAAATAGAGGTTAATGATGGAGAATCAACAAAAGCTTCTGGGATTTTATCAGTAGTTTAAACAAACACAGCCCATATTTTTAATGATGAAGACGACTTTCACATAGCAAAGACCTTTGGAAGGATGGAAGTGTGGAAAGCAATTAGATGGGCAGAAACACTATTGCTATTACATTCAAGAGGAGTTTGAAAGTCTCCTGGAATAGTCAGTGATGCTTTTATTCCTGCTGCAAGATAAACTGGTTCTTGTTGCCCACAGTACTCCTAAGAAAATCACACTGCCTGCAACCTTAAGAAAAGTATCACGTGTGAAATCCCAGCAGGATCACATTGTGGTTTTGTACCTGTTTCAACTTAGAACCTTCCAAACCTTCAGACAAAGCAGGCTGCAAGTTTGTCTTGTGAGGGATGGACTTCTTCCTTAAAGATTCTCTTTAAGACCTGAGAATGGACTTTGCTGCTCCTGAACCAAAACTGTGCCTTCATTCTCACAGCGTGCATGAAATGATGAATGTACATAGAATAGAATCACAGAACATGCTGAGTTGGAAGGGACCCATCAGGATCATCAAGTCCAACTCCTGGCCCTGCACAGGACAACCCAAGAGTCACACCATGTGCCTGAGAGCATTGTCCAAATGCTTCTTGAACTGTCAGGCTTGGTGCTGTCACCACTGCCCTGGGGAGCCTGTTCAGTGCCCAACCACCCTCTAGGTGAAAAATTATTTTCCCTGATATCCAACCTAAACCTCCATGCTTGCCACTCATCCCCTGCAGCGTGGCCATGCTGTAAGGCCTGGCCAAACAGTATCTCCTGCCATCTAGAGGCTTTCTGCAAAACCATGAGGGTATTGCCCACACTCACGTGTGACCTGATCCTCAGGCTCAGTTGAGAGCTTTCACAAGTCACATCTGGAAAGCATGTACTCTCACTAAGAAACCAAAGTCAGAAATTCTTCATGGGAGTCTAGGAGGCTGCACTCCTTCCCTGCTTTTGCCCTCAGAGCTTCCCTCACTTCCTCACAAATGATTACGTATTATCTGGAAGACAGCTTGCAACTTCCATTTAGGAAAAAAGAGGCCTTTTGTTTGTTTGTTTGATTTTAATTGAAGATGTTTATTTCCCCTTTATTCAGTGTTCCATGCTTGGAGTCCTCTGTGCTCAGTTACAGGTTCTCCAGTACAAGAGAGATACGGACATAATGGAGAAAATCCAATGAAGGCCATGAAGGGGATGAGGGTACAGGAGCACTTCTGATATCAAACAAAAGGCAGGGTGACCTGTGACTTTTCAGTCTGGAGAAGAGAAAGCTCAGTGGATTCATATCCCTGATGTGGAGAGTAACAAAGAAGGATCCAGGTTCTTCTCAGTGGTATCAAGTGACAGACAGAAATCAATAGGCACAAACTCAAATACAAGAAAATTCATTTAAACAAAAGAAATTTTTTTTTTTGTGGGATGGTGGTTAAACACTGACATAGGTTGCAGAGAAACTGTGGAGTTTCCATCATTAGAGATCATTAAAATGAAAGAGGACATGGTCTTGCTATAGCTGACCTGGCTTTCAGCAGGATTGGACTAGATGCTTCTAAGTGGTCCCTTCCCATCTCAGCCATTCTGTGAATTTATGATGATTTTTGTCTAATAAATAAATCCACTGTGGAAAATGAAGATTTAACTTTGTTTTTTGTGAAATTTTGGTTCTGGTTTTGTCTGGCTGCGTAATACAGTGGTTGGTATCATTCATAGATTTGTACATTTCTTCAGGTTGAAGGAATCTCTGAAGATCAGATCCAACACACTTGGACCTCAAAGCAAGGCCAACATCAAAGTTAGATCAGGTTACTCATGATCTTCCAGTTACAAGCATCCTCATGGACGGAGTTTTCCCTACCTCTCTGGCCTGCTGTCCCTGTACTTGACAAGTTTGATGATATACATATTTTCTTAATACTTCTTGGAATTTCTCATGTTGCAGTCTGTGTTCATTGCCCTTCAGCCTTTCAGTGTGTGTATCACTCACAAAAGTGTGGGTCCATCTTCTTTATGACCCCATTAGGCCATTTGAGATATCAAATCAACCACCAGCCAAACCTTCCCTTCTCAAGTCTGAACAAACCCCGTGCTCAGCCTTCCCCTGTATGTCCTGTGCACCAGTCCCCTAACCATCGTGGTCACCCTCTTGTTGATGTCCTCCAGCTGGCCTCATACAGGAGGGCAGAAGACACTCCATGTGCAGGCTCTCCTCTGCTGAAGAGAGAAGTACATCCCTGAGCCCACTGACTGTGTCCTTGCTAATGCAGCTCGGTCTGTGGCTCAGCTTCACTATTGTGAATATGTGCTTCCTTGGCATGTGACATGTGGAGGTTCTACAGCTCTTCTTCTGCTGCTCAGGCCATGTGTGGAGCTGGGTGACACTGGCACTGGTGACACAATTGGCCCTGAGGTGTTATGGGAACTGATGGTACCTGATGACGTGGCCCACAAGCTGTCACCTTTGACACTTGACTTGCCAGTGTTGACACCAGGATTTCTGCACGCAGCTACAATTCTGGTGTCATTCTCTCGAGTGCTCATTCTCACCGGGGTCATACACTTCACTGACTGTTGTGGTGCAGCTCGCAGAGTGATGTGGCACAAGTCCTGTGGGAGTGCTCCCTGCTTTATGGGACACACAAGCACGATGAGAAAGGGAGCAGCAGTACAAGGCATGGCTTTGTTTTTAAATGTTACCAGCGAAGGGCCCTCAGGCAGGCTGGCAGGACTCTGAGGGTGGGACTTTCTAAACACCCATGGATGCCAGTTTTGACTTAGGAAGCAGAGCTGGGCTACTGCCACATTGACCTCATTCCCTTCTGCATTTACCTCTTTCTCTTCTGTCAGGGGAAGACAGCTCTTCACTTGAGTAACATCTATCTGCCTGGTGAGAAAAGAGGACATAGGTTCTGCGGACAGAAAACTGTATAGTTCCTAGTAGAGAGGAACTGCAAGAATCTTTTCACATTGTTCAGAGGGTTGGGTTACCTCCTACGAAGGCCTTCTATTATCTTTCCAAGTGACACTCAGTGCTTCCTTCATCACCAAAGAGTTCCTCTGTTCACATGCTGGGTCCACATGCAGGGCTTTGGCTGCCCCTGAGAACCCTTGGCATTTGTCACACATTGGCAATTGTTCCTGCTGCCTTTGAGGCAGAAATCCCAATTCTCACAAAAATATGGTACAGTGATCAGAGATTAGCATCTGGAACTGACCAGGCCAGACAATGCTTTGAGCAGCTTGCTTGTCTTTTTGTCCCCACCCCTTCCTCCGTTGTGTTTTTATCCCTTTCTTTTTCAACTCTGCACAATTCCCCAGCAGGCAGGGCCCTGGCATCCCTCCACCCCTGAGAGACTTGGACCGGAGGCAATGCAAGCCCAAGCTGTGTGAATTTTCTCTCTGTGGGGATCCTCCTTCTCCTCCATCCTGTTCCCTCAAGGTTACTTAGACAAGAAAGCAGGGGTGGTGCAACAACCCTCGGAGCCTCTGAAGAGACATGGCATTCTCTGAGCTGGCGCCAAGAGCTTGAAAACCAGATGCAGATGTGCTGTTGCCAGTAAGAGGGGCATGGGAGGAGAGCCGAGAGAGGAAAAGACCCGTTCCTCTCCCATTAGCACTCTCTGAAGTCGTATGACACTCCCTGATATGAAGGGCAGCCACAAAGCTGTACAGCTGCTTCAACTGAGAGGAGGTTTAACTCCCAAGTGGGCGTGCTGCTCCTCCTATGGTGGCATAGCAGCACCAGTGTGTCATGGAGACAGCAGGGACATAGGGAAGGAAAGGAGAGGGCAGCCCATTGTTCAGGACACTGACAGGGCCTTGGAGAGAGGATCTGGATGGGACACGGCTTTCCTGACACACACAGCTTTTAGTCATCTCTGTAATCCCATCACCTCTTAGATGAACAAAGAGCAAGATCAGCATCATCTCTTCCATAAACTACCTGCTATCACAGTAACATGTTTACCCTATGCACGGGGCAAAGAATGCAAATGTGTCAATCAGGTAAAAAAAAAAACCTCATACAGCACAGAGGACTTACCCAGACCTCAAAGTGAAGGCAACAGACTTCATGCCACCGGACTCCATGTGTTTCTCTGCTGTGCCCGTCTACTTACTCCGCCCTGGCTGGTTTAGCCTCAGAGAAGATTTACACTGGAGGGGAAGAGTGCACAACATCCTCCACCCCTGCCCCAGCACCCCCAGTTCCTCCTCAGCTGAGGCAGCAGAAAAAACAACTGTCTCAGATCTCCACCCATAATGACATCTCTGAATGGGACTGTACCACCCCAAAGGCATTTCCACCAGGGAATGAAAGAACCATGTCTCTGCAGATGAACAAATCAGAATCTACCTTCTCTGTTCTCTGAAGGTAAAATTCAGCTCCTCTGCAAAGCTGCTCTCTGGACAGTCATCCCAGCCTGTATTGCCACAAGGACCGACATGTGGGACTTTTCACTTCCCTTTGCTGAACTGCATGAGTTTCTTGGCAATTAATTTCTCCAGCCTGTAAAAGTCCATCTGCAGAGCAGTTCTGCCCTCAGCATATAAACCACTCCTCAGCCCCAGTTTAGTATCAGTGGCAAGCTTGCTGATGGTGCACTCCACGCATGCATTCCATCCCATTGTCCAGGTTATTAGACCATACTGGACCCAGTACTGGCCCCTGGGGGTGGAACTTGCAACCAGCTGTCGTTTGGACTTGGCACTATTTTTGATCACAACCCTTTGAGCCTCACAACACAGTTATTTTCTCATCCACCTTAACGACCAAGTCTCCAAGCCATGTTCCACCAGTTTCATGACAAGCAGACATTGGGAGACCACGTCAAATGCTTTACAGAAGCCAATGACATTTCCTTTTCTCCACTGTGCACAGAGGCAGTCATTTCAACAAAGATTATGATCAGGCTGGTCAGGCATGATCTGTTCTTGGCCACTCCACACTAGCTGCTAACCATCTTCAAAAGGGTACAACACATTCACATGCTTCCAGTCCCTTACAAAAAGTTGACACTTACTCCTGTCCCAAGGAGAACTTCTTGAAAGCTAACAATTTGTCACTTAGATTACTTGACACAGATGACCATAAAGGATGAAATAGAATTGGAACCATGTATCACAGGTTTATTAGGGAAAAAAGTTATACTTCAAGACCATATATTTGGCACTGTACTGAAGCAAAAATATGTGAGAAAAATAAAAATGTTAAAACCCAAATCACCATGAAAAAGAAAATGCTCTTTTAATCACTTTAGTTCCCTTTTTTGCCCTCATACAATTTAAAACAACTACAGTGGTGTTAGACCTACACTACATGTAAGCTGGAACAAGAGTGAGAGATGGACCTGAGATTGGATCTGTCCCCCAGGTGACTGCTACTCTCCCAGGCTGCCAGAATAGGTGAGTCTTACTAACATGAGCAAAGGTTGTTGAGATGTTGCCATAAAATGTTAAGACTATGAATGGTACTGAAGAAACCATAATGCTACATTGCCCAGAAGGACTACAAAAATTCTACATTATTGCAAGCTTCCAAATGCCGTCTAAAAAATAATCATTATACCTTTCATTCATGTCAGTTTCTGCTTTCTGGTCTGTTTGGAAGATATGTTGGTAGTATTTAAAAAGAAGTGTATCCCAATTTGTCCCCATGGTCAAATGAGCTCCTGCTAGTTGACTCCTGTATTGGTGGCTCAGGCTACTTTTTGGAGAGAACGTAAGTTAAAAGCAGTTTCTGATTTCCAAATTACTCATCCTATGCCTCTGCACAGCAATGTGAACGATACTGACAAGGAATAAATAACATACAAAATAAGATGAGAATGGATTGATGGAAAGTTGCACTAAAACTTTTAAACAGTAAAGGACAGAAAGCTTGACTGATGCTGATAAACTGCTGTGTATGTGTTTTTGCTGGACCGTACAGTGCCACCCTAACATGGACAGAGGGGTAGAATCCCATTGAATGTTGAGTCCAAAGGCTGCCAAGGAAGTGGGACACAGGTCTTTTATCAATAATTCAAATGTTACATCAACAGTACTCACAAGAAGAATACAGCTCTTTCCTTGGTTAATATATTGTGCATAGCAATATTTCAAAGAATTAACAGCACCTTTTACATAAAAACTCCAAACATATTTATCTAGTGAACAAGAAGATCTCAGCATCTCTAAGAAGTATTTCTGCAGATGTACAGTACTGTATTTATATAGATATAGGTACAGATATATCTCAAAGTGAATTTACACTGTGACCTGGTGATTAGTCCAGCAGTGGGTGAACCCACAGGGTACGTCTTCAGGGGAATACACTGCCTTTGGTGGGTGGCCAGTTACATGGCATGATTGCATAGGGGAGCCCCATCGGGCAGCAAAAGACAGTTTAGCATCCCGTTAAGCAAGCACAGCATGCTTAGGTCGTTCCTGCAAGATATAATAAACTCCCAAATTTTCATGGCTAATACAGTTCTAATTTTCACAGGTTGCACACATTGCAACCTTCTCTCTGCCCTAAGGACACAGAGGAGAAAGGTAGGACACCAAACATATCTTATCCCTGCTTCCAAGCAGAAATCAAGTAGCACCACAGATTTAGGCTGGTAAAGGGTGTCCACGTTTGTCTTCACGAGGGTTTCTTGAGCAGCTGGTCTTCACTGGTTTGCCCCGTTTATCTTTTTTTTTTTTTCTTTTCCAAATCAGTTGCTCACAGTCCTCTGGTAGAAATAATTTGAAAAGCACGGTCTACCTAAGACAGGAAAGCAGACTGCTACCATTTCCCTGGGATGGGCACACCACACTCATACCAGCCCACATAGTAGTAAGGCGTTGTGTATCCAATGCGTCCAAATGATACAGGCTCCTGGCGGTACTGGCGGTAATACCCTGTCAGGGGAAAAACACCCGTTTGTATTCCAGAACAAAGACACAGCAATTTAACAAATTTAACAAAACAATTCAACAAAAGCAGCAGATGCAGTGAGAGTCAATCCCACAGCTCAAACGAAAATTTATAAACTGTCTGGTAGGGAGTTGTAGCAAAAGGGTATTGCTTTGCCCTGGTATTTGGCCAAGATCTTTCTTGAATGATCTAACTCCAGTCCTTCATATTTCTCGTAGTTTTGATTGGTTTTACTGCTAAAAATCTCTTTTACTATTGTGTAATGCTGTGGTCTGCCAAAGAGCTTCTGCATTTCACTCAAAAAAGTGGGCATATTTCAGCTGTGTTTATGAAGTCAGTTTAAATATATGAAGGACTCTGGGGCAAAAAATGCCATCAAATCATATTATCTCACAGGGCTTAAGAGACTAAAAGTCAGCTTTTTACAAGCAAAAAGATATCATTTCATGCAGTAAATACTGAATTAAGCCCTCCCTTCCCCTTTTAATTCATCTGCAAAAAGAATGTGACTGCTTAAAGCATTAGAAGAAGTGCAGCATTCTTGTCTGCATAGCTCGTGCATTGGAACATCTGAAACACTCATGGCTTGTGCCAATAATAAAACTTTTGTGTGCTCTCTATCTTTGTCTCCTAGACCTAGTATATACACATCTGGATTACTCATCTGTCTTCTGAGCTAAGAAGTGCAGTACTTCACAGTGATACACAAATATCAGTAACTACTGAAGTTTTTTCCTGGTAACGCCACCAAGCAAAGAATATCAACACATAATTTCACCTGGAAGCCACTAAAGCTAACCGAACAATTTAAACCAATAGACTTACTGAAAAGATTGGCTGACTTCCATGATTGGTTTCATTTTGTGAAGCAAGCTGTCACCCTCTTGGTTATGTGAGGTGAGCAATTTGCTCAGAGGAACTCCTTCAAGGCAAGAACTTTCCCTCTGAGAGAGGTATCTACCAGGCCAGAATGAAATGCCTTTGTGTTTTGCATTGAATGAACTAATAGAAATCATTCACAAAAGCCGTATTTGCATAGATGTAACTGGTTCCTTTAGGCACATGGAAGAGGTTTTGCACCTTGATTCAATGAGGCAGGTTTTATCAATAAGAGAAAGGTTTCATAGACCTATACAATTTTTTGTTTGCCTGTTTTTGCATTTTGTTCCTGCATAGTATTTGCATCATATGCCCCTTTCTTTCTGTCTCTGTCTCCCTCTCACTGCACCCACAAATCCTCTGGGACTTGCATAACCTGTTCTCAGCTACTGCATCAGCTGGACTCCTCGGAGAGCTGCCAGCAGCTGTGGACAGAGCTCCACTCTGTGCTCTGCTCCTTACCCCTTAATCCTACAGATGGGATAACAGGCTCCTGGCCAGCATCCCACTCCCCCATTGCTATACCTCGGATGGTGGGCAGGGCTTCAATGTATGACTGAGGTCCCGTTCTTCCATCCAGGTGTGAATCCACAAATTGGCAGTGGTCCTCACCCCTTCCCCAGCTATCCCCAATGCTGTAGAAGGTATCTGAAGAGGGATACAGACAGATTACATAATTTGGCAATACTTAATGTTTGGGATAGTCTTCACCACCAGGAAAGCAGTTGTGGAAGAAAACAGGAAGAACGTTACAGTGACACACACAGTACTACCAATGAACAAACAGTGACTGGAGAGAGGGAGAATGCTACCTTCACAGTATGAAGTATGGAAGCAGAAATCATGGAAAATAAATGGGTTACAGCTCAGTAAGGAGGAGTCCCCATTTTGCAAGTCCATGGGCAGTGTACCACAGGTGACAGGGAGAGAAGAAGTTCAACTGGATTAGGTGAAATATATCATGTGAAAGTAAAAAATGCTCAATATGTCAATACCGTTAGCTTGACTTCAGTCTCAAACGAAAATTAAAAACTCTGCAGGTCTCTTTCTCTAGCATACAAGGCTGTTTATTTCTTATTATTCAAACACTCTATTGAAACTATATCAAGGCACTACAACAGTCATTAACACAGTCTGAAAGGCCATTGAGATAATCCCATTATCCCAGATCAACAATACAGAAAGATTTCTTCATTATCTCTCAGCCAGTGCACCTGAGTAAGAGCTACTGCTAATTCTTCTTGAGAGAACTACTCCCACATAGTGGTCACACAATTCTGCCATGTATGAAATTAAGAAAGCCAGAAGACAGGAGATGACAAGTAATCATGTAGCAGGAAAATAATCTTGGTGCCTACCTTTCAGGTCATCACTGAGGTAAATTTTGTACCTTAAGGAGTTGCAAAGAACCACTCCTACAAACTTGCGGTACCAAGTTCGTTTCACGTACTGCTTGCCAGTGCAGTCTGAGTAGGTGGGGTCATATTTAAAAGTGAAAGGGATCCAGATAGGCTCGCCGCCTTGGAGAAAAAAATAAATTCCACATTAGGGACAGACTTTAACATTTCAGTCCAAGTTTTGCAGTGGTTAACATCTAATAATATGTTTTACAAGACATGCTGCAGCAGATTAATGCATGACTTTTTAATATTCAGAAATAGTACTTCAAGAAAAAATACTATTAAAAGAAAAGTTAGAGACTTTATTAAGTCCCTCTTAGGCAGTAGACAATAATAACTGTAAAAATGATTAAAACATGATTTCATGTACTGAACCACAGCTTTAAGTAAACAGACTTAATTGTTTTAGTAAGACTTCTTCTCTACCTAGTATTACACAGTTTCTTTTCTTAACACAGCTTGATCTTAGGTCTGACAGTGACTTGCATTTTAAGACTAAGTATAAAACATCACTGTTTTACAGCAGAACAGATGTTAGGAACTCTGTGGTGAACAACAGCCTCTAAAGTCTATTCTTGCTATTTGGTTAAAAAGATCGTACCAAAAATGTACTTTTTTTTTGCCAGATTATATCAAAACAGATGAGTTTCCAATAATAGATAAGTGAAACCTTTCATGGGGAACTCTGTTCAAAGCACTGCTGCAGAGAAGACTGCTTAATTGCATTACAAAAGACTAAATATTCCTACTGGCTTACCTAAATGTTTGCTCTGTACTAGCCAAGACAATATCATTTATTTTGAAATTGCTGTAGTATTAATGTATACAGAATGATACCAAAAACTTCCAGTGTGATAATTGGTATTTTTATCTCTTGCTACAGCCCAAAGTCCTGTTTTAAGTCAGCTATTTCCAGGTGGTTTACAAATGAGATTGAAAGTTTTTTTCTGTTAGTCATTCTTCCTCTCACTAGTCACATGGACCAAATCCTGCAAACACTTGCACATGAGAAGCAATCACTGCTCAGCAATCCTCAGAGACTTCAGAGGACATCAGAGGGACACTTCAGAGACGTCAGAAACCAGAATGGCAAGGGCAATAAAACGGAGAAGGAAGGGATAAACTGGACACTGTTTCCATGAAGAGTGTAGCAAAAAAAAATCCAGAACCAACCATTTTAACTCCTTAGGAAAGGTGACAGAGCGTAATAACCATGAGGTCTTTTTTCCTGCATCTCTTCTGAGAGCATGTACTGCCTGGGGTTACCCTACTATGTTCATGTCAGCAAGGTTAGTCCCAGCACCAGGAAATCAGATCTTCTGATTAGGGGCTCAACTAGCTTATTGCAAATTTGGAAATGCAAAGCAAGCTAAAAAGCTTTGTGGCATGTCGTTTGGGTCAGTAACATATTCTTGAATTTTTAAGCATTTATAAGGGCATGATGATTTTTACAGATGAGCACCCGAACTAAAGAGAGAGAAACCTGATCGTGCTATTCAAGCTATGCTTAGGCAACTGATGGACACAGATACAGAAGTAACATAGTTTACTGCTTATTACAAAGCAACTAAAGCTGTTGTACCAGGGAAAAAGGCCAAAGTCAAGTGCTTATTCGAACATATCTTTACAAGATTTCTTTTCAGGAAACAGAATAAGGGATCTTAAGACAAAAAATGTTTTGTGAATTAGTCCTGTGAATTACTACCTGTTCCTGTTTAAAACTGTACCTTAAACTGCATATTTAAATGTTTCTCATTCCTATATTCTAACTGTTTTGCACAGGCTTTACGCAGTTCATGAATGAAACAACAGAGAAAGACTTACCAGGTGGTCTGACAATAAGGAGAGGATTGTCTAGAAGAAAAAAACAAATAGAAAATGTATAATTTTTTTTAAAACCTTGTTTTATAACATAAAACGTACCGAAGCACTGATTGAACATTTTCAATAAGGTGCTTCACCCTATGATGGCATTCTTTATTGAATATTCCCATCAGCTCAAACCTTACACTTGCATTAGAAGAGTACTCTGAATTAGCAACTTCTTTCTCTTAAGACCTATTCCATCACTGTAACTATACCACCGGGCCTTGCATGTAGCAACCTGTTTTTGTACTTGTGCCAGCTGCAAAGCCACCTTTGGCCATGACAAATGAAAGATCAGTGCTGCAAACAAAACTTTAGATTTGGTATATTTTGCATGTTAAATAAAGCTCACAAAGATGCTGATTTTAGATGAGAAGACTACGCATTCAGGCCCACATACTGGCAGCAGGAAAACAAGCTGCAAGATACAGTACAGAATCATGGAATTGTTTAGGTTGGAAAAAGGTCTTTAAGATCACAGACCTCACTGTCAACCCAGCACTGCCAAGACCTCCTCTAAACGATGTCCCTCAGTGCCACATCTACATGTCTTTGGAACACCTTCAAGGATGGGGACTCCACCACCTCCCTGGGCAGCCTCTTCCAAAGCTTGACAGCCTTTCTCTAGAAATGTTCCAGCACCTCAAAGTCTTCCTTGTAGTGAGGGGCCCAAAACTGAACACAGGACGTGAGGTGCGACCTCACCAGTGCCAAGTACTGGGCACAATGACTGCCCTGGTCCTGCTGGCCACACTAGTGCTGGATGGCCATTGGCCAGGATGCCACTGGCCTTCTTGGCCACCTGGGCAATGTCAAATATTATGCTTGGATTAACACTTGAGCCTCTTAGTAATTTAATGAAAATCTGAATACATTATCCAGGACCATTGACTTATCTTGCATTTCTGCCTCCCTTCTGTGATGATTTACTTCCACAGTTCTTAGTGGAGCTTCTGAAGTGAGTGCTACAGAGTGAAGTCAAATGAGCAAAGGCAGAGACTGCATAAATGCCATGCCATTAAAAGGGCAAAATTTGCAAGAAACAACAAGACTTTTCACTCAAGTAAAGACTGAAAAATTCGTCCTTTATTATTCAGTGGAGTCACTGGCCTCTGGCTTGATGGAAGTAGAAGAAGAAATGGGAAAAAAATAGCTCATTTAACCTACTATTTTTAGAGGGGAGTGTTGCTTGATTGTACTTTTAGCCTTGTGAAAGAGCAGCGTGCCTTGTCAAAAAAAAAAAGAACAGAGAACTTTGCCTGTCTGATGGAACTGTTGCTCTCTGTATTTCTTCCAGAGACAACTGCTTCCAACTGTTTAGCTATTCACAATTAGGAAACTAATTTACTAAATGTTTGGTCAATCTATCAAAGACATTAAACTTCCCATTGTTTCTGTATTGTTGAGTATTAGTAGTCCTTTGTATTTGAAATTCAACTTCCTGTTCCCCTGGAACTGACTTTAACATCACTTATATTTTCATAGTGGCATTAGGAGTGCTTATTATTTTCCCATCTTAACTAAAAACAAATAATTGAAGTAAAAATACCCATAATCTGAAAGCACCAAGTCCAGAACAATCACTGTAATTGGCAGGCTGGTTTCAGTCATTGCCCTGCCACATCTGTTATTATGAATTTTGAGATGAAAATAAAAAGCAAACCATACCAGATTCTGTGATAAATGAGACTGAAGAGCTAACAGGTCCATAACCAAAGGGATTCTTCGCTTGGACTTTAAAATAATACCTGAAACAAGAAGAGAGGGGAAATAATATTAAAACAGATTCCACTGTAATGGCTAAATTATAAATAATACTAAAATGGGGTAAGAATCAAAGCAGAATTCCACTGAGCGTCCTTTGCATTAACTGGAGTTGGATACCGAGCCAGAGTATGAGCTGGCTGCTACAGACAAATGTCTCCTTTCTGCAATTGCTCCCATGCATATTTTTGGAACACTTATTTATATATCATCCCCCTTCCAAAAACCACATACAACGACATCCACTTTCTATGAAACAACTAATAGCAAGAGCCTAAAAGAAAAAGTTGCAAGGAAATCAAATTCTGATCTCAGGAACAGTTTTAAACCTGATTAACTCCTAGGAAAGCAGTGGTGTAAACTGCAAACTGAAACTGGATCACATTAGCTTCAGATTAGAAGCTAAGCTGTTAACGTTCCTGTAAAAACTCCAGCAGCATTAAGATCACAATACTTGAGAAATACGAAGAAAGCATCACATGACGTCTTACTGATTTCCCCAAAGTATTTAAATCACATGCTTAACTCAAAGCATGACTCACCACTAGAATTCCATTTTTTGCTCAACAGAAGCAAACTTATCCTTACTCTTAGAGAATAATACATTTAAGTACATTTTTAGTTCATTTCCAAATACAGTGATTTTTAGCTGACGCCTACCCTGACAATTTCCCCCAGATTAATGGTTTCTTCTTTTACTTTTAAATTTGTAGCAGCCCAACAGAAATCAACTAGAACAGAAGATTACTTAAGAATTTCCAGCACAGCATTTTTTAAATTCCTGAGTTTAGGTTTTCCTTTCTTGCCTGCTTGCTCAACTTGATTCTTGTAGAGAAATTAATCAAAAAATTAAAAATTACTCTGCCTCCACATAGAATTTGGATCTTGATTTAGCCTCTCATCCAAAAGCAGACATCTCCAAAAGCTCCACACACATAACAGACTACTTGCACGGATGGTTGCCACCAAGCACTGGATTACCTCAAATGACAGTGTCCCACCTGAATGGCAGGCCTGATGTACCACAGCTGGTGAAAGGACATCTGCCCCATCAAAAACATCAGGCTGTTCTTCCTGGTGAAGCTCTCTCCATCCTGCACAAAAACCTGCCAGCGCTGCTTCATTTGCATGGGCCACTCTGGGCTGAGACATGATGTTCATGCATAAGCAGGCAGCAGGGAAATTCAACAGAAGCCTGTGGCAAGAACTTTGCTGGTTTTAGTCTGCCACTCAATATCTACCATGTGCACTTTCCTGCACCACCAGCTGGACCTGTTCCTCTCGGACTTAACCACACAGCAGGGCCTGGAAGGCCTCTCTGGCCTAAGCACAGCTAAGCACATATGAAACTACTCACAACAATAAACCAGAGAGGAGATGGCTGACCCAGCCCTTTGGCAAAGGTGATCTTTTTTTTCATTAAAAGGAGTATCTTTTGTCAAGTAAGGTGAACTCCTTTGCCTTAAAATCAAACTGGTCTTTATGAAAAGGCTGGAAAGATGTGCAAATAGTATCCTTCTTCTTTGCCTGAAGGGTGGTAGTCACATGAACACTGGGTTTTGCCAAGAAGCAAGGTGGTTATCTCCAGGGTATGGGCCAGGGCATCTTGTTTACTCCTTAAAAATTCCAGGTAGGTTGTCTGGGTGAACTCAATGTGGAAGCTACCGGAACTGAAATATTCTGGACTTCACCCATGGCAATAGATTTACCCTGTACCTGTGTTGGACCTGGAGCACATGCATGGTCGGACCCTCTGTGGCACATGTTCCCATGTCTGCACAAGGGACATGTCCCCTGTCCCTGCTGTGTCCTGCAGCTGACACCAGAAACATGCTCCACTCCTGCTTTCTGCAGCTAGTTCTGCCTTAAATTAAGGAGTATACGATGCTCACAAACAACTCACAGCTTTTTTTAAAAGACTCATATGCTGTGGCAAAAAGAAAACACGCTAAATAGCAGAATTTAGCAAGGCTGTGCTTTTTGCTCACACCCAGCACAATCCTCTTGTTGGCAGAAAAATTTTCCTGTTTTTAACTGTTGACCTGGATTTTTTGTATAAAAGAGTGTTTAGCATGTCTGGGGAAAGAAGACAGGGAAGGCAAAAAGCCTCCCATGCGCTCCTCCACTTGTGACCAATGCTGTCATGGGGCACCTCCATCCATCCATCCATCC
Organism: Oreocharis arfaki; assembly: GCA_013398015.1. Taxonomy (NCBI): domain Eukaryota; kingdom Metazoa; phylum Chordata; class Aves; order Passeriformes; family Paramythiidae; genus Oreocharis; species Oreocharis arfaki. Next base: position 853,248 of record VZRR01006558.1, on the reverse strand, counting down.
ATCCATCCATCCATCCATCCATCCATCCATCCATCCATCCATCCACACCCCCTTCACTAGCACTTCTGTCACCTGGATCAAGACAGGGGTGAGCAGCACAAGCCTGTCCATAGGGATGGGACACAAGGCAGCAATTCCTCACTCTGGTTCCTGAAAGAGCTGCAACACAGCACCAAGCTTAACTGACTTAGCTCAGTGTTTGCTGTAACTGCTTCAGAAGAGCAGGAGATAAATGTTTTCCAGCCTACACCTTTTCCATAATGCTTCAAAGCACAGTGGAAAGTGTGGATGCCTGACTTCCCACTGCCTCCAAAGAAGTATAATCAGATACCACTTTTCAACACAGTGGCATTGAGTAACCCTTTCAATATACATGTATTCATGGTAGCCTCAAAGCATTCCCATCAGACATATGAGTGAGATGATCCCCCTCGAAGCAGCAGAGAGAGCAGCCCAAGAACCTTGTGCACCTATTTAAGTGGGGAAAAACATGCAGTTTTGTATCCAATGCAATCAGGACAACTGTGCACTCAGCTGTCCTGTTACATACATAGAAGCCCATCTAGGACATATGATGGCTCGTGCTGCCTGCCTGACTGTTTAAAAAAAAACCACCACTGATGAAGTCATGAGTACATTTTTCTTCGCTAAATTGGAAAATTGATTCCTAAGCCTTTATATACACAAGAAGCCTCTCATCGTACCAGAAGGAGAGCCAGATCTCATGACTTGCTGACCCGTGATTTAAACATAGACAATGCTATGACTGCCGTATTAAGAACGTCAATAAAATAATGCAGTCAGGATATATTTCTTTCTCAGACATGACAAATAAAAGAAGAAATTGCCAAAGCCATTCTAGATCCAGGAATCTGACATTTTCATTAGTCAGAATCCTTCAGCTGATGAATTTGCCAGGAAATCTCAAATCAGTATAACTCAACTGGTTTTCACCACATAATACATGAACAAAATTTGCAATATACAATTTGATTTACACTTTGCTTAGGCAGAACCATATGAATTGTTAACATTAGGCACAGAAGAATCACAACAGATGCAGTACCATTCGTTGTTCTTTTTCAATACAGACAAGAAAAAGGCTTTTCCTCCTAAGAATAAACTTCCTTTGAGATTTTACATACCAATTCTAGGGATACATCGAGAAAGGACATAGGGAACTGTAACAGAGCACTGAATATATAATACATTTTTTCATTTAGGCTACATGACTAATCGTTCAACATACCTGCCATTTGGAGCAAAATTATTCTCTGACTGAATTCAAGGTGTCTCCCTTCTGTTGGAATTAAATAGCTGGCACTCACAGCACAAAGTGAGATAATCACTCAGCAGGATAATTAGGGGAACAACTTCTTACAAAAAACTAGTTAGCTGCAAATTCCTTTTTCCAGCCTTTCCAAAGGCATGCCTGCATGGATCCTCAGCCCTGCACTCTGCCCAGTGGCAGGCTAAGATGGCAGGATGCACCCCCACAGTAAGGGCTCAAATCTTCCTCCTACAACGGCACCATCCCTCCATAAGGAAAACGTGTAAATCAGTGCTTGCAGGTTCACAGGTTAATGCAAAGTGTCTTCCTCCATCTAAAACAGCCTAGCACTACGTCCCTCATCAATACTTGCAACAAATTTTATAATAAGACATTGAAGCCAAGCTGGAAGAGGACCTTCCTGCAGAGCTGGTGTGAGGTAGGTGTGTGCCACACAGGTCTACCACTTGCACAGGACAACGGTTTCACGGACATCTTAGCTCTTTCGCATGGCCCTGGTGGCACACAGAAGCCAGCTGTGGTTGATGCTGCTTGTTGGACGTACCCTGGCTTTGTTTTAGTGGAGATGTAGAAAGGAAACAAATTTTTGGTGCATCTGGCCCCCTGAAACAGAAGATCCAGGCTCTGTTTGCAGTTGTAAGCCCTGAGTAAATGTTTGAGAACCTCCTATGAGAGGTTCAACAACACTAGAATTCGTAGCAGGCACTGTGGGATCAAAATACCCCCAGAAGGAACAAAACCCAAGCGGATAAAGATTTCAGGAGACACGGAGATATGATGGTGAAGGTGGGTGTTTTGAATCATGAGACTATCTAGTTACTCCCATCAGGCACTGACACAGGTTTCGTAAAAAAGGCAGGAAAAAGCCTAACTGTGCTTAGGAAGGGGACTGAAATGTTTACGGCAAGGATTATAATGTTTCTGACTGCAGAAGACTGGATTTAGTGGTTGAGTAGATGCTCTCCAGCCCCTTGCATCATCTTCTGTGACAGCTGAGAATTAAGGTTAGGGAAGGGACCTTGTCAAAACTACTGGTTTAAAGATTTAAAAGGGTTTAAAGTAGTTTTAGTGTTTACAATCACACGTCACAAGGAAGCAGCTCCTATGCCCACTGAAGCTGACCAGAGTTTCACTAATGGAAAAATTTCCACTTCTCAAACAGAGGTCAGACCAGGCCTCAGAAGAAAACTTACGACACAGATTAAACATAGATTTCCGTTTTGTTTGTAAAACCTAAACACCAGGCAGATGTTTTCCAGGATATGTTGACAGCTTGAAATCTTCTCTGGTGCTGACTTCAGCCAAGATGCCAACCTGTTTCTCATACACTGTGCATGCTGCAAAATTGCACCACTCATAGCACCTCATGAGACACCCAGCAGCCAACAGCGTCTGCTTAGAGTAAATTCGACTTACTCAGACATCGCTCACAAAATGCACTAACAACGCAGACACTGCGTGAGTCTAAAATGTTTAGAGTCACTTCAGCTTTCATGCCATATTTTCTTAGGCATGGGATCTTTTTCCAGTGGTTAAGGAGTTATTTTTAATACAAAAGGTATGCAATCAATTCAGTCTGTGGGTTTGTGGAATGTAAATGAGAATGGCTGATACACACAATTTCTGTTATAAAGACCCCTCCTTCTCCACCACAGACCCCACATGAAGCCTTTACTGCCTTCACAGAGCATACAATAGGGGCCAACGGATTATACTATCTTCAGAAAGATGCTGGTGAAACAATATGCTTAAATAAATACCACTTGCTTGAACCTCCCTACCATGAAACAGAACCTTAATTAGACATGACAATCACTAGGTTCATGGAGATGCATTAATCTATAACCTTGCTGTTCCTATAAAACTCCATTCAAATACAGACAAACTGTGACCTTCTGAAGCCTGGAGTTAATGAACATCTCAGCAGATGTATCACAGGTTGGCATCTCAACTCCCACCAATTCCCCTGCACTGAGTGTAGCTGGGACAGCAGCTGCAGAAATCCCGTGAGCTTTCCCTGCAACCACTCCTTCTGGTGTTCTGGAGCCCTTTAGGTGTTGGGTATGAGAAGCAGAGAGTCATTTCTGGACCTCAACACTGTCCTTTGGCATCAGGAGAGGGAGACTTGACTGAAAGGCTGAAGAGGTGAGGAGCTTCAGCTGAAAGGTGGAAATGGCACAGAAGCAAGAAATGGAGGTCTGCAGCCAAGAGAAGCTGGGGTGTAAAGGCAATCCCTCTCTGGCCTGCATGAGAGACAAGGTGAGAGTGGAGGAGTGAATACTGATGAAAGGGGAAAGGGCTGGGCATACAGAGGAGTTTGGGATGTGGTGGCAGGAACAGGTTCTATCAACAAGAGGAGATTGTTTAGGGAGTGTCCTCAAGTCACAAGGACGTAGATGTACAAAGGCAGAACGGTCTGCAACTGCTTCCATCACTATCTAGGAACAGTGTTTAGGAGATCTCAAACCTCTTCCATCTTTTTAAAACAGGTGAAACCCACAGAAAGCTGTGCCACGTGCCATCCTGCGAACATCTGTAACGATGTGTTGTAAGAGAGCACTCGCAGATGCAGAGCATACCACTGAAGCTCTCCACTGTAATTGTGCTTTAACACACCGTGAAGCAGCCTTAAACTTAGTGACAGAACTGCCACTAAGTTCTAGATTATCAATGTTCTGAATAAGTGGCCTTTTCTTATCTCTTGTATATGTAAGAAAATGCCTCATGAAATGTGTGATTGACAGTACTGCAGACAGAACAGGAGAGGATAAGATGGACCATGTTTTCCTGTAACACCTTATTTCTGTACTTTTAACTCTGGGGGTGCTCTAAATGTGCTTATCCTGCTTCTCCATAATTAGCATTCTCCTGCTAATTTTCCAGGTCTTCGACACTGCAGGTGTTCTCTGCTGAACATGTCCCTTGTGCAACTGCGTAAGGAACTGCTGCTGAAGTTGCTCTGGTTCTGGCTCTCCCAAGGAGATGCCATGTCCTCAGAACTCTTTGGTTGGAGGGAAATCTTCAGGGAGGAGAGAGGGGAGCACAACCCCTTCTTAACACACACTGGGCTTGGATGTTTCCAAGACAACAGGAGCAGCTGCAGGGACAAACCTGTGTGAGTCTACGCTTAAGTCTGGAGAAGTGTCATAAGGAGGTCAGAAAAAATATGCCTCATCATATTTGACACCCAGTTGCTATACTGCACTGGCTTTTCATAATTTATTTATCATTTTTTATAATTTTATTTATTAAGGTTTTAGATGAAGGCCATGCTTAAACAATTCTTTTTTCTCAATCGACTGCTTTTAACCCTCAGAACCTTCCTTTCCCCAATGAATAGTCTTGGAAAGAAAAGATATTTTGGCTGACACCATTTCTCTCTTCTGTGTTGTCCTAGCACAAACCTTATGTGCCTGTCCAAGCAGTCAATCCTCAGATCTGTAGCCCACCATCAAGTAAGGCATGCTAATTCCAGCCCCCAATCCCAGTGCATCTCTCCACTGTGTGAGCAACACCTTCCACCAGTGCCTAAGAGACTGCAGACAGCAGCATGCCAAGCGCCTAGCCCAAGGGAGCATCAAAAGAATTTCAGGTTCAGAATTTGAGAGACAAGGATGTGGGACACTGAGCATCTCTCTAAAAGATTAATCCGAATGCAGTCCCTTTGTAGCTGTTTAGTTTCCCCCCAGTCGCCACAAATTATCCCAATATCATGTGAAGTATGCATTCTTGTTCTGCCATTTCAGTCAGATGTTTTGCAAGATGAAGACCTAAAGCTCCTGCCAAACTGACTTCTGAGCAACTGCCACAGCCTCACTTTATGCCACCAAGCCTTCTCTTCCAGCACTATTCATGTGAACAGAAAGCGAAAAAAGACCAGTGGGCAGCACTTCCCCAGCATCCCTCAGGCATCAAATCTTGGCCACACATATGTTGGAATGGCTCACATCACATCACATCACATCACATCACATCACATCACATCACATCACATCACGGGTATATTTTAGCATACTCTGCCCCCCAACATTTGATTCAGTTATGCAAAAGACTAGAAAACGCATTTAAAAACAAGATTTTCTTTGTTACTGATACGTGTTTTTATACACAGAAACATATATACATGTACACACTGCCATCTGCTCCTGGGTTAATATGGTAAAGATACTATGTTGTTGTTGCACAGTTTATAGAACGATTTGCTGTCCAACAGAATGAGTAAAATCTAAATCAGATGTAAACATTTATACTAAGACAAAGAAAAACAACTGAAAATTCTCAAAATTTGTTTTACTTCCTTAACAGAACTGAAAAGCAGTGGAACAAATCTTTACCGTGTGTTTGGCTTCAGGTTCTCAATTGGCAAGTGAGTAGACCCTGCAGTCCTGGTTGACCACTTATTCTTTAAAAAGTCATCATAGGATGCACTGTAAACCAGATAGCCTGTAAGCAGGAAAGAGAAACAGCTGTGAGGATCCTAATTAAATTTTAAATAAATGATATCCCTAGGTGTCATGGTAAATTTTATGGATTAAAAGGAGTGGAAACATCTTTGAATATGAAAGTGATTCCATGCCTAACTCTCCTGGAAAATCCCACCCTATAAGAATTTCCTATCATTAGCTAATAGTGATGGAGCATTACATCAGAGGATGGCACCCAGCTGTGAATTCTGATTTAAAACACAAAGAAGGCAAAAAGACGACAGAGGCAACCCATTCACTGTTTTAAGTGATAAACTGACTGTGCAGACATAAGTACCGTCAGAAATACCAAAGGTTTTTTGGAGAAAAAAAATAAATTTATACAAAATTCCCAGAACCTTGCTTGTCAGACTGATATTTGATCAAAATTTCAGTAAAACAAGCTAAACATAGCCTGGGCCGCAGATTGAGGTAACTGACTGTGATAACTGACATTCTTTCCCTACCGAAAAAAAAAAAAGCAGACCAGAAGATCACCAAGCCAGAAGCCCCTCCACAGGCAGTCCACTCCTGTAGCCACACTCACAGCCAGGCAGGACCCAGACCAGGTCATGCAGCCACCTCTGCATGGAACAGACTGCAGCCAAGTGTGAAAGATGCCCCTAAGCAGGCCCTGGAGGTGGCTGCAGTGAAGCTGAGGGCACTACCTGGGGGCAGAAGTGCTCAGTCAAGCAAAGTACTATCACAGCTACCATGCAGGCAGAACCCCTGCCACAAAAACAGCGCCAAATCTTAAGATGTCTGGACCAACATGGGCTGCTCAGTCTGGCACTGAGGGATGACTGATGGACCTTTCTCACTCCTCAGAAGGTAACTCACCTCCCTCAGAAAACTGCAGAGGAGTGAGAACTGCGTGAGCCATCAGCTCAGTTTAAAGTAAAAATCGTCATTTAAGAAAACCTTCCCATTCTCCACTCTCCCATCAGGAGAGAAACCCTCAGGAGAGTACCTGTTACCATGTCTCCTTGAGCAGGCTTGGCCCAGTCCACAATGACAAAGGAGTGACAGCCTTCAACTGCCACGACCGTGATGTTCTGAGGGGCTTTCAGGGGACGCTGATCTTTCTCTCTGAAGTCATTAGGGATGATTTCATCAAGGCTTTCCACTTGGAAATGCTCCAGGGCCTCTGTCAAGGAGCAGGGGGCTGCTGGATCCTTATTGAGATAGGTCACATAAGGAGCTAGAAAAGATAGGGAAGGGTGGCACTTGGTCAGCAGTTTGAGGCATGCTGGCGCAGCACACAGGCTGGCGATTTCCTAAAGAGAGTCAAGTTTTGTGGTGCATTTTAAAATTCCTCACCTTCCAGCACAGAGACTGCTGCCAACAAAGCACGGCTAACAGCCAGTTTGATTGATGAGCAGGGGGAATGGGATGACAATATTCAGGTTTACTCCACACTCACAACTGCACCAAATTATGCAAAGATGGAAGGACTGCCTTTGCTACAAGAGGCAGAAGAGAGCAGTCTGACTGCAGCACTCTCTGCACGCTACCTCCAGCTGCTCTGGAAGGTGCAATGAAAATGTCACTCAAATTCTGCCTTCCCACACATGGGAACACATCCCTGCCATGGCCTTCAATCATCTAAGACTTTACAGGTCTAAGTAGTTGGTTCTTACACAAATATCCTGAAGCTGGAGCAAAACAACAAAAGAAACGTGAAGAGTAATTCCAAGGTGAAGTCCAACCAATTTAAAGGGATTGCTGTGGTCCCCTGGGTACTAAGGGACCAGGAGTCATGGGTCCCTATCTTCCAGGCACATGCTCCTAACCTGTAACTTCTATTTTTAAAAGCTTTATACTGCCTGGAATTGCACTTCAGGAAAAGATTAAACCATCTTTTTATTGCCTTAAAAGTCACCATAACATTCAAAGTAACGACTATAAAACTTGCTCTGGAAATGTTTATTCAGTTGCAATAATACAATTCATTGAAATGGTAATATTATTTCCCCGGTGCCTTGAAATGTTCATAAACCAACGTTTCTTGGTTTATCTTATTGGATTTCATGCCCTAAAGGAATTTTTTCCAGATCTTGCAATGAAGTTAATTTTAGCCTCTCCAGCTAAATGAATCAAGAAGCACTGTCAGTGAGAGAGCTGAATAGAAACATTATGAAATTGTTTGGACAGGGAAGCTGAAGATGCACTGGAAAAAGTTTTGGCATATATAAAAACAAATCTTTTACTCCAGCAGCAGAGTTCCACTCTAAGCCACATGAAGCTTGTGAATATTGGAAGGGAAGCCAAGACATGTCAAAGATGATTCTGCATCCCTTGAGCTCTTTTCTGAAATGCTAGGTGAGTCAGCAGCTGACCTGACCTCAGTTCAAGTGCCAGAAATACGTAAAGGGCTGCAGGGAGTGTCACCAGCCTCGGTTGGAGGCTGGAATGCAGTGCCCTACAATCTCCAAATCCCTCTGTTCTGGCCCCCAGCTGATTCTCTGACAAAGAAGCAGAGCAGCTCTGAAGTCACTGCTGCAACACCAACCTACACACTTGAACGGCTCGTGTACACAGGAGGCATGGCTCATGTAATGGGGGCTCCTTCACCAAATTCCTTCCACTGAGAAAACATTCAATTAGCAAAATCATATTTATCTCTACTGGATTTACTTTTTGGGAAGTTCATATCCAAAATACCATTCATTCCTGGACTTTGAAGCACCCTTTTGACACAAGTGCTTGTCACAGGTGGATGAAATCACTGGGGTTGGATAGATCAGTGTAAAAGAATCGGGTCTCCCAGAGGAAGACTCACACCTACAAGGAGACTTGCACTGCTGGAACTACTGGTGTGAAGTTAGATGCAGCTAAGCTGAACTAAGCACTGCTGTAGACACTCTTGCTCTCTTACTAACTTCAACTAGACCAAACACAATGCAGAACACAGAGCAGAGCACAAAGAGTACAAAGAGGTTTGTACTGGTTCAACAAAATCATCGTGGGCCCACACATAGACATGCAAGCATTGAAGCAAGGAAAAAAGTCCTGCTGTTCGGGTTTCCAAGGTGGGAATCCTTAAAAGGACCACACACAAGTCTACTGCATGTGTTTGTGCAACGGTCTCAGCTTAAAGGCTGGCCTTGCTGGAACAAGAATTCTTTGCAGCACAAGTAGTAAGCTACACAAACCAAAGGACATCCTTACCAGTGAAGCGTTTCTTCCCAGCAATATCATATTCTGACACAGGCCCAGTGCCAACAACACTGGTCTCTGGATAGACAACCTCCAATTCTGTCGTCGTAGAAGCAGTGGTGGTGGTGACAGTGGTGGTGGTTGGTGGCAAAGTGCTCTCAAAAAACTCGTAGTCTTCAGAGGAAACATAAGATGAAAATGTTAACGTGCTTCATCTAATTTTGGCTTAACAATGAGAAGGGAAACATTTCTGCCACAGTCCCAAAGGAGTGCCACACACTCTGCCCTAGCTGCTGCACACTCCTTACAGGCCTCTATGTCGAGGCTGGTCACACCTCAGCCTTGCAATGGTTTCTACCAAACTGACGGACAGTGAGCACAAAGTCTTTGCTTCAGAATACTCATGCCATTGCTGATTTAGACCTCACTCACACAGTTAAACAGGATGACAATTAACAAATGTATTTGTATAGCAGTATCCTGAATGTGCATCTGCCACCTCCTCTCACAATCCCCAAGAGACGACGGCACAGTAATGGAATCCCTGGCCAAAGCCCTCAGATGCCGAAGGATATAAGGGAGAGAAAAAATGTCTTTTTAAGAAAACTGTGTTGCAGTTCTACAGCCCTAGAGGTGGTTCATACTGCTCTCAAACCCTCCTGCGACTGAGGATGTGGAGCCCAGTACTTGCCATTTGTGGTCCCTCCAGGGCCATGAAGGAAGGCAAACTGCCCGACATGAATCTTGTTATGTTCCCTCCTATTAAATTCAGTGCTCTTTGAAAAGCTACTGTGCTACCTGATTGGCACACAAAATGAAGGGAAAATAGCATTTGGCATCCCTGCCATGACCTCACAGAGGCTGGGGAACTCAGCTCATGTCTTTGATTGTTTTGTGCTTAAACTGCTAAAGCGTATGTTTTCTGCAGGTGACCTGTACCTAAGGGGAGGCCTGGCAAGAGACCTGTGCACTGAGGATATTCTGCACGCATGGAGATGTAGGGAACATGGGATGTGTGTCTAATGCAGTTTCAAGTTCATCCCCTCCTCCTCACACTTTAAATGTCAGTCTCAGTATGAAGGGGTCGGAATTAAAAGTACAAATGTCTATGATATCTTCCACCCAGCTGCTGCACTCTCTTTTTAAATATTTTTCTGTTGTTGGTTAGACTTAAGATCCCAGCACTACAACCACAAATAAAAAAACTTCCATTGTTCTAGAGCCATGAATTCTACTAGAAAGCTTTTTGTTTAACTGAGGTCTGTACTATCCACTCTCAAATGTGGGGGTAGGAGCAGGAAATTGAAGATTAAAAGGGATAGAACATCAGATGTCACTGATGGCAGAAAGTGAATGCTAGTTCCAATAACTGAGAACTTGCATTCCCTACACAAACTTACAATTAAATGCTGTGACTTGACGCTTCCTCTTCAGCTAAGTTTTGTATGTCCTTGACTATAATATCAAGATGGCATGAATATAACTCTGAAAAAATATTTCCCTCTTTTTCTTTCATCTGATTTTAAATCTCTTTGATTTAAATTCCACATGAATTGAGCTGATAAGTTATTTTATATGCAGGTGATCTCATTCAGTATGAGCATGCTTAATTGTCTAAATACAGACTACACATTAAAAAAAACAACTCTAAGGTATTTCAAGTTTCCAGGCTCAAATGCTATTTGGATTTTGTATTTTAGAGAAGGTAATTGACTTTGACTGGGCTGGAGTTAGAAATTGTACCGGAGAGAGTGAATCCAGAATTGATGTAGTGTCTATATGACACAGCTCTGAAAAGTAATTTATTTCCTCAATAGGCTCCTGTTAGATTGCAGGACTGATAGAAAGGGACTTCTTTGTCCAGAAACAGATGTTTTTGCACCCACTCTCTTCACATGTGATGCAGAACTGTTTTCCAGCTCACCACCACCTGCTTAAGTTCCTATTTACCTGCCTGCCTCCTTGAACACAGTTCCAAAGAAAGAAGACAGAAAAAAGCAACATAACATTTGCAATAGACTTCTACAGTTAAACAGTACCATCATCATATATCACATATGCCTCTGGAGTTGCTGTCACATCTGCATCCAGTCCTGAGAATGTATCTATTGAAGGAGAAAGAAAAAAATGCCATAAGAATTCAATAAAAATAATTCTGGAATAAAGTTTGAAATAAAAATATTTAGCCAGTCGAATTGCGAAGAAATAAGATAACAGACGAGAAGCTAAGTGCAGTAGTCAGGAGTTTTGCTGGGGGAAAATGGGTTCAGGCCTGCTACACAAATAAAGAGTCCAGAAGCTCTGCCCCAGGCCCCAGCTGCTCTGGAGCAAAGGTAGGCTGCCAGCAACTGCACAGTGCTCACATCTGGATTCGACAATATTTTATAGTCTCAGAAGCAGCGAATGTGAAAGCATTATATGCCAAAAAAACCAATCAAGCAATTAAATGTTTCTACCCAAATATTTTTGTGGAGGTATAAAAACAAACAGCCCACAGAGCCATGACATTTATAGACCATGCCAATGGTCTTGCAAGTAATGCAGCCTAAAAGGAATGGATTTGTAGAATGAAGTAATTAGTGCTGGAATTTCTGGGGTTTTACTCTGCATTTGCTCTACTCTGATCCTATGGAATGGCTGCCCATTATGGGTTGGGCCACACAGGTGTCATCCTGAAGCACTGCTTCTGCTTTAGTTTCATCCAACATGAATTCAGTTCAGGAAATCAGAGCAAGATTGCTCCAGGATGCAAACAAAAGCATAGCAAGGACAGATGATTATGAGGTACACATCAAAACCACTCTCCTGATCCACCCCAAAACCTAGTGCAAAAGCACCAATAGACTTCCCAGGTGACTATTCCTTTATATTATCTCAGCATCTCTGCAGGACATGAATCCAGCAACAGATACATCAACCACCGAGTACCTCATCTGTTGAATCCCAAAGGCTTTCCTCCACACTCTGAGGAAAGAGTTTCTCCTCATGTTGTTCAGGGAAGCCAAAGAGTACACAAAGCCCAGAACAGTCAGAAAAAGCCATGCAAACAAAGCAAAAGCACTTTTGCTATGCTGTGACCCACTGCAGGTACCATCAGAAGTCTCCAATGAAATGCTGGGGCTGGGGAGTGGCCAGCGTGTGAACAAAGACAAGAGAAAGACAGCTTTGACCTCAGAACACTTTACATACATTGGTAATGCTCCTGTAACACTCAATATGGAAGCAATAGTGTTATTTTTACTAAACCAGTACTGCAAACAGTGCAAAATTTCAACTGCCAATGTTAACTAGTACACAAATACAATCTGATATATTTTGATTTTGCTGATTGTTTTTTAGAACCAACAATTAGAGTATGACTGGTTTTTTTCTCCTAGAATTATTTTCTTTTAAATACACTGTGTGATTTTAATAACAAAATAAGCTTTAAAACACAGGAAATGGGTTTATTCTTGTCAGACTTTCATATATTATAATCTCAGACTTCCTCAAGGTAGACTTCCGCAGCCACTCTTCAGGAGATGACCCCCTTGGAAGTTACTTGACTTCTCTAAGGGTAGTCAGTCACAAAGTAGATCCTTTGCTAAATTCTGCAGATCCACCCACAACTGGCCGGCATCAACCAACATCTATAATGCATGCCTAATCTCTGACTGCCTATATCCAAGGAAACAGGAGGATCGGATGTGCCGAAATTTGAAATCTTTCACGGGCAGATTTCAACTCGTCCATGCTTATTAGCTAATAAGTCTTTGGCCTACCTACAATCCAGCAAAGCCAAATTTCATTTTCTATTTTTGTACTCAATTTCAGTGTCTGCGCTTGTCTAGCATTAGCTGTGTCATGGTGACGATAGGTCTGGTGGGTACTTCCCAAGAGACCTCTCACTGTATTATTTTCTGTACATACTCCAGCTGCAGTTCTCCACCTTGCTCTATCACCCTTTGCTGAAGCTCTTGAGTAAACCCTGCCTGTAACAAATGAGGCCAAGTCTTCCTATGACCACTTGCTGCAGACTTCTGGCATCTGTAAGGACAGTCTTGTCGTCTTACTTGTCTTACAAAATCCATCACTTGATTTTATCACATGTAATGCATGGTTAAGTCTCCACCTTTTTTTTCTTTGTGAGTTCATGAATAAAGTTTAGTTGATTTCACTGACAAATCACGCTTGTGTGGCCAAACTCCTCCTTGAAAGTTAAAGACTGCTGAATCTAGTGAAAAGCTGACAATAAATTCTGCTGTGTTGAGCAAAAATCCTGCCAGAGATAAAAGAATTTGCCAAAGCTTAAGTAGAATATTTGGCGGTGGGTTTTGGCGCTTGCAGCCTGTCTGTTTGTGAGTAAAGCACTTAGCAACAAATATCAAGCTTTGGCAGAAAAAGTATTTCACTAAATAATGTGGAGTAATTTCTAGACTCAGATTAAAGGGAAAGACAAGATAAAAATATAATTTAATACAATTTGGAAATGGTCAAGAGAAAACTGCATTAATGGTTTTGATAATTCAAGCAGTAGTTGTGCACCCCTCTTGAAATATACACTTCACTTGTTTAACAGTCACCATTAAATAAATATCACAAAGGTCTTTTCTTTTCAAGCCAGTTCCTTTGTGGAACAGGCAGGCTGGTTTGCTGTGTTTATCTAATCCTGAAGCAGGTTGCTAGAATTTAAAAAAACTAAAAAAAAAACCTTTTCAGACAAGCTTTCAAAATTACCAGGTAGGGACTAATATTGCTCAAGCTATATACCAGGTAAGAAGCAGAAGTGGAGCACCATCTTGTCCTTTCAGTCTTCCACTGTGAGGCATTTGCAGACATACTGTTAAAATGCCAAGCAGTTTATGAGTTACTTAAAGGATATTCTCATTGAACACATAGTCTGAATAAAAACTTAGTTTTCATTCATGCCTCTATGAAGTTGAAGGATTCAGCAAGCCCATCTGGTAGAAGGCAAAAAAACCAAGCAGAATTTTTTACATGTTCAGAAAATCACATGAAAATTCCCCACCTCACAACTCTCCTAAATATAACACTACAAAGAATTTTGTTGCTCAGCTTCTGGAGCCTACTTTCAGTTTAACCCCAGACATATTTCATGAACTTCTACTGTTCTTACAATGTGCATTCTCAGAAGACATCCTCCAGGTACCAAACAGCACAGGCCAAAAAAAAGGAAACATTACAGGATACAATCAGCTTTTAACCTAAGCAAAAGGAGCTGGGGAGTGCGGGAGGGATTCTAACTACCAAAAGTCATGGTACCCTTTAGGCAACTTGGAAAGTATGAGAGTCACCATATATTACAATATTTGTAACGCTTTAGTAAGTATAATTAAGAACCATGAACTTTCCATAGGGAAATGCAAAAATCTTCATATAAGTATTTAATGATATCATTTTTACATACGTTCATGTGTGTACACATCTGTGCATACGTACACATGCAAGCACACTTCTATAAAGGCACACTGCCAAACGTGGCTAATTGTTAATAAATAATAACACTATAGCTCGTTGTAATTCCACCTGCACAAGGAATGGACATCTCTGACTCATTAGTTACCTAGGGCAGCTGGTAAGGGAATTTTGCTTTCTGCTTCTGAGATTGTCTCCCAAGATGCCATCCTTAGATTCACTGTGAATTGATGAAGCCACACTCCTCCAGATCACTGCCCTTTTCGAAGTGATAGCTCAGCTTCCTAGGCCATGGTTACGCGACCTGCTTGTAAATCTACTCTGGCTTAAGAGATACAGGTGTATGGGAGGAAGGTGAAGAGCTTTCATTACCCTTTAAAACTGGCTGCTGCAGTTGTCAGATATCTGACTGCCAACATGCTGGTAAAGTTATGGCTGTGCTGCTATTGCCCATTAGTAGGCTAGGTTGAGGATTACAAATGGAAAGAATAAGCGTGCTCCCTGATCTGGTTTGGCAAAATAAGCTGCTAATTCACTAGCAATGCAACATCCAGGTGCTGAAAACATAAAACATGATAGGGAACAGGCTCAACACCCAAAGATTCTAGTGCATTTACATGTGCTTACTTTAGATTTCAGTTTGGCACCAAAACCTAAGCTTGTACAACTGCAACAGGGAAAAATGACATACACTGACACTGCTTTGTATTTTCAGATAATAAAGAAATCAGTGTACAGCTCTCTGTGCAGGACCAGGGTTGCCTTTCACCAGCTTCATCCATGCTGTGCTGCATTCCTGCTAGACAATCTATCTCCAAGGGCTGGCAAGAGAACAAGAATCTCACTTTGCAAATGCTGTTGCCACCATGGCTCGAAAGAGAGACTTTTCAGAATCCATGGTGATAAATGAACACAAAATAGACAAAATGAATAGCTCCCTCAGGTCCTTCCCTGGCCTGAAATCGAATGAGAAAACCTTTTATGTAAGTGCTTTGACCACAAAGCTACTGCCTAAACCTGTGCCCCTGTGAGTGAACATATGTGATAAAAGTGGATCCAACACAAGGTAAGAAATTTGCTGAAAACAACACAATTCCACGAAAAACTCCAGTTATGGTTAAAGTGGATATTTTCCAATGAAAAACTGTTTAACACCCAAACTCTTCTTCATATGCTCTAATCTCAGCTCCCACCTTATCAAATGGACCAAAATCATCAGAGGCAGATTCTTTCCCATTCTACATCCATATAACTGTGCTGTACAAACAGCATAGCCATGGAAATTCAAACAACACAAATGGAAATTACCTTCTGCATTGCACTCTGGCAGGCCATCGAACCCCAGGAGCAAGTTGCCCTCATCATCATACTCCCCATAGGTGCCTGGAGGACAGGTTGGTGTGGGTTTCTCGGTGGGTGGGTCAGTGGTGGTTGGTTCAGGAGTGGTGGTGGTGGTGGTTGTAGCAACAGTTGTGGTGGTGGTTGTGGTAGTTGTTGTGGTTGTTGTTGTAGGTACTGTTGTAGTAGTAGTTGAGGGAGTGGTTGTTTTCTTAATCATTTCAAGACCAATCAGAGGCTTTCCTCCAAGGCTTATTATTGGTTTATCTTGTGCACTTGCTACAGGTTTACTAAATCTGCTATGTCCAAACAAAGGTAATCCATCCGGACTCACCATTGGAGCACCCTTTTCATCTAGGAGAGAAGAACAAAACCAAAAAATCTCACCATTAATCCACTTCAGGCTTATAGCATTAAGCATTATTGTGTTTTATCACAGTAGATGCCACAAGAGCATTGACAGTGTGAATACAGCCTCCTGTCACTAAACTGACAGAAGACAGAGGGTGTTACTTAGGAAAGAGCCATGGCTAAGGAAGCTCAAAAATGGTTCAGAAGAACCTCAGATAAACCACAGTGGTGTTCACATTTTTCAGCTGTTTGATACACACTCCAGGGAGGTTTCACTTCAGAATCACAATGTGCAGACAATGACTGCATTTCATCTAAGTCACTCTCATAACTGTTCATGAAATGTATGATGAATCCATATTCTGCTCCTTAATGTCAAACATGTGCAAGGAAAAACTGGGATGAGCTGGCAAGATGCTGTCACTACAGATAAAGTTGTGTGCCAGATTCTGGATACTGTAAATATTCATGGTAGCCAGTTTACCAACAGGCACTGAATTCGTATTTGAGAGATCTGTACAGATAAACTGACATGCAAACACCAGTGTCTTCAGAGAACACACACGTGGCTTCTTACTATTTGTGGTTGGTTTTAGAAGAAAAAATGAAATAAACACATACATACGGCTGCTAGCATACATACAGTGCTAGCAGTGGGGAATAATTATTTCTACGTATATAAAGATGAAAACAATCATCAATTCTTATTCTAATCATCAATCCTTATTCTGGCTCAGTTCTGCAGTCCTTTCTGATGCTGACAGAAATTAGATGGACTTGAGTTATTCTTGCTGCCTCATACTCAGGAGTTCCACAGGATGCCTCCAAGCCTCCCCAGGTCCTGCAATGTGCTGAGTGCCCGGTGGAGACTTGAGGTACAAGCAACTCCAAATGGCTTGCATGGGACCTGGGGATGCCTGAAGCATTCAACAGCTCAAAGACTTGTACTATGTGTACAAAAACTGTAGAGCTTTTTTCTGTAAGAAGGAAGTTGTTACTTACCAACAATTGTACGTCCATCCCCTCCTAATTTCACTCGGAGAGGGTTGCCTTGGGAATCTTGGAGGTATTTTCCTTCAGCATTTAACACCAGCCCTCGGTCGAGATCTACAATCTAAAAGCAACAGACAAACTCAAGTTTAGCTAGCTCAAGAGGGAGTGAAATGAAATTGCACAGCAACAGAAATCCTGGGGAAATTCAGACACTAAGTGTGATGTTCAGGAATAGCTACAACACACCTGAACTTTTAAAACTAACAAAGTGTATAGTCATCACTGAGATATCACTGCTGAAGAAAGCAGATTTCCAGGAACTGGGCTCCAGAGCTGCACAGCCATAATCATATCACCTACTGTAGCTCTCGTGCGAAAAGGAGCAAATCCCCTGATTTTCTTGGGCTGCACAACTCCTAAGGTGAATTCCTGTAATACTGATTTCAGTATGACCCTGAGAAGTTTTAAAGATAGGATTCAGAATTATGTCTAAGCAAACAAAACTTAAAAAATAGACTATTTACTTTATATTGAAACAGCAGTGAAAACAAAGTAGCTAAGATCTTAATTGGGTTAGGAGACTGAAGAAAAGCCTCTGTCTCATAAAGCAAATACGTCTGAGAGCTTGGACTGAATTCCAGAGCTAACTGCAGTTAAAATCTAGTCCTCATTGCTATTTCAACCCCAAAATAGCTGAACCGTATGCTGTTTTAACCTGAGGTAACAGACACTGAGCCACAGAACACAAAAATGCAAAAGGTGTTAAGTGCTGAGAGGAAACTGGGAAGCAGACAGAAGCAGCAATTCCAGGTTGGCAAGACAGACTTACATCTAGTGCTGAGGAAAAGACTGTAGCAGGAAGGACAGCAGATGATCAGTCTCTGAAGCCCTCCAGGCCCCAGATTTGGCATAGATCCTCTTGCTTTACAAGGTGTTCATCCTGCTGCAGCAATGCCTTCCCCTCGTGAGGCAGAGAAATGCCCCATGGCCTTCCAAGGACCTTTCTAGTCCCCTTTCTGGAGTCTATTTGAAGTACTTTGGGCATGCTTTTCAAAATGCCTTGAATGTGACACACTTGATGCACTTTTTTATGTTCCTCTAATGAAAATGGTAAGATTGAAGTGGCCATAAAATAAATGTCTTTATGTGTCATGCCATGTGCAAGCAGCTCTGCTCACGCTAGGGAGACTGACTCCTACTGCTCAGCACTTGGGTGAACATGCAGGAAGCACCAGCTCCTTCGCTGCTTTCCTTCGTTAAAAACTCATTTTAAAGGATTTTAAAAGATAAGGTGTGGGCATGAAGGCAGTTTGTGGGGCTTTCCTACCAATGACATCTGAGTTCTTCTGCAAATACCTCTGGAAACACATCTGAAGAACGGCAAAACCTGCGTAAGTGCATTTAAAGCGCCGTGACTGTTACGGAGTCACTTCTTATTTCAAAACACTTGCTCAGGAGCTTCTACCTGGAGTGCGAGTCTGGGAGAAGCATTGCTGAACGTGTCTTTCACAGCAGCTATCCCAGACAGTCTCCACTCACACTGCACAGCAGACAAGAGCCTGCTGTGTCAAGAGTCCCTGAGTCACTGGGGAGCACAAATATCACCGACTTTGACAAAAAAAATGTTTCTCTAAATTTTATAGGAGTAATGTTATCGTTTAAAATTCAACCCATCAGGCCTTAAATTTAAAATGCTAAAATAACAAAACCCAGAATTTGTCATTAGATTTCAGTGGAACAGTGGGAACTAAACCACTAAGTACAGCTTCACTTTATAGCTGCATTGACTGAGGCCACTGCTTGCCTGTCTTTTCTTAAAGAAAATACAAATACAATAAAAGGCCAAAACATCTTGAATTCGTAGAGAAGGTCACCCTACCCACTTTGTTCCTTGAGGGCCATTGATTACTTTCTGTCCGCTTGGTTTTCCATTATTACCAGGGTTGACTTTTCCATTTCCATTTCCATTTTTTGTTGTAAGATTTGGTCTGCCATTATAACCTGAAACAGGGAAGAAAACACACTATTCTGAAGAAAGCTGTGCAACCTACAAGCCGTATTTTAAATTGCAAGTAAATGTATCTTCTGGCTGATCTGAATATAAACGAGAGCAGAAAGAGCCCTCACCATACTCCACAAACCAGGCACTCAGTTTCTTCTTAGAGCAACTGTTGTGACACTGTCAGATTTCTGCAGCTGACACAAGAATCTGAAATTGTTTTTTCTGAAGCGGTTAAACACTCATGGTTTGTCTCCGTCATGTTTATTTTGTCTCTTTACTCCCTCTTTTTTTTTTTTGAAGAAAGCAGGGCAACATTTCTTGATGGCACTACAGTCATTAAAACGTTTGTGATCTTGGTAAGCGTTTCAGAAGTAGGATGAGGGAAGAAACAATTATTAAACACAACCACTTGTTCAGTCCTATCCTCATACAAAGCTGTAGTGACAAACTGAAAGGAGAGAGGATGAGAATTATCTCTATATCTATTTTTTTTAACCTGGAAAAGGAAGAAATCTTCTTCTCTAGCTGAAAAACCACTGCTAAACAGAAGCACACTCAGGTCACAACGGGAGAAGCAGTAGCACTGAGCTGCAGGGCCCCAGCTCCAAAAGGGCAGCAATTTTCACATTTTATCTCAGAGACTTGCCTCCAGAAAAATATAATGGGAAATAAAAATATATAAACTGTAAAAAAAATTAACTGAACACTTGTTGGCTATAACTTCACAATTGCGTTGCCAGTAGTAAGCTTATATCACCTCCATATAGAAATCTGTTATTTTTTTCATGCCATACATCTCATCCTCCATGGTATTATTCAAGGTCTACTCCCATCCTAAAGCTCTTTAAGCTGGTGAACCTCTACACAACACTGAGTCTGACTAAAGCATACCAGATGCAAGAGCCCAGCTGCACAGTCCTCACTGTGTAACCATGAGGCTGCACTGAACAAAACATTATTACCTACAGGCAGCACAGAAGGTATTTACAAAAAACACTCAGGTCACTAAATTTTAGATGTCCATGCATTGGAGGGAGATAAAGTATTTCTACCTAGCAAAGTCATTGAGACTGTCAGGGATTTTCCACAGGTGACATGAGGAATCAATACCTTGATGTGTAGTGGCCCCTCTGTTCTACTACCCTGGTCAGTAGTTATTCTGTCAGAAAGCAGGTCTCTAACTTTTGGGGTAAATCAAGCCATAAAGGTATTAGATGGCCTGGCTGTAATGGGCACAATCTCAACAGATATGGACAACCCTGAGCTGTCACTTAGAAAAAAAGAGGAAAGTGGCTTAAAAATTCATTAAAGAAAACATGGAATGCCAGGGCATCATGAGGAAACACCTCACTATCTAGGCACAGGCAAGGTAGTACTATGGAACCTACCAAGGCCTTTTAGCAATCCATGATGAAGAGTTATGTACCTGAGAGGCTGTCATATTCTGAGTACAAATGGGCTTTCAATGAGCATTCAGTGAAGTCATTGCTCATTAAGGAACATAGCCCTTTTTCAATTTAGCACCTAACTCTGTCACCCTCTCTCTGGATAATGGGATCCTGTCCAGATCAGACAACAGGAGAAAAGGTCTAGGGCACCACATTACACCAAACAGCCAATGTCCTCAAGAACTGGGCTTCCCAGCAACCACCAAAATAAAAAGCGACACATTATACTTAATAACTGAACTTGCATTCGGCTGGAGGACTTTTCATCTAACTGCTGATCTTAGGAAAAACACAATTAGTGAGATTAGTACAACAAAGGCAGGATACCTGGTCTGTAAGGAGGTCTAACAAATTGCCGCTGAGAAGGGCTCCCTAGCCTGGAGTTCAGTAGTCGCTGACGAGGAGATGAAGTGGAAGAAACTGCTGGAGAAACAGTGTGTGTGCTGGTAGATGCGGCAGAACGGGGCCAGACAAAGCTTGGTTTAGATGGGGAATGCTTGTTAGAGGACTGAGTAATCCGTGATGCTACGGCAGAGCTTCTCGGTGATTCAGGAGAAGACACTTTTAATGTTGGAGGTTTTTCCATCTCTTCCTCTTCAGGACTTACTTTGTGAGGTAGAAGAGTGTCGATGGATTTTCTTTTATTGCTAGTAGTGTCTTCATATACGTTTTTGTTACCTCTAGAAACAGAAGGGGACCATTTTGCTGCTAAAGATGTGGGTTTCTCTTCCACTTCTTTCTGATCATGTTCACTGTAATAATCATCCTCTTCATTAGAAACTGACTGATGAGATTTAGATGAAGAGGAGGAAGGAACTTTTTGAGGAAGTTCAGTGTTAGACATTTTTGAGGGCAACAGACCATATTTTTTCTCTGTTTGGGTCGCTGTTCTTGTAGCAACTCCTGAGCGTAATGAAGGACGAGCTTGTCTTGCAGTGGGTGACAACCTTTGATTATACTGGCTGTCTTTTGCTGTATCACTGGCAGAACTGGAGTCTGGCTGAGTATGTTTTGGTTTGTAGGAAGGTACCTGAGAACCTTGCTGCTGTTGCTTTGATCGAGATGAACTCGAGCTTCCCTGAGAGAAAGATGCAGGTAATCCCCTAGAAGAGGACACCTCTTTAAGAAACAAAGAGCGCCTGCTTGCTCTGTCACTGCCCTCTGTTCCATCCTCATCATCATCTTCCTGCAACTCTTCATTACTTTGGGATGAGATGTGAGATGGGAGGCGCCGGCCCCTTGAATGCAGTATGGAAGGACTGGTTTGTGCCCTTGGTGGAGGCTCTGAGTGGGAGGTCTTCTCCATGGGAAGACGAGAAGAGAATGACTTTCTAGGCAAAGACTCACTTGGTTTTGATCGAGCAAGCGTTTCTTTTAGCTCTCGATTGCCCTGCTCTTCAGGTTTGTGTTTGGAAAGAGAAGACTGCAAAAGAGAATGCTTTTCTGGAGCAGCTGTTTGACTTTGTTGTTCTTCTGAGTCAGAGCGGGGTGATTTTTCACCATGTGTCTCTCTGGTGTGAGAATCAGAATCAACCTGAGGATTTCTTCTCTTGGAATAGATTGCTGAAGAAGGCTGCCTGGAAGAGGGCAAAGAAGGAAATAAGGGGTTTTCACCTTCTGAGTCCTCCCTATAATTCTTTTCAACATCCTTTCCCTTGGATTTGGTGCTGGTGGAGGAGCGAGAGTGAGGTGAAACAGAAACAGCAGACCTTGATGAGACTGCCACTGCAGCTAATTTCGAATCCTTCCATGTGTGGGAACTGGAGCCTGAGGATAGCCTTGTTTGCTGTGACTTAGAGCTGGGCTGTCCTGCTCTGTCCTCTGCTTCTTCACTGTCAAACTCATGGCTATCACGAGCATGAGGATCTGCTGATTTGGAAGCGGCTTGACCTAGAGAGCCAGACCTACTGCGATGGCCTAAGACACCCTCATGAGAGACAGAAGACTGCTGATTTGATGGCAAGGCCTGGCGACCAGGCTCTAAAGTTTTAGAAGACACTTTCACCAGCGTGGGGTCTGGCGTCCCTTCCACATTACTTGCAAGACCAATACTTTTGGCAGGCAGAGGATGGGAAGAGGTCTTAGAAGGCACATTATTGTTGTTTTGCCTCAATTGCTTTGTTTCATTATCTGTGTATCTGGGAATGGACGAGGCAGAAGAGTGTTGTGATGATGATGGTAACAGTGCTGGTGGCTCACGTTTCTCTGTGCTCACTGACACCTCAGATGTGTGGGTTCGAACAGAGGTCCTCCGTGAGGCAAGGACAGGGTGGACTGGCCGACTAGAGGACAAGGGTTTAACATTCCTCCTCTGGTCCTGGGCTTTTGGTGGTGATGTTGTAGCTTCCTGGGAGGAATCGCCATCATCTGTCACCTCAGTGGACTGGAGGTCAGGTTCCAGCTCTCCTGTTTTTCTAGAAGGTAACTGAGATTTACTTAGGACCCCTCGAGTCAGGATTTTATTCTTATATTCAGAAAGAAGACTCTTTTTATCACTAACACTAGGTGAATGAACAGACAACTGCTTAGAAGAAGGTGATGGCTGGGCTTTTGAAGAAACAGAAGAACTTTGAGAAGGAGATGAGCCACCATTCCCAGTCTTTTTAGCCCCTGAATTATCTTGAGTATTTGTCTTTTGCTGAGCAACTGAATCCTCATGAGCAGCTAGGGGCAAAAAGAAAGTGTTTATTTGCAACAACAGAAGATGCACAAAAACTGACCAAGAGAAGAAACCACCCAGGTAGCAAGAAGAACAAAACAACTGATGAGAATATGAGACAATAATTATTTCTGTATTAACCAGGCTGTGGAGTCCAGCCAAGATAAGTTTTCGGTTGTACAAAGGTACCTATGTGGAATTACTGTAGCTTGGGTAAATGTAGACCAATTAAAAACAAATATCTAAAACAAGGGACTGCAGCACCCTTTAAGCAGAACCAAATCTTCAGCAGAATTTAGTCATGTTGATGGCATGGTGCTGCCATCCCATGTAAAGCTGTGGCCCATCTAATTAGCTAACCCAGCAAATGTCCTGTCCCTACAACAGTAACTCTTTGGCAAGAGTCAAACACAAGGAGTAGTATCTGAGTAAGACACTAAGTGACTTTTAAGAGTGTGAGCTGTCAGGAACAGAGCAGCCAAAGACCCAGAGCATTGCATTCTCTGGCCTTTGGATAACAAGAGCACGTAACATTGTCATAGAGCATGGCATGCATTTACTTAAAAGGCTAAAACGCCCATAAATATGTCCTTTACATGCTGCAGAGTGACAAACACTTACTTGGACAATATAGTCATGAAAAGAGCAAGCAGAAACAATATTAAGGAAGTACAATCCCACGGATTAGAGAGAGTGCAGAGGAGTTAAGCTAGCAGGAATTAACACAACTGAGACCAAGGCAAGAGTGGGTGAACTACACCATTGGTTCAGGGCTTGGTGCTCACCTGCTGGGATGGCGACACTGAAGGCTTTTGACTGAGGACCCGGTCCCCTCCTGTTTGCTGCACGAATTTTGAAAACATAGCGCTCCCCGGCCTGCAGACCATCTATTATGGCTGATGTTGTAGCTCCAGAGTAGGTGATGGACTTTGCTCCAAATGGCTTGAGAGCCGGGGCGTATGAAAGAATGTATTCTGAAATGATTTGGCAGACGGTTGGAAGGAGGAAACTGAAAACAGTCCTGTTTCCAGCGGACAGACTGTATGGGTAGGATGAATTAGAACGTGCATTACTAAAATTAATACACTAGCAATGCACGCCGAGTCAACAGCTGGAGTACAAAGACATGAGAGAGAGACATACGTATATATGTAGGTTAAGTTGAATATTTGTTCTTGTTCAGAGGAGATACTTCTACCAGAAAATATCAGCACTGCAGATTTGCCAGGTGGTAGCAACACCACATCTATCCAACAAAATCAAAATCTGACACACTGTGTTTAACCAGAGCCAGGGCCAAACACCACAGGAGAGAGCAAAGCAAGGTCTGGTTGCTACTTCGAAACTCACCCTGTTCTCACCTTTGAGTTCTGAATTACTTTGATACCTGTGCTCTGTCTTAGCTTTCTGTATTGAGAGAAATTTCACCCCTATAGGAACAATTCAGAGCATGAAGAGGAATCTTCCCATTATACTCCCAAGGAGTGCAGGTGAGATCTCAGACATGTGCAAGCTGTTTTCTTTTCAAATCCTCTGTAAGAGGCACAGGTTATCAGACAAAAACAGGGGTTTGATAATAAATTTCATGGGCCGCCAGCTTTCTCTCTCTACATGAAAACACACAATTATATCTGAGGAGCCACAGTGCCACAACAGGAAAAACTCTAGAACATAATAGCATCTCTAAAAATAGGAAATGTAATTTTTTTCATCTGAAAGTGAGCCCATATTCATTGTGTTAAGAAATAAGCCACACATAGTTCATCAAAATCAAGAAAAAAACCATAATCAATATTTTATAGGCAAATACATTTAATGCTCCACTGAAAACTAAATCAATGTATCAGAAGGCATGGTAACCTTTGAATCCTTTTTCTTTTCCTTTTTTTACACAGGAGTTGCTTCCATTGCAGAGACTGCTGTAGCTTCTGATAACTCTGAAATGGCTACTGGAGAACATTTTTTCCCATTATTTTAATATGTGGTATAAATATATAAAAGGACAGGGTTGAAAAACAAAAGGATAAAAAAAAAAAAAGTTCCTGATTACCACATGCTATCAAAATGACCATGAAATGCTAATTCAGTGATTTTATTTAGCCAGTAAAAATATCTTGTCATTTATTTAGTCTAAAAATAAGACCTCTCATGTAAGACTTCATACTCAAACAACAATATATTAGATGAGTATAAGCGTTCGGCCTTTGAATAATAGGTATCTTCAAAATGATTGTCTTGGATGAATCATCTAATAACAATGCAGACAAAACTGCAAAAAGGGCTACAGATTGGCCAAAATTAGGAGCAGACTTGAAATATCAGATTATGTCCCTGCATGACCCTACTTACAGAAATAATGATTCTTGGATACAACTGCAGTTCCATTGAAGCAATTGGCAAGACTTCTACTGACTTCAAAAAAGGAAGGAATTCCACCACTGCCCTGAATAACACATAAAGTAGGTCTTGCAGACATGGTGTACCTCCCTCCAGGCCAACGGGTTTTTAAATCCTGAGATACTGCAGTGCTGATAAGGGACCCCCAAACACTTGTGTAATTTGAGAACACAATCCTGTCAACCACTGAAGAACAGGAGGCTAAAAAATCAGCCTCATTTTCAGAGGGAAACAGGAACAAAAATCCCAGAAAGAGCTTTTTCTTTAACTCTATGCAAAAACATAGCCAACTGGCAAACTATCTTTATTACTATATACAATAACACTATAGTACACAAGATTTATGTATGATATCTGCTAAAATCAGATTTGTGCTTGCTTCTTAAGCTGAGGTTTTCCAGCATGACAAACTTGAAGTAAAACACAACATAAACCCACTCACTTTCTTGGCAACTACTCAACTTTTTCTTCTTCAACTAATTCTTAAAAATCTTTCTGGAAACTTCCTTCTTGAGCCTCATTTTGACCTGCTTACTAATGGGAGAAGAGGTAAAATGTGCATGCATGATACCCCAGGAACCTCTGTGACATCCCAGGCAGACAGTGATGGCGGCTTCTCAGTGGCACTGTGGAGACACTGGGCTGGAAACATGGAAATCTTGCTTGGGTTTAATCAAGAGAAAAAGTCCTGGCACAGCCAAGGTTCCAGCTTACTGCAGGGCAGCAGTCTGACTTTGAGAAGACCAGCTCCTTGAGGGAGTTATAAACCAGCAGTGAAGACTCACCTTTGACTTTTCCTTCGCTCTCTGGAAGAGCATCCCAGGATGCTGCTACAGAGGTTGGCTTCCCCTTCAGTGGCCAAACATCCAAATTTTCAGGTGCACTGGCAGGAGCTGGGAAACAGCCATACACAGAAGAGGCAAGTAAGAATCAACGCAGCATACACCTTTTGCTCCATCTTCTCATAGCAGAGATTCCTACACAGCTATTTCAAAGATAAATGTGAAGACTGCACATGGCTCAGGCCCATGCTTGCCTCTGTCACATCTCTCTCTCAGATGGCCATAGTGAAATTTTATTCCATTTTTTAGGAACAGGAGGTCTGCATAAGACCTCTATCGTGGCTTAGTTGGAATGACACAGTGATTTGGTTGTTATGGACCACCTCCCTGTACCAAAGGGGCCTGACAGCTTCTCCATGGTGGAGCGAGGATTTAAATGTGCTGTGAGAGTAATGGAGGCCAGGCTGCTCTTCTCAAAGGAAGAGGCACACCTAGCTGCAGGGGTCCAAGGTGCTGACCTGTCCCACAGAAATACCTAAGCCATCTCCCCCTGTTCTCCTTGCACCACAAGAGCAGCCTGGTGTGCTCTCCTGGTGTGCTTCACTTCAGGGATGCAGGCAGCAGCACTGAGGCCTTTCCCATATTCCAAACCCTCTGCTGCCCCAAGCAATCACTTGGCTCATTCCGGCTTTCCCTCAAGTCAGCCCTATTCCACAGCTCAAACCCTAAGACCTGTGTTACCCCAAGGACTCTTTGGATACATACCTGCCTCCGGGGTCCGCTGGTAAACAGACACGCTCCATTTGCCTTCCTTTTCTCCCTCCAAGATCTGGATGGCAAACTCGTACATAGTGTCTGGCACCAGGTTCTCCACCAGTGCCCGCCGGTTGGACACTTGCTTGTAATCCCACCTTGCCGATTCCCCCTTTTCCCGATAGCGAACATTATATTGCCTGGCATCACAAACACAGGAAGATAAAAAGTTTGCATGTGGAAGCCTAGCACTAACAGAATCAGAGAGGAACAGGGATGCTTTGCCCTCATGTAGCCTGCTGGGGCTTAGGGAGGAACCTACTGAAGTGCAAACAACAAAGTACCAACAACAACAAAACCCAGGATACTTTAAACAAACATTTTTGCCTTCCTCTAATGGAGTGTGATTGCTTTCACCCCAAGGGATGGACCGCTCTTTCAAGACTCTTACTCAAAACACCCTCCTCCCTGGGGGAAAGCTGCAGGATTTTCTGAATTGAGCCAGGCATCCTGGGGGGCTGCACACCACCATCTCACTGCCCCATGGCCATGAACATGGCCAGATTGCTGGCAGGGCCTCGCTCCCACAACAGCACCAGTGGCTCAGTTCCCACGTGTCTGCCTAGATAACTGCTTCCACAAAGAAACAGAGAACATCTGCAATTACTAGTTCTCCTGCTGTGACTCTCAGGGTATTTCGGCACCAGTTTGCACAGCTCTTCAGCGTTCCCAGGCTGAGCAACACAGTCCATTGCTTTCAGACCTCTGGCAGGTTCCAGCCCATTTCCTTGTTTGTTTTGGTCTCCAGCTGTCGTAGCACGCTGCTACAAGCCAAGCTCTCACTCACAGGAGCCCCAGCCTGCTCAGCCTCAGCTGCATGGGGCTTCTGCAGGGTCAGAGGATGCAGGGTGTGATGATGGGTGTCTTTCCCACTGCAGTGATGCCTCCTTCACCCACAGTATGGTCATCTCAAAGCTGTAGTCTGTTTTGACAATCCACCTCCACACCTCACCTCTGTGGGCTGCGCCCTGTCCCCCACTTCTTCTTTCCCCACGCACGCTTGAGGATTTGCTGACTCTGGTGATATACCACCACTGGAACAGCCAAATGCCCCAGCTGGTGCTGGCAGCATTTCAGAAGGGATGTAAACCCCTGTAGTACAACACTTACACAGATCTCTAAATGCTAACAAGCAAGGTGCTGAGAGGCAAGCTAAATTATTCTCATAACCAACAGCATTTAAATAAATGCAAAAGCATTCAGTAGATTGTTGGCAGCAGCTCCCCTTCCCATTTAAAAAACCCAGGGCTAAGTACCTATTTGCTGCAACCTTCCGCTTTTCATACAGGGGGTCTGTCCAAGTAACAAGCACGGACTGAGAGGACATAACTCGAACAGTTACGTCTTGTGCCACCTCCACCTCTTCCTCCTCTGAAATGGCAAAACAAAACAGCGTATCAATAACAACACTGGGGTTCTCATAATAAACAGCCAGTGTCTTCAACTGACATTGTAACATCCACACAGCATAGCTGAATTAGAAACACAGGTGGGAGTGGAAAACCAAGTACATTGATTACTGATGGTATTCCATGGAAAGATCATATCCTTTGTTAGCTGTGTGCCTGCAGGACCAGAGTACTTCTACAGTACATTCTACAGTCGTTCAATATTCTATTGGTCCCCAAACTGTTACCCACAGCAAATGTTTTATTAACATACTGATATTCACCATCTCTGCCAAATGCACTGCCAGAGGTACCTGGAGAGCAGAAATTTTGTCTTAGAGAAAATGTTGAGATTTTAAAATTTGGGTTCATTTTGAAGGGCAATAAAACTCTTCCTCAAAATTTTTTTCACAAGGGAGAATTCCTGCATATTTTATGTTTTTGAGTGCTTCAAACAGGTTGTTTAAATTCAGCTTTTAATTTTCTTATAGTATAAAAGGAAAAGAAAAAGAAAAAAAAATCATTGAAGTGGGCTGTTTTGACATATCAGAATACCTTTTGCAAATATTTTACAAAGTTTTAACATTAAGTGAAATTAATTTGATATTTTGAGGTTTTTAATTTTGATGAGGTTCTCTTTTCTACCTGTCCATCAGAGTTGTTTTAGTCTAGTCTATCTACTGGCCAATGAAAGATTTATTACTTTTCCTTACTAGTGTAATAGCAACTACTTCCAAGTCTCCCAAAGGCACAGAATGTACAAGGCACAACCTTCCAGCCAGAGTTTTATAGACAAGTAACATTGGAAAAAATATTGATGTCTCAGGAAAGGAAAAGAGCCAGTAAACTCTGGAGGATGATCTCATTCTCTAGAGATCTTACTCATGTATGACTACAATTCAGGGAGAGATTGCCCTTCTCTTCAGCAAGTGGCACGTTAGCCCGAAACCCAGCACTGCCTGCACAGATGGCGGGCAGCAGGGAGGCACATTTCCCCTCTTCCAATCAGATTCTTAGCACAGAGGGTTCTCAGACAGTTCCAGGTTTTCCAAGCCAAAGAGATATTAAACAAAAACAGCCAAGAGGACCCATCCACTACTCACAAGTGGCTTAGGGGTCCTATTTACAAAGTTTTGCAGTGGGAGCATGTGAAGAAAGAAAGTGAGCATGAGAAATGTGTGGGCATCACCTCTCCAGAAAAAGTGTGAGATGGGATTTCAACACAGTTCAACCACAATTCTCAGTTCTGGCATAGGTGTTCATCACCATCAAAATATCCTAAATGCTTTGCCATTCCCATGCCATTCACATCACAGTGCAAGAGGGTGAAAAAGCACACTGGCATGGAGATGACTCAGAATCTCACACATCCTTTTTGACCATGGCAGCGGCATGTAATGCCTTTTTTCCAAAAGAAAGTGAAAGCTTTTGCTGACCAGGTTGACACTTCCGGTAATCAACCCTTCAGAAAAGGGGTTATAGATCTCAGATGAAAGAAGGCATATCATTTTGGGGGTCCTGGCTTTGATTTAATCTTCTCATGCAGTTACTGCAATGCATAAAATTTGTCAATAGATAGAGAGGAGGAGATTAAAGAAAATAAAAACCAAACAGAACCTCAGAAACTCTACCAACTCTGTTAGAGAGTTGTATTATTTTATTAATTCTGCTTGAATTAGAGAATTGGAGACATCCATCAAGCTCTTTAACACACAGAGAAAAACCTAGTTGCTCCAGCACCAAAAGACTTTCAGTGTAAAAATCACAAAGACATCTCTGCTTCCAATTGTCTCCACTCATTGACAGTAGATGTGAAAGAAACATACCTGTGACTTTTCTTTTAGTTAAAGACGACCTATAGACAGGTTGGCTCCGTCCTTGTGAGCTCCTTGATGGCAGCGAAACCACGTGAACTGACTCAGAGGCTGTGCATGCAGGGGAAAAACAGAAGGTTTCCTGTAACCTTTTTCATTTAAAAGAAAGAATGGATTTCAGAGCGGTCCCACCACATGCAAGCAGAATCTGAGCTATGGCTCTTCTCTCCACCCTTTCCCTCTGCTGTTAATATGATAAACTTGCAAATGGTGTCTCTTTGAACATAGCATCAAGTTCTACAATTTCTACCCTATCCTCTAGGTAATATCCTACCTCTGATAAGATACAGAACACAACTATAACAAGTATTTTCATTTATAGGAAGAAGGGATGTTGATAGCCAGGACAACATGTGATGTGTGCTCACCTGGCAGCCGCAGGGGACTACAGAAGTGTGCTAGCTAAGCCAGGTGCTATCAGGGAAATCTGACTCACCTAATTTTCTCGCTTCCTGGTTTTGTCGCTCTTGCGGCATCGGAGCATAGCTCATCCTTCGGCTGCTCTCTCCATACCCACGGGGGTAACCTTGGGATCTGCTGCGTGGGCCTCTGAAGCCTGCTCCATAAGGTGGTTTCCACCGAAAAGGTAACTTGCCATCTGGAGACTGGGCTCGCACTCTCAGAGGTCTGCTTGGCATGTCTTTCTCTTCAAAAAGTAAGCAAACACACACACAAAGCCCCTGACAGTTATTAAGAAGCACATGACAAGTACAGCAGTCCACATATGTCTGTTGCAAGAACATCTATTAACATCAGAATAAAGGGCATAATTTTATAGCTTCTTAATTTTTTCTATAAAACCAAATTGCAGTAACAACAAGCTTTCCAAGTGGGATGTACAATACCCAACACTGTCTTTTCCCAGGCCCTTCAGACAGACTGGTGCAAGACCCTGAAAGTGAAAACATATTGTAATACAAGGACTCCTGCCAGAAACTGGAGATGTCTTGTAGCTTTCCTGTTTAAATCTTTTCCTTTTCCTTGTTTTAAATCCCCTTTCCCTAGTTCAGGCACACCAGTACATTATTTTTTTGGCCAGTGCTAAAGTTCAGTGTAAAATGAAGCACTGAACAGTTTTACTATTAAAAGCAGGTTCTTTTCTCCTAAACCCATCTCTAATGGTTCTGCTCCTCAACAGACTCATATCTAAAATGTCTGTTCTGCACATGCCTCAACTCCTGACTTCCCAAACTCCCATTATATGGTCCCTTGAGCATCCAGCACTGTAAAATGTACCTCATGCAAGCTGGGGTTTTTTTTAACATTTGCTGCCACGTTGACAGCGTTCTTTTAAGAAGTGACACTGATGCAAAGATTCCTCAAGCAACCAGTCTGGTTCTCTGAACAGCATCTCCAGTTACCGCGCAGGCTGCAAGCAGGAAGAAATGGGCGGGTATCACCAGCCAGCACTGAGATATCGTACATGTAGAGGTTTTTCCCTCGTATCTTTCACATTTCACACTCCCAATAGGTTTTTCTGTCTTCTCTAGTAATGCCATTCCACCAAGTACAGAGGTTACAAGGTGTACTCACAGCCTCGCTTGCTGGCTATGCCAACCATTGCAATCACAGCAGGGTCAAGAGAACAAGAGACTGGGGCAGACAACTGTCAGAGGCCTGGACAGACAACAGAAGAAATGCACCAAAGTACCCCCTGTCAGAGCAATACTGAAGTTGTCTCTCCAGCACCAGCTCAGGAGCTCGTATTTATTCATTACAGCACTTTAACACGTCACTTTAGGTATTGATATCTGCATGTCCATATATATGCCAAAAAAAGGTATTTTTCCAATATTTCTACTTGGTGACACCTTCTATAAACAAACTACTCATTGGTCTTGATCTGCTGACAATGCTGCATCTTCTTAGACACTCCCAACACACATTCTTCTATTAAATTACCATTTGGAAGGAATCATAGCAACTCTCAGAGCTGTTTGCAGAGTTTCTCTTGAAATCACTGTGAGAAATGCAAGGCTTCAGTGCTCATGAGGTACATAACATATGCAGAGAACCACACAGTTGCAGGGAATTCTGCTTTTCTACTGAAATATTGGGCAGCAGCTTAACATGGTAAACCTTGCCTTTTTATTTTGCCTACAGAGACACGGATCATCAGTTTAAACACATGGACTTCAGCAGCTTGTCTCTTCTGGCTGCTCCTGACCACCCCAGCAAAACAAAACAGCTATAAAAGCAGATTAACTAGCCAATTAAGCTGATTTTACAGACACTTTTTGTTGCCCCAGCAGTATATATTAGCTGGATCACAGCAGATGAGCTGGTCCCAAGTGTTTAACAAACAACAAATGTTTTTTGCTATACAATAAATATAGTTGTTTTCATGAGGGTCCCTGACCACTTTCCCAGGAATGTTCTCAGTCACATACTCTATTAAAAAACCCACCTTACAAGTGACTTCTTTTTTTGGCTCTCTTGAGCAGTTGCTCAACAGAGATTTCAAAAGCCCGTGAGTCACTGCTCATACAGGCACACAGCCTTCACAGTAACATCATGGAAAACTGAAAGAGGGCAAAATCCAAGCTGGAGCGGACATGTGAACGTCTCTTCTCAATCTCCTGCTCAAAGACAAATTACCTCCAACACAGCATGAGGCTAGACTTGGCTTTCCCTAGCTCAGTCTTCAAAATTCCCAGGATGAAGATGTCAGAGCTTTCCTGTGGAGCTGCTCTGGTGCTGTACCAGCTGCCTGTGGTGAAGGCTTTTATCATACAATGATGGAATCATTTAGGTTGGAAAATCTGTTTAGGTTAGTTCCACCTGTAACCCAGCACTGCCAAGTCCACCACTAACCCATGTCCCCAAGTGCTGCATCTCCATGTCTATTAAATATCTCAAGACATGGTTACTCAACCATTTCCCTGGGCAGCCTGTTCCAGTGCTTGACAGCCCTTTCAGTGAAAAAAAATTTCCTAGTATCCAATCGAAACCTCCTCTTGGGTGACTTGAGACCATTTCCTCTTGTTCTGTCACTTGCTGCTTGGGAGAAGAGACTGACTCCCACCATGCTACACCCTCATTTCAAGCAGTTGTAGAGATTAACAAGGTCTCTCCTGAGCCTCTTTTTCTCCTGGCTAAACAACTCCAGCTCCCACAGCGTTCCTTTATAAGACCTGTGCTCCAGTTCCTTCACCAGCCTCGTTGCTCTTCTCTGGAACTTGCTCCAGCACCTCAATGTCTTTCTTGTGGTGAGGGTCCCAAAACTGGACACAGAACTCAGGTGTGGCATCACCAGTCCAAGTACAAGGGTACGATCCCTTCCCTGGTCCTGCTGGCCACACTGTTCCTCATACATGTTCCTAATGTCCAACCCAAACCTCCCAACAGCTACCTGCAGCTGCTGCCCAGCATTACGGCGCTACATGTGCCTTGCTCCCAACAAGAAGTGGCTTTCTTGCCGCCTCCCATCACGGAGCAGCTGGCTGCTGAGAGATGTTGCTCTGTCCTCCTGTTTGTCAGACTGGGCCATCACCACTCCCTCAGCATCTCACTGGAGCCCATGTGCCACTGGTAGCCACCACATCCCCAGATCTCAGCATTTCTCCTGAGCATCCCAGCCCTGGCTGAGGGGAGTAACATCTCCCCTCGACCAGCCACGCTCTCCCAGGTGCCTGCAGTTTGCTGGGCTGCTGTGGAAGCACACTGTGCTGGCTTCTTCTCAGCAGCCCTGTACATTCTGGGAAGAACACTGCAGCCCAAGAGCTCTGCTTCCCCAGTCAAAGCTGCAGCTTTCAACTGCAATTAAAATAGAGTTGCAAGGGATGAAGGATACAAAAGGAACCAGCCCAGCCAGAGAGCCATATGGAAAGTATTCAATCTTAAACAAATGTGGTTTTAGGCAAAGAGAACTGTATTGACCCTAAGGCTGAATGCAGGGGATCAGCTGAGATTTTAAAACCAGGGCTTTCCAAGGCTTCAATTACTTTCCTCATGGTAGCATCACGCTCTGCTACCCATTGTTCCCGTTTCACTAGTTAGTTCCGGTTTCTGTTTATCATTCCTCATCACAGTTTGACCAGCAGGAGTCTGAAGGTACCCAAGATGGAGTTACCAGCAATGGTTAAAATGGCATTGCTAATAACTGCTAATCCATCAAAACCAGCTTTTTTGTGTGACGTCTGTACCAGGCTTTACAAGAAAGGGATTGCTCATTAAAAATGAAGAGCAGCAACAGGAGCTCACCACAGCCCAGGAGCCATCGGTCCGGTCCGGCATAAGGCTGGAGGCCCTGACCTCAGCCACACAGAGGAAGAAGATGAATCTGGGTTCACACCTCCTCATACAAGTACCTACCAAGCTGCTGTCCCACCAGGTTTAGACATGCCAAAGGGTCAGCGCTTCCCAGTCAGAAGGACACTTCACACTTCTTAAGTCCCCAGCAGAGTCACTGTCTCCTGCAGTCACAGTCCCTGCACCTCAGCATTCTCTTGTTCTGGTCTCCTGCTCTCATCTTGGCTCTGGGAAAAAAATGTGGATTTCCACAAGGAGGATAACCCTGGGACTGTAGAGACTGAGCCACAAGGAAAACTCATTGTGTCCTAAAGACCAGAGTTTTGTCCTCCTGGCAAGGCTCATTCACGTTCAAAAAAATCCCTCAAAACCACCACTACCACCACCACCACCAAAAATCACAACAAAAAATAAAACTGTCCTAAACAAACTACACTCAGCAGAGAAAGGATAGGAGAAGGACAAAACAAATCCCATGCATCACTTAAGTCGTTCAACTCCCAAGGTAGTTCCTTCCTGTGGGGATACTGAACTCCGCAGGAATACTCTTAAACTGTCGGTGTTGCAACACGGACGGCAAAGAAGAACAAAGGTCTAAGCTGGAGACAAGGTTGAGAGAAAGTGAATTATTCATTTAATTACAGGCGGGATTTATATAACTCTTGCATTGGGATATGGCAAAAGATCATCGGTCTCTCGTCTAACCCCCTCTCCAAGCGATTGGCTGGACTTCACGACACTTATTTTAAAAATATTTTCTACTTAGATTCGTAACAACTCTATGTACAAACAACACTTGCATGATGTTTAGAAAACCATCTTGCTTGTTCGCATGAGAACCAAGGACTTTCCCACAGAATACTTGCAAAGTGCTGGATTTTTCCCTGCCAGCAGCTTTTCAGCATCCACATTTAACAGTCTTAAAAGAATTAGCTACCAAGTACTTGACTGAACTTACTGTTGAGTCTTCCTCATCTGCCCATTATTTACCCCTGTAAGTATCTCTGAGTATTTTCTCTCTTTTGTTCCAAAACTGATTTAAGAGCTTTCTGGACCTCCACTCTGGTCAAACTAACTCAACTGGTAATCATCTCCAGAACTCATCTAAAGAGCCACCTGCACGTACATTAAAATAAAATGCTTTTCTATATTCTGGAAAACGAATAAGAGTCACTTCCTTGTACTCTCTTCAGTACAGAAGTCCAACATTACTTAGAACTGCAGGAATCTGTGTATAGTATCTTGGCCCCAAAAATTCAGTGCTGATTAGAGCCTTGGTATTGACTTTTCACAGATGAAATATCCACAAGCATTGCCAAAATTTCTCTGTGTGTCAGTACTGTAGGAAAGCATGTTACAAATCATGTAAGCCCAAAGCACGAGGTCTAAGCTGAGGGTAAAACACCCTCTGAACAACCACACAAGGAGGCAGCTTGCACTTGCCAAATCATACAGATTCTTCAGAGGGTCTCATCAATTATCTAGCAAAGGAAAACACAAAATAGCTCCAGAAGAAAAAGGAAGTACTGACCTCTAGCAATCAATTTATAACTGCTGGGAAAAACACACCAAGTGACTCAAACCTATTAAGATACAAGAACAAAAAGAAGTTGAAATTTGAGGTTACAAAAAGTCAGGCACTTCAATTTACCACCACAAGTCTAGGTACAAATTTTTCCTTTTGTCTTCCATAGTGAACAAAAACTTTTCTACACTTTGCTTCCAGGTGCCATAATTTCAGGACTGGAAAACTGGACCTGTAAAATGTGTTCTGCTGCAGAGATGACACATAACTTGGCATAGTCAGTAGACAACATCCATATAGTTTATAAACAACTATCAATCTCTCTTTTCGCTTCAGACAGAAGTCTGGGAGCCTGAGCACAGTGACCCAGACACGGGCAAAGTAACAGCTTGGAGACAGAAACTGTAGCTGCTGAGAGATAACAAAGTCATCAGAAAAGGCCAAAAATGGTAGCTGGCAAATGAAACCCTGTAATGGGAAACCTGACCAAAAATCATCATAGCCTGCACTGCAACAGCAAACTGGTGGGACTCTGAGGGCTTTTTTAGGGGCAAGGTGGTGTTTTGTTTTCTATTATTTTAAATTAAGTTCTAAGCATCAAATGAGACTTACTGATTCTGAACCCTGTACTTGAGACTACTGCTGCTTTACCAGACAAAACAGGATGAAAGATTAAAGAAAAAGTGCCAAACTGCTCAGTTCATTTATCTTCCTCAAAGAGTAGATCCCCGTCTTAAGAAGTCCTTAACTGCTTCGTAAGCTCAACCAGCTGTCCTCTGAGGTAAGAACCTTGCACCACTGACAATGTGCAATCCAATTTCAGAGCTGAGCAACTCAGTTTATAGACACCCTGCAGTTTTCTTCTCAAAACCCACCACCAGGACTAGAAAAGTACCTCAGCCAGATGTGACTCCTAGATTTCTGAGCTATTTCTTTGGAAAACAACACTCTGTATACTATGCGTATCTGTAAGTGTCCAAGCCCTACCGCCATGAAGATGCCAGCTGTACTTGTAGCAAAAAATGATTGTTAATTAATGAACAGGAAAAAAAGATTCTTCAGCTGGCAGCTCTAAATTTAACTCCATTTGTGCAGTATGACTCTTCGTAAAACATTCACACTCATATTGTACAGGCCACTCCTAGATGCAACTGCATAAGTGGTGACACTCAAGTTCAGGACACACATGGCAGACACATCCTAAGGCAACTCTACAGGTGCTCTGTTCTGGCAGCTTGTGAAACCAAGACAGGATTCTGCCCAGGGGTGCAGAAAGACTGAGGGATGCCACCCCAACAGAAAAGACCAGGACAGCCAGCGAGTAAAGCCTCACACCTATGTGGCAGTGTTCATGTATTGACTGTATCATGGCCAGACCTTTTCAGAAAGAAGTTTATTGTTTTAAAAAATACTTTGCAATGTGGTCACTGCTTTCTTCTTCATGCCCCCGACAGATGCTATTTTCCACATGGTGCTCTACCATCTTCCAGTAGGTAAATCACTTTGTG
Organism: Oreocharis arfaki; assembly: GCA_013398015.1. Lineage (NCBI taxonomy): Eukaryota > Metazoa > Chordata > Aves > Passeriformes > Paramythiidae > Oreocharis > Oreocharis arfaki. The sequence goes on along the minus strand of VZRR01006558.1, from coordinate 815,591 downwards.
CATTGGCTCTAAGGGTTGGGGCAATTCTGATACACCATCTTATTTTTTCTCCCTATTTGAAACAGATTATGAAACAGAGTGTATTTGAAAAAGTGAAAGCAGAGCTTTACTAGCAAAGCCAGACATCTAAGTTCTGTAGTCCTTTTTTCAACCTTTGTTGATTATTCATGAACAGGAAAAGAAAAATGTCATTATACCGTAACTGAAGAGCACAGGGGAAAGAAAACATCTCACAATTCTCATCCATCAATCCACACAGGGGTGGCTGCTCTCCTCCTCACCTTCACATACTCTGACTGTTACCTCTCACCATACAGCTATCCCCAAGCTACATCAGCAGAAAAAAAAGTAAGAAAGAAGACAGACACAATATCACAGGAAGACACTTGTTTTCCCCCCAAAAATTAATGCCCCATGTCACTTTGGCAAAGTGTTACTGGATTTTTTTTAAGTTGATGGTTTGATGCAAGCTTGGTTGAGAAAATGTGAGCAATTTCACCAGCTTCAATGAGGGCTGGATTGAGGCCATCCCAAGAAGAGTTCACTCTGCAAAGATATTTCCTGCAGTGGGTGAGCCAGCTCAAACAGTGCTGATGTGGCCCTCCAAACTGCGATGTGCTGACTGCTCCAAATGCACAAGACTCTAAGCTCAATTATTTCCTTCAGACCTGCCCTGGCACAGAGCCGAACACAAGCTCCAGTGGGGATCTTCAGAGCACTGCAGCAGTTAACATGCGTAAAAGCCTAAGGAGATGACCAGAGAAAGCAGGACTGAAATGGGAGAACAAATCCACCCTGAGGCTTACTGGGTCGGTAAGCCCCCTTAAGTTTTAAAATGCACTGTTAACCTTTCCCCTGTGTGGGCTAATCAACTCTTGTAATGCCTCTAATTTATACACTCAACATCAGATCTCCTCCTGGAAATAAGCTAATCAGTCAAAGCAGTAGAGGCAAGCGACATAAAAATCCTTTGTTTCTTGTAGAAAAAAATAAAAAATCGTTTAGCACATTTCCACACACTTCTGCTTGGCGCAGAAAGCAGGGACTGGAATGCTTTAGTTCCTACAAAGCACAATGGAATCTGTGCCATAATTCACTGGGCTCCAGTCAGGAGTTTTGGGCAGAGGACCAGTATCCAACGGTAATGTCTGATTTAAGGAAAGCGATTCATTATACATCTGTAGAGGAGTTACCTGGCATCCGGAGGACATTCTTTAAATTGACAGCGTCAACAGAAGTTTCCAGTGCTCCCTTTGAAGAGCCCTCTGAATGCTAAGCACAGTGGACCAGGGCATTTTTCTAACTCAGGAATGTAATTCTACACGATTAACACGTGTATTATGACTAGGAAAAACCAGCAGTGAGTTATTGAAGGCCTCACGTCCTCCCACTGACATCAATGCACAGGCTTCTTTCTGCATCAGTGACCTTTGAAGGGAGCCCACTGATGCTGGGCTGTGTCTGTCTCTCACACACACTGACTGTGGATGCCTCACATCTGGGCTTCTCCAGTGATCAAACCACTGTGGTGGCAAAGTCCCCCAGGAACCCCACAAAAGCTGTCAGAGTGCACTGCAGCCATGGACCTGGTCTGCAAGTGCCCATCCAGGGTGTCATCCACCACCTGCCTGTTCACTGAGTTGGAGGAAAGGCGGTACTGGAGAGACAACAGCTTTGGGGACTCCTTGAAGGGACAGAGCAGGTGAAACCAGCTGGCAAAGGTATGGGGTTGCCCTCACCATTTGCCAACGTCACTCACAGGCTGAGCTGGGAGACTCCTTTCCATTCATTTATTGGGCTGTAATTGCCTGTCTGTTCTCCCTGAAGACCGTGCCCTTGGTATCTTGCCCTAATCATCGTGTTGCTCATCTACATCTGCTAGTGCATTTATACAGCCAAAACCTTTAAACTGCAAGAAATCATCGGGTGACCATGTTGCTCATCAGGCAGGTATGGGCACTACAAAAAACTCCAGCATTAAAACAAATGAAGTGCACAGTCACTGCAACTACATGTGAGGTATGGACAACAGGTATATGGTTGTGCACACTCCTTACAGGACATCCTCCTCTTGTCAGTCACCCTGAGGACAGAGCTGCCTTCTAACCCTGCTGCCTTGTAGGTGTGACTGGTTGACTTGAACAGGCATGATTTTAAAACTTGCATTTTCCATCTTTCCACATCCTTCTCGAGAGATGCTGTGGACAGCTACACCTTATAAACAGCTCCTTTGCTTTATTCTACATAGTTGTGTCACTACAGCAAATATTTTTCACTTACAATCATCACTTGGAGACTGGCATTAGTCTCATGAGCACTTAAAAATATCCCTCACCACATGCATTTGAGTTCTTTGACGCAAGAATTCATTCAAAGGTCTTCAGTGCTCTCCCAGCTTAAAGCATAGTAGTTCCCAGCTTAAACCTTGGTAGTTCCCTGCTGAAGCCTTGGTAGCACACTTTTGTCTCCAACTTATTTTGAAACCTACTCCTGCTCTGGAGGCAGAGGCATCAAGTCATTGCTCCGTTGGGTCCAATGAGAGGACAAAATCCCCTGAGAGTCCAGAAGAATTGAGCAGGTGTTTTGCAAGCTCTCCTAGCTGCACAGCTCTGGCCCTGGGGCTTTTTGTTGCCACCCACACTAACGTGCATGGCCGGGGCTCGAAAACACATGGTTTACATCAGGCCACTGTTTCAGTTCCTGGAGAAATACAGCCCACTGTGCAACTCAGCAGCCACTTCTGGGAGAGTTAAACATGAAACCTATTCCAGCAGCAGGCCTCCTGAAAGCTTCCAAGCATAAGGCAGTGAGATGGATATAGATGGATATAGCATACTCTGTAAATTCAGCCACAGTATGTAGGGGCGTGACCCTTCTAAAATAAAATCCTCAATCGTTAAGAGAAAAGAGAGCAGCATTTATGAAGAATGTACTTTGTATGTCATAAAAACTTTAATTATTCCCAATTCCCTAATAAGTACAAAACGGAAAAAGCTGAACATTTGGCAGACCCATTTCGGAAGTGTTTCCAAAACCAGCTACTCCAAAAACAGCACTGGAAGGTGGCTTTTAAACCTGTCACTCAAAGTATCCCTTTATCTAGATACATTTCCTCCACCTGGCTGTCTAATACTAACTTGCATTGATATTAGTCTATTTTTCTTTGGGCTTCTCATCAATGTGTATTTCAAGGTCCTGATTAATATTAGCTTGCTTACATTTGAAGTACTTGAAGTTCTTCATCTGGTGAAAATAATTTTGTTTCTGGTGGATTGCTCTCTTTCACATGGCTTAACCATACCAGCCAGAGATACTGTCAAAATGACTGACAGCATAAGGATTTTTCTTCCCATGTAGGACAGAGCCATAATTCTGACTCCAGCTGTTCCTTGAGAATCCAGAAAACAGTCAGAGGATTAGGTGGTATCATCGCCAGAATTAGTCTTACAGCCTTTAAGTTTTTGGCAACAAACAAAAATCAGATCTATAATATTTGACTAAGTTTCAAATGTTAATACAGGTATCCTTTCAATCTTTGTTTACTGATTTAAAGTCTAACCTTTTCTAAACTTAAAAATGGAAGACTGTAAGGAGGTACTGAATGCCTGTGGTACTCTACTTCGACCCAAAGCTCCCTGGCTTCAGTGGAAACCTCTACTTTATATCATGCCTGTCATTGAAAATTTGATTTGCAAGAAGGGGGACTCACTGATTTTACAGAAAAACAAGTTTATAATAAAGCTCACCTATTTCTTTTACATCAACAAAGAGGAATAGCTTGAGGTGTCAAGGGATCTGATAAAGCCATTGATCCCAAATGATTCCATACACACCCCTTTGACTCCTCATCTGCAGGATAAAGGGAGTATTAGTGCTTCTCTGCTGAAGAAATGCACCTGAGGTTTCCCACTGCTGACACTGCATTGCCTCGCAGGACTCCTGGCTGTCTCAACTGGCAGCTCCTGTGACACTCAGATTCTTCCTAGTGGGCAAGAAACTCACATTCCTTGGCTGCACTGGATATTCAATTGTAGAAGTGGCACAGATATCAACTTACAACATCTTAAGCCCTATTTCTGAGATAAATCAGAGCCTGAGGCTCCTTTAAATAGTGCAGTCTGAATTTAATCTGACTGCAATCACAAACATGACAAAAGCACAGCATAAAGTTAAAATAGACCTTGTTTTCTTCTAGATAATCCTTGTACCAGCTGTTCTTTAGCCCAAGTCAGAAGTTCAGTGACAGGAAGGAAACCTGCCTGAGAAAATTAGGACATGAACCCACACCAAGCAACTCATGCCATGGCAAGACATTGTCAGGAATAAAATATCCCTCTTCAAAGTCTGTGTCCTTCCACGCTGTGTTCATGACTGTAGTCACCACATTGTTTCCACCTCCAATTTGTTCTTGTTTTCATATTTATGTTCTTTATTTACTATAAACTGTGGCAACTTCTGTGTTTCTAACAGTGTAAGATGAAGCACACACTACCTCAAAATCGTGTAAGGAAAGTCAAGAGCAAACATAACATTGCTACAAAGCTAACAGACCTAAAATTTTGGTTAATTTCCTCTCAAAAATTAGGGACACCTGACTCATACTACTTTTTAATGCGTATTTTTGTTGTTAAAGAAGATATTGAAAATACACTGTCCATTGAAGAGAAGTGGACAGCACAGAAGAGAAACCCACAACACAGTCCAGAATACCTGGAAGCCACACCTTCCCTTGGACATCCTTGACTTCCACCTGCATGCATGCACCATCCTCACACTCTCCTCACAGCGATCTCTACAAAAGTTGGGGCCTTAAACAGCATTGGCCCTAGAAACACAGCTTAATCAATTAAGTTAAATAAGCCCGTCGGTATCACAAGTGGTAACACTCTCCTTCGTGGAGAGAAGCGGGCTTTAAACACAGTTCACATCGCTCTCTCTGACTGCAGGAGAAGGTAGGACAAGAAATCCCTGAGAGATTCCAAAGGCAGCAGGATCCCCCTGAGCAACTCCATGGCTCCTGAGGGCAGACCCAAGGGCACTCACACATCCATCTGTCACTGGTGCCTGGGGTAAACTCGTGGGTTTCAACAGGCTCTTCCATGCAAGCTCCTGGAGAGGAGAGGGCTTCCCTTTGCTCTCCACTACCCCAGTCTGCTTCTTGTCCCTCAAACATTTCAAAGGCTGTCAGAGGAATGGGGATACTCTAAGTGCTACTTGGAACCCAGGCAGGATTTTGGCTGCACAACCCATGATGAGCAGCAACACTCTCATTCTCCTCTAACAACCTGGAGAATTCCGTGATAACAGCAGAAGGCATGAAGACAACACAAAGCGTGCACCAGGATGGATATTACCCCTCTTGTGAAGTATACTGACTCCCACACTGAGAGCTGTCCCCTCTGAGACACAATCTCTACATGTGTTTCTACAAGAAAGAATTGACTGCTGGTACAAATGCACATGGTACAATCCACCACAGCAGTACGAAGAAATGACATCACCTACTAGCATTGCTCCATTTAACTGAAGTTTCTGGTCATTTCATGAAAACCTGGAATAAGAATATTTGCTCAGACTGACTGAGTCTCAGTGGCTTTCTCACATTCTGTGAAGCTAACACTGAGGAAATGTTTTATTTAGAGATTTCCACACGAGGGAATACATGCAGAGTTTTCTTTAAGTTGAAGGTGAAACTGATACTTCTCCACCCACAGCTGGTGCCCACACAGCTATGGCTAGATTGGAAGAATGACAGGATTAGAAGCCCACAAATGCCCTTCTCTCCAGCACTGACACCAGCATGGAGGTTGCACAGTGCTGCTCTGCCCAGACTGGATGTGGGTCCTGGATGTGTGAGTTACTGCACTGCACTGCAGCTTACCCACATTTATTCTCACCCCCACGCATGAGACAACTTATTTCCCTCTAGCTGGACCTCAAAGGATGCCCACAAGTGAGGCAGTAAAAAAGAGAGAATATTGTTTCTAGGCGGTCAGGCCTCACCTCCACCACTGCTCCCTCCGCCTGTGCCCGCAGCCTGAGGTAGCTTTGAAGTGGGTTGGCAGGGGACACAAGTCAGAGCCAAGAGCATGTGTTTCTGTGAGCCAACCTCTGTCCTGCTCCCCACAGCTATGGCCATAGATCTCCAGTAAGGAAAACACACCTATTAAAATTGTACTGCTCATTAGGAGGCTAACTAAACCGTGACATCTTTATGCTGTGCACCTGGATCACTTCTTATGAACCTAAATCTTCACTCCATTGCTCTCCTTTCACATCAGTGCAATCTCGTTAAAATCAGTGGCACGTTACAGAAGCGGTCAAGAGAAGAATGAGCCCCTGCTCGTTCAAAGGCTGAAGAAAACATTGTACGTGATTATCCTGATGGAAGATATGGACTAGGCTTATGGGAAGCCACAGCAGGCAGCACAGTTCACTTTCTGCACCACCTTTCACTCCAACATCCATAAAGCACAAAGCTTCGCATGCTTCGTTCATATTATTTGCTTTATGTGAGAATTTAATTTTTCATTAAATACTTCCATCCAAACACCCAATTTCCTTCCAAATTTCTCTCAGCTGTAGGTTGCTAGGATGTTTCACTGCCCATCCTCAAAGCAAGAGATAAATGATAGCCTGCAGACTACTCTGTATTGGTTTGTGGCAAGCTCTAGGAGGAAAGTGACAACTCTCAGCCACCTTCACCTTTACATCCCCTGAAAAACCTGCTCATATCGGGCACTTTAACACTCAGCAAACGGATTACTTCAGTCATTTGTGGACACAGCAACAAGTGTTAACTAAGCCACAGCTAGTAAAAAAACTCATGGCTTCAACTGTCATTAAAAAATCTAGGATTTTGAAAATTTCAGAAAACAGTGATTTTCACTTAGACAAAAAAATAAAAAGGAAAAAGACGATCAGTAAGGTATTTCTGAAATGAAGACTGGGTTTGAATCCAAAGTGTTGGCAATCTGTATGCTGTGGTTCTGCTTTTAGTTCACTCCTTTACGCATACCACAGACTTCATCAAATCATGCTCAAGCATCCTACTCGCGTTTGGGGGGGTTGGTTTATACCACTCTCTGAAACCACCTCAGTATAGATAAATTTGCTCCTTACCCAGTGAAACAGCACAGATATTTTAATCTACTGGAGATTCATATGTTTATGTAAAGTCTTTCCATTCCATCTCTAGTTGAAGTGCATGTTCAACTTTCCATTCGAAACTGCCAAAAATACTTCAGATTCACAAAGTCAGAGAGCAGGAATTCAAGCTTCATCGTGCATTGAAGGAAAAAAAAAATATTTAAACTCTCAATTTTTATTTCATATTTCAAAGCCTTTCATAAATCAGAAAAGTTGGTTTCCCGAGGTGCAGGTTTGCTAAGAACAAAACACAGGCTCAACGTTAGTCTCTGCTCTTTCATTAGCAGCTCTCAGTGATTAAGTTTCTTCACAGAGACCAGAAAACATGCATCTTAAAATAACACAGCCTTTGCTGCTTCCTCTTAATGGAAAATGCAAATAAAAACCATTAAAATATTATTTAACTGTCTCTAATATAAAACTGTTCACAATTCATGTCTTGAAATAACACCCGCGCTGATTCTTCTAAGTAACTTTATTCCACATTATTTATCACAAAAGCTCTTTCAAAAACTGCACATGTAGCTTTGTACCCTAAAAGAGAAGCTGGTGGCACACGCTCCAAGGCTCCCAAAGTACAAAACTTGTAGATCCTAGATCAAGTGCATGCCAGGGAAATGGACACAATACTATTATCACTATTCTTAGGAGCTCATGTTAGGCTGGGCTCATATAGGCACAGATCTTCATTACCGATAAATTACTTTCTCATTTCATTTCATTTCCAAAGAGCAACTTGCTGCAGTCATGTTCAAAGCAATGTCCCCAGGGCTGTTTCACATGTTATAAGCAGTTCTGTCGTAGCTGAGCAGACAGAACTGAGACAGCAGCAGCCACTTGGACTCACCTCACCACAGCTTGCCAAGCACTAGCTGGGACAAAGACTAGATGGCAAAGATTCTACCCAATTAAACACCCTTGAAAGGCATTGGAACATATCAAAAAGATGCAGTCACAGCTCTGCAGGTTTGCAAAGGAGAATCGATGCCATCTTCCTTAGGTTAGCCCAGCGATATCTAGAATTGAAAATACATGTATCTACATTGGTTTGGTCTCCCATGTTGAGGTGCAAGACCTGCAGCTTCTCCCCACAGAGCACAGAATATCCCTGACCAGTGGGATATACAGTAAGAGGGGCCTCTGATGAAAAAAATCAATCCTTCATGTTAACAAAGCCTCTGCAAAAATCAGGAGAGCAAGTCTCAGGAAGGACTTCCAGAGTCTTTACCATGCCATAGCTAGCAGCCTGCTAGAGCCATACATTACCAACGTACATGGACTCCTATTTCATGCTATTTATGTTTGGTGTTTGAACACCCAAAGTAGGAGATTTCGAAGGAAGGATGCAGTGGAAGGGTGTATTTATGCAGCCCACTCTCTGACTGCTGCTGGGTGACCTGTGACACTGAGCTGGCACTGGTGCAGTTCAGAGGAATGAAGCTTTCTAATACCTAAACACCCACCTAGCATTGCCTGCCCTGCTTGTGAGTTCTGAACCCATCACCCACCCATCGCCAACTCTGGTGACCTACAATGAGGTGGTGATGAACAGTAACTCCCCTTCTCTTCAAACCTGAGCTTCTGATGAAAACCCACCCTTACTTCTGTGGCAGTGGCATCCTCTACTGCCACAGGGCTTTGACTAGATCTGTATGGCATGCAAGGACATGTTACTCAACAGAGGTATGGGCAGCCTGAATCTGGGAGTTCTGTGCGGCCAGTGGGAAGCAGCCCTGCAGCGACAGCAGAGACAAAGTCCTACCCTGGATCCCTCAAACCAAGGCTGGCTGCTAAGAGCAAGGCAAAGAAATCTGCACTATTTTACAAGTAGGTTAAGCAACTTGCTACCGTTCTGTGGGTTGGCCATCTGCTACCATTCAGTAGCACAAACATTTTGCTAAAGCTGCAAAGCTTCCTGAAACACAGTGATCTCCTTCCATACAAAGGGGCCCCAAATTACTCAAAAACTCCTACAGACATTTTGAAGTTTCCCTATTTTCATTCTCAGTTTTTATAGGGACTGCTTGCAACCATAACCAAAGTTTGGGGGTTTAAAAAATATATTTATACATCACAAGCAGAGAAAAAATATATTTGCAAAAGGTCCAACTGCAGAAAAAGCCAAATGGTTCACTTCACATTGCCAAAAATCTTGCAAACTCTATGTCTAATTTTATGAGGCTCTTCTGTTTGGATTCATGGGGTCTGCTTGTGCCACCCTTACTGCAATTACTAGCAGCTTGCTCTGTAAGGGTCCAGTCCTAAGAAAAATCTTGCTTTGCCCAAAGGAAAGCAACAGGCAGAACGGTAGGTATGTGCTAAAAATAATTCCCCATCTTCAGGCACACCACCTTCCTTCAGAAACATCCATACTAACCCATCAGATACTCTGATGCTTCTGCCCACCTGACCATGAGGTCCATCAGCTACCTGAGCTCTCACTTCAGCTTTCTCAACTCAGCTGAATCCTTCCTCTCTCCCTGTTGGTGTCAAAAAAAACCAACCAAATCTTGCTTTCTCTTGTATTTCCTTCTCCCTTCCCTCTGTTGGCATATGCATGGACAGTTCCTTCCCTCCACTCCCAACAGCAGTGTGGACACCATCCTCTCCCAGACACACTCCCCCTGTGATGCTGTGCAGGCACAGCTGTGCCCACACCATGCTGCCTGTGACTGCCCTGTGCTGGCATAACACAGGACAGCTGGCTCGTCACCACCACAAGGAAAGACTTAAGCCAATGCAAAACCATTTCTCTTTTAACTTCACTTAAGTTGTGGTTTCAAATCTGTTTCCATCCCTCCAAGGTTTCACACTCATTCCCATTCCCACGTCACATCATCAGCTGCAGGTTTCCAGCCTGACCTGCACGATGTGATACCAAACACAACCCGAATCCCACAATGTCTCATACCACTCACCATTCCTCCCTGAGAGTAAATTAAACAGCTGCTTTGCAGAGGAAAGTAAGTGTGTTTGCAGAGGTGTCTGGCCCTCAGCACTCAGGACTTCCAAGGGGCATGGCACATCCTGCACTGGCAGCTGACTTGCTAGACGGGCAGATGAAGAGCACATATGCTCTGAGACATCTTGTGGCAATAAACTTGCACTCAGCCACTGAAACCCAGCATCTCTGACCTGACTGAAGACATACACAGTGTCCACTGAGCATTCAGACCCCTGACTCCCATTTAAGCATGCACTCAGGCTCTTGGAGGACTGGCTTGACTTACGGTAGCCATTAAGAGTGAAGAAAAGGAACTCAGTGCCCTTGCACAGCAATCATCACACTGCAAACAAAATAATACGTTACTGTACACATCTAACATGAAAATTTGGTTGGCTAACATTGCTATTTAAGGTTTAGACTTTCTAGGTTTTCAATACTGCTGCTGCGCCATCACAGAAGAGCTTTTCTTTTCTGTTTAATTTCATTTTCTCTTGGCTTTGTTTCTTTGAAAAGACAGCAATTTTGCTACTGCATACATTCAGCTTTGGGCAACTGGGCAACTCACGAGACATCAGTCATTACTTCTTGTTTGGAAAATTTCAAGTAGAAGAGAGTAGGGTCTTAGGCTGGGCAGTTCTTCGGCACTGCTGCATGGGAAAAAGCATTCAACTCACTTTTAAAACAGGGCCAGTGGAGCTTGGGAAAGGTGAGATGTCACTCTGAAAGTTTGTCTTAGACCTTTGAACGAAACCAGGCCTTGTGATCCCCAGCCCACATCCCCAGTAACACAATCCTAGACAGTTGCCAAATACATGTATTAAAAATACATGCGACCTGAAATCAGCCTGAAGTCTCGGACCAGCAAAGCCAAATGGAGCATTTCCACCACTGCCATTTGGTTTCAAGTAGTTTATAGCACCTCTTCTTTGGGAGACCAGAAACATCAAACCAACGGCACAGCCGGGACAGAGGCTGACACGAAGCTCAGCTGATGCAGACAGCAAGGCTGCAAACACACAACCCAGAGCACCCACTCCTGCAAAGCGCAGCGAGCCCTTGGCCAAGGCACCGGATCGCTGTCGGCCTCACACTGCTGGAGCCTCTTGGCTCCCGAGCTGAGGGACATCTGCAACGCATCCCATGCTAAAGACCACACAATTACGTCACCAAACTCGGCATGGCTTCAAAAGGTGATGAAAGGGAAAGACACGCAGACTATGCGAAAGTGCAGCTTAATTGCTCGTGCAGGGCCAGATTCTGATGCCGTTAGGTACTTCCATGGGGCTGCCACATGAAGCAAGACACTACCCAGCAGGAATTACAGCACCTAAATCCAGCTCTCCATCTATCTGGCTACAGCCTGTGTCCTGCAGTGCTCGCAGAGCTGCCCCAAGATGCCAGCAGCAAAGGCAAAATTAAACACTGTCTTCCTGAGGCTGAAAACATGAAGCCTGGCTACTTCTCAGGCTGCAGGGTAGGTGCTAGGGGTGGGCACTGGGTGCTGCTCCCACACTCCCCTCCCTCAGCAGCAGGAGCATCCAGGGGCTCTGAGAGGGCTGGCCAGGCAGGTGGCAGGGCTCGGGCTGGTCTCTGGGTACTGCAAGCTTCCAGCCATGGCAGTGTGTTTTGCCGGCTACATTTGCTGCTTTTCATTTTGGGAATTTTAAGGCAAACTCAGTAGTTTTTCCCTGATACCAGCTAAACCCTTCTGTACACCCTTCCAAGGATGCCACTCTAAAAGAAGGGATTAAGCACTTCATAACAGAACACTAAAACAAATCACGTTGACGATTCAATTTCTCTTATTTCTGTCTTCTTTTTAGAGACAGCGAAACACCAACATTCCAGCTCCAGCAGTCCTGAACTTTTTCCCAAAAAAAAATTTTTCAGCCAAAATACTGCTTTCACCTATAGAGTAAACATAACAAACAACCATTTGAAGAGTGGCCTCTTCTTTTACAGCACATGTATATATTAAGAACAACCAACTCCTCCAATGGAAAAATAATCAGTTTAGTGCAGGAAGAATACAACAGTTGGAAAGATTTGCTGGAACCAGGACCATTGCAAGATGTCCAAGAGGACTTAATAACTATGTAATAGTGAAATAGCTGCACTGGAACTGTGAAATATGAACACTCCACAGCCCTCAAAGAGTAATTTACTCTCTTTAATGAAGAGCTGATTTGATGACTGAGTTACTCACTGAAGAGTGGTGATTTAAAATGCACACTTCTCCAGACCACTTTTTAATATGTACATAGTTAAATTTGGATGTACATTTTATGTGTTCTTCCAGGATGAGGAGAAGCTTGGACTGCCTTCCTCACCACAGGATTTCAGTATTACATTTGATGTAACTAACAATTTCTCTTTGTTTAAGAAGAGCTCTCTGTTTAGAGAACACAATTTCTGCATGTCTTGGGTCCTTCTTCCACTTTTCCTTGCTTCTCCTATCCTTGGGACTATTTGATTTAAATACAGACCTGCCAAACACAAGTGCCTATACCAAAAAGGAGACAACATGCAGGCTGATTTCAGAGGCACTGATGAGTACTCAGCTCTCACCACAGCACAGCAATGTGACACAGCCAGGGTACACAATCCAACCTGTGGGAAAAGTTGCTCTGGGCACCTGGGAAAAGTTGCTGTGTCCCACCACATAGATGTCATTTATGAAGAGCTAACAGCGGGCCAGAGCCTACAAGTTCAGGGAGAGTGAGGTACAGTGACTGCTGTTTGAGAAAGGTACAATTTAACCCAGAGAGATTTTAACCATCCTGAAAGTGCTGTGAACAGTTCAAAACATGTTGAAGTTTAAACACACATTTGCAGAAACTGAGTAGGAGAAAAGACCCTACATGACATCCCAGGCAGCAGTTCCAGGGAACTGGGGAGGAGGAATTGCCATTTCCAGAGCTACATGATCCAGAAGCCATGTGCCTTAGGAGGGCAGGACGCAGGACACGAGGTCTGGAGAGAGGTGGGTACCAAGCCCCATCCAGCAGAGAGGAGGCAGAGGGAACTCAGCAGCCTGCACAGGTCTTGCTGGGGACTAGAAGCACATGAGCTGTCAGCACTGCCTCTCATCTCCCCAGGCAAATCAAGACCACGCAATGAAGGAGACGCTGTGCAAACACTGTTTGATGTCGCTCTTGTTAATTCTGCTACCAGTACAGTAGTTAAGCACTCAGCCATGTGGTACACTGTGGAAAAAGTTATTTTTCATTACAAGCTTGTCTAAATTTTAAAGAGGAACCAGGGAAAGCAGACACTTTCCAGGTGTTTGTACACCCCCCAAAGGAAATGAATCCAACTACAGAGGTGCTGCAGGCAAAAGCTGCTCGTGCCTCAAGTAAGAACAAATGTGAGAGCTGGGATCAGAGTGTCCATAGCCAATCTAGCCAGGTACGAGGACAGTGAAGAATCCCACTGGTCTAAATGCCTCTTCGGTAAGAGGCAAGCAGTGGAGATGCAGGACTAGACCACACCACCCCTCTAAATCCCTAGGCATCCAGGGCGTGGAGGAAAGTTCAGGAACGTGTGTCTCGAGACTCAGAGAACAGACAGCAAAGCAGAAGATCTCAGCAGTTCTTGGTTTTTTTTTTTTAAATCTTGCGCTATTTAAGCCACTGTCTTGATCTTGGCAGTGCTTATTTTGGCACTTCAGTTTGTGAACATTCAATGCAGACTGGAGGTTTTGCAGCCAACAGTGCAACAGAGTAAGGAGCAGTATAGCAAACACATACAAGAAAATGAATACATGATTTCAAAGGCTTTCCACGGGGTCATGCACAGCAAAGGATCTTTCAGACAACCTCACATTTCTTCAAGACACCCATCACTCCTCTACTGACTTGAAAATGTAAGCAACACCACTCCTCAGGGGCTATGGTGTTAAGTGAAAACATAGCCAAAATGCAAGTTCTCAACCCACGTGGAAGCTAAATACTTGGGCTTCTCATGAGACAGAGGAAAAGGATCTCCCCAGCTTCAGTATCTGCTGATCTCCTCCGGATTTCACTGTCTCACAGCCCAGCAGTTCATCCCTCTCTCTCGCGCTGGGCAGGGGCACTGGCTGCAGAGGTGAAGCCATCTTTGTCATCTTGGGGAATAATGAAAACACCCATAGTTCCAAGTGAATTAAATTTCAACTGCATTCAAAGGAATAAAAACAATCCTGCAGTGCAGCACACCAGTGAAAGTGTTCCTGCTTTAAGGAGCTGTAAAAGAGAAATGACACGTGGCAATTTCAGGGGTAGAAAAAGACAACAGGGAGTGCTGGCATCTGCCTGAGAGATCAGTGCAGAGCCTGCAGGGCTGGGAGAACCCTCTCAGGGCTGCACAAAAGTGTGGTACACCCGCAGTTCGGGGGAGAAAATAGCAGCATGGAGCTTCCCATGACAAAAGCACATCAATATCCACACCATTTGCTCTGGAGAAGCGACCACTTCTCCAGCTTAGTGCACTAGCAACCTGCAGGAGACATACCTAGCATCCACACTCCCTCCTCTTTCTCAGCAGAAAGCACAACAAAAGGTAAATGTTCCCATGATACGTGCATGCACCTAGCTATGGTTCACTTGGGCAGGCAAAGAGGGGAATAAAGGAATACTAATGTATGAAGAGAGGTAACTCAAGTTAAGCAAGACAAGCAGATCCTGACACTTCACAACTAAGGGGGGGGCGGGAAGTGTTGATTTGGCTGCATTTTTTGCATATTTGGGATCACACCCAGGCTACTAAACACAGTTTCACTCTAGAGATCTTTGGTTAGGAAGAGGTTCCAGTCCTAATTATACTTAAGCTGCAACAGCATAAATTTAAGAGACCTAATGCCTGGTGCCAGCACATCCCAATGCCAACTTAGCCACACTCCTGAGCACTTCCTCAGTGACGTAACTCCTAGCTAGAGAAACCATAGATCCTAGACATGCACCAGAAACTGAGCCTGGTGGAAATACTGCTGTGCTTCCTTGGTGTGAAGACAACAGCCCACATGCAGACAGCTGCATACAATGTGAAGCAGATAAAAAGTCCAACTCAAGTTATCTTGAAAACTTAGAAGTCACACTTAATTGTCCTGCATGGGAAATATGAGCACTGAATGTGTCTGAGGTATATTTTTGGGCAACTGAATGCTCACTCAACACAGGGGATCATAGAGACAAGATCCCGTTCCCCCTGCTGGCATATCTTTGTCTTCCTGCATTATCAACTCAGCCCGCCCTCTAATTTCTTTCTGTATAGATCAGCTTCTGAAAGCTTCTTAACCACGTGTCCAGCCAAAATCAGTCTGTGTGCTGTCTGAAGAGCTGGAATCACAGACTTGGACAGCACAGGAGCTTTCATACATCTGACACACCCAGAGGCTGGTACAGAGCTATACAGTTAAGACCATTACAGCACTGTCCTAAATAACTGAGAAGATACATTCCTTAGAGCTAAATGAAGTGGAAAGTTCCCTTGGAGACCCTTCTGCTTTCTCTGTTTATGTCAGACAGTCTAGACAAGGAAGGAAAATGAGAGTTAGTATTGCTGTCAGAAAGGCTCTTGCTCTGAGCACAGCCTCTTCTTAATGTTTCTCCCAAATTTCTCCCACTGGCGACAGGTGGTGCTTGTTTGTGTAAGCTAATAAGGTGGGTTTCTATAGGCGGACTGTTTTCTGTAGTCAGTATCCATTCTTCCCTACATGGGATCTGGCAGCAAGCAAGGAATCTCTCCTGGCAGTATACAAATCGGATCTGCCCCCCTAAGCTGGCTGCAGCACAACACCCTTCTCTTACGCTTTCTTGGCCCAAGGACTGCCACAACAATCTTGGGCACAGGCCCCACACTGACTTTCCATTTTGATAAACAGAACATAGTCAATGACAGCACCAGCCCAATGCCAGACCCTTACTGGAGAAAAATCTTTCCTTTCTTTCCACAGACAAAAACTGAGGGGCTCTTTCACTTCATTGGAGCCCATCCGCTGAGCCAAGGCAGCCTCCCTGTCTCCCAGACATGGCACTTGGACGACGGCTCCAAAGTGCAGAGGGAGTTTGGGACAGGTCCCCTAGACAGAGAACACGCAGTAAAGGTGGTTGGCAGGGACCATTTCAAACACAGCTAGAAGGTGAGAAAGCAGGACCAAGCGCAGCAAAAATGCTCAGCAATGGCTTTTAACCTGTAAGAAAGAGCTCCGGAACCCACCAGCCCTCCTGCCTGAGACTGCACTTGTTCAGGACACAGCCAGTGTTTAGTAGCTTATAAACTACTCTCTAGACTGGAGAAGGAAAGTGGTGCCCACTCAACGTGGCCAGCACACCTCCAAGGACAGGGAGCACACATGCAGCCCACATCCAGTCCTGTACAGCCACTCTGAGGTTAACAGCACAGTATTCCCATTCCAGCAGGTTTTTGTGTGCTCCAGAGTTCCACAGCTGGGAAAAACGCAGAGCTCTGTGCAGCACCATGCCAACACATTTGGGTTTGTTCAGAAATTGGCCTAATTTTTACAGCACATTGGTGTGGGACTGCAAACAAGGAAAGACTATATGGACATTACATGCAAAACTTTTAGTGAAGTATCAGAATCTCCAAGAATCACTTTAGACATTACACAGTCAGGGAAGCAAGAGCCTGCATGCACTCAACAGCTAGCACTTTTCCTCAGAAACGATGTTTCCCATGAATGCTTCCCTCAATAGCAGAAGACAAACTCCCCGGCTCCCTTCCCTCCTCCTCTCACTCGCCAGCAGACAGCCCCAGAGATCCAATTCCCCCTCCATTTACCACTGCCACACGGGAGCACTATTATAAAACCGCTTCCAGGAGTGTGATCCCAAGCTCAACCTGGATGAGCACAGCAAGTTGCAGAAACAGAGACTACAGTTCCAGGCTAAGCAGATCATTCCTCTCTGGTTGTTTAGCTGCACACTAAAACTCACCAGGAGCCACGGGTGACATGCAGTCCCGGGCTCTGCTGCACAGCCCAGAGTGGCAGGGAGGGATGGGGAGGATGCTGTTGTCCTTGGCTGGCTCCTTTGCAACTACAGCACGGGGCTGGAGATGGGACAGCCACCACATCCGGAGTCTGAGGGCAAGTGTCCCTGTGCCGCTCTGGCCACTGTAACCCCAACAGATACAACCTGGCGCTGAAATGCCTCCGTATGTGTGTCTATACCTGTCTTTAGCCGTGCCCTCGTGCAGACCTTGTGGGCACAAGCTGAGGAGATTCGGTTCAGCATTGCCTGCGGTGCAAAAAGCGCCGCGGGGGCTGCAGTGAGCGTATACTGCTTCCACAAGGGAAAGGACGGGGCAGATCTGCCACTGCCTCCCACAACCCCATCTCCAGAGCAGCTTAAACCAGAGACAGCGAGCCCGGGGGACTCTGACAGCAGCGCCAGCCTCGCCCAGGCTGATAGAGGGTTCGATCCACAGGACTCCGGCGGCGGGAGCGAAGAGAAGAGGGATCTCTCCTGGCTTCCCGGGGAGATGCAGCACAGGGCTGCCCGGTGTCCGTGCCGCTAACCGCGCGAGCGGCGCCCCTCAGCAGAGCCCAGACGGGACGATGGAACCAGCACGCGGTTCCAGCGGGAAAAAGGCATCCACGGGCTGAAGGCAAGCGGGAAGCTGTCACCCTTCGGTGCCCTCTGCTCACGTCTGGCCGCGAGCGTCCTTGTGGGCTGCAGCCCTGCACTCCAGAGCGAACCGAGCCGCAGCGGGCTAACGCGCGGAAGGTCCCGGCCGCTCTCCGAGAGCCGGGTGTCCCTCGGTGCCGAGGCTTGCCCGGCTTTGCAGCTCCCCATCCCGCTCGGGTCTCCCTCCGCGCCCGCGGGGAGCACCGGCCGAGGGGCCCGCACAAACGGGGGGCAGCGGCAGGTGCCTCCGCCGGGGAAGGGAGGCGGCCGGCTCGGCCGGGGCGTCCCGCGCGATGCCGCCGCGGCCCCTGTCCCCGTGCCGGGCCGGGGCAGAAAGCGGCGCCGCTGGGCATCTCCAAGCACCGTGTCGCCCATGAGCCCCCCGCCCCGCGGCACCTCCCGCCCCACGCCGCCGGGCAGCGACACGCGTGTGACGGCAGCCGCTCAGCCCCGCGCGGGGCAGCTCCCGCGTACCTGGCAGGGCGGCGGGCAGCACGGCG